>JACJUY010000247.1:107931-139722 GCA_014220935.1 Platorchestia sp. MABIK
TCCCGGTCAGTGCATCATCCACTGACCGGGAAGTAATGGAACCTAGCCTCATATAATTGTCGGGTGGCATTCACAATCCCGAAAGTCAAAATCCCGAATGTCAAAATCCGGAATTTCTAAATCCCGAAAATCAGTCTCGAATATCCTGTTCAGTTAAAAACATCTTATTTATACCAAATTTATATACGAGCTGTCATGGAGAATTTTCATCAATTATTTTCAATTCTTCACTACACCAATTCGTAACACACACCACCAATTCGGGTCGACTCTTCCACTGCCAAATATGGTCGGGAATTAGACATTCAGGATTTTTACTTTCAGGATTTTGACATTTGGGATTTTGAGGTGGACCCATTACTTTCAATTTTTATTGAATGAGGAAGTGCGGGAAAACGATTTCTCTGGTCAATACAAGTTTAAAAGATGTTGTTACAACTTATGACTTTTCGTTACTATTTTTTGCATCTGTTTCATTATTTTGAACCTGTGATACTGGCTATTTGAAACATTGTTACAAGATTTGATTATTTGTTAAAGAAAATGAACGCCTGTTGCAACATTCTGAGAGTGTTATACAATTTGAAGCAACGTTACATTTATTTGTCTATGTCATTACATTTTGCAGCTGTTTTCAATTTTACAGCATCGTCACTGGATTTGTACTGGATGTTGTTATATTTTGAGCAGCTGTTATTGTATTTTATTCGGTGTTACATGATTGTGCAAACTGTTGCTATATTGTTTTGACGTGTGGTTATAAAACGAAAAAAGGTGTATAAGAAATGACTCTAATAAGCAGCCAGTATTCACGATGCGGTCGATTTGTTGTTTAGATGAGCAGCCCTGGCCCGCATCACCTTGGCGCCCAAGCCGTGCCACCTCGCGGAGCGATAGGGAGAAGTTTAAATTTGCGACGTATCAATTACGACGGCGGCTAAAGTATGCCGCGCGATGCGATCAGCAGAGACGTTCAAATCCACAATGTTTCAATTACGGCACTGCACAAAGTCAGCATCACGACCCACCAACTCGCTGGCTCTCCATCCATTGCTGCGGGGCAAAAGTCGGCGGCGCTGAGCTCATTGAAACTTTTGTTGGAATTAGCTTTCAGAAATAGTGGGCTTTTACCGCAGCGCTTCATTTCCGCATTAAATATTAAAATAATGCGACGCGTAATGGATTTTTAGGAGCGGCCTTATCTAAAATAACCCTAAGCCTCCGCGCTGTCAGTAGTTGGAATAGAAACTCCCAACAAATATGGAAAGTATTCCTCCGACCACTCAGGGTTTATTGGACGGTGCGGGTATTGGCATTCCTAATTATAGCAAGTACTGATAACGCCACTTCCGTCCAGCGCACCATGTGACGTGACTCGAAATAAAGTCAAATCTTGCCTCATTTAAATTCAATGTTCTTTTTGTTCACGTTTTTCTTGCTGACGTGATTACCCTCATAAAGAATTAATTGAAAAAGTGGATTCAAGTCCCTTTAAGCTGACGTAAAAATCAAACACAATATTTGGTTGATTAAAAAATAATCATGCAAGACAAAAAACGCACAGAGAATAAAAATCGTCTGATTTAACGTACGATTGTTGCCAGGTGTATTTATTTCACTTAACTGTGTACATTTGCAGAGAAAAAATTTTGTTCATTGAAAGGCTATTGAGAAGCAATTTTTACATAGAGTGAACGAAAAATTTATACATTCATTTTACATTTTGTATACAAATTATGTTCAAGGTTTGCTCGAACACTGCATATTCAAACAGCATTAATTTTCTCCACTTCAGTTTTTGATCGCCTCCACAAATTAAATGAAAAATTCAAACATGCAGAGGAAAAACCTCCCGACGGGATTCGATCCCGTGATCCAAACTTTTACAAAAGTTTCACGTAAATCATGCAATTTCTAAGGACTTAGCATGTTCGGAGAAAAGATTATATTTCTGAGGCTGCCTGAAACTTGTGTTTTTACGTGCATCTCATTAGTGGCGCTGCCACGAGCGAAGCACTCCAGCAAAAATGAATTCCTTGAAGAAGCGGAATCGCATCACGTCTCAAGAGCTCCCCAGAGTTGGCGAGCTTCTTTCTACGCGTCAAAAGAACGCTATCTTGATGCTTCATGCGCCAACAAAATATTGCTCAATGTAGAATAATCGCTTTTACTATGATCGTTGTCATTAAATTTGAGGTTTTGCCTATTTCCGCTAAGTTAAGCGATCATTTCTGCAAAACTTTGTTCAATTTCCGTTCAAGTAGCACCCACAGGATGGACAATTTGGATGTCTCGGTTGGCACAACTCGTCCCGCTGTCAATAAAAGCATAAGCATCTTAATGAGACAAAAACGTGTAATGAGAATAACGAATAAAAAGGGAACACTGGCGTAGGCTGTCGGTTGAACGGGATGCCGGCCTTCGTCCAGATAGACAAAGAAGTAATGAATGAAAAAGATGTCTTCCTGACTACAAATCTAGGCCCAGAGCGGACTCCTGCAAGAACCGTTACTGATTCTCCTTAGAGTAGCTATATCCGAGTATATTTGGTCACCACTATACAGAATATGTACTCAAGCTTTGCATCGTATGTGACCGAGAGTAAAATTAAAGAATAAAACTTGTAAACAATACAGGGCTTAGAATTTGATAAAACAAATAACACACAGCAGAAGATTATTTTTCAGAGCTATCAGAGGTCAATATTAAAGTGTCCACCTGCATCCTCTGCAAGACAATGCATTTACGCTCACCACTGTAAATGTTGGGACCGGTCTAGATGGTAAAAACAAATTTAAATATAAAATTGAATATTTAATCCTGAATTATTAATTTCACATCCTGAATAAAACATGTGACCAGAAACAAATAGCGCACGGCAGAAGTCATTCATAATGATTTCGATCGTAAATTTTGGATGGAGAAAATCTTAAAATTATTTCTAAAGTGACCAAGAATGCAATTGAATACAATCTTCTGATATGGAGAAAAGGCGTGACTTGAAAAGTGTACACTTATCTTACAACGAGCCAATATAGTTGGAAGACACAAGGAGATGATGAATCACGCACTCCAACAGTGTGTAAGATATATTTCTAAGCAAATATTTTACTTAGCCAGTTATTTGTGTGACATCAATCGCAGAGAGACTGCGTAGCAGCTTCGTTGGAAATACACGTCATACAGAATTACTATTTTACAGCTATCCCCCGCCACTGCATACAATATAACTACTACAGTATTTGGAAAGTACGTGAGCATGAATGGAATCTACACTTTTCACACCCGAAACAATAGCTTGAGGCGAATGACGACTGAGTACATGATCGCTGCCGATGGCGAAGAACCACAACTACTGCTTTCGTGCAGTCAAAAAGTTCATTAATGGTGCTCCCATATATCGAATAACACATTCACCAGTTGAAGCAAATGACACATAATGACACATCGACCAGACGGTCGATTAAAGGAAAATGAACTAACTGGCAGAAAAATAATCACGTAGGAATGAAAGAATCGGTAAAATCGAAATAAACAATTTATCTCTATAAAAACTTGACGAGAATCTAAATCTAGAATAAGATGCTTCGTGCGTTCGCACATCTTTAGCAATGAAAATATCTTGTAAAAAATGCATATCTAACCACGTTGTACATAAGAAAATGGAATCGGGAGCACTAAAGCGCAGTTAAAACTTGGTAACGTGAACGAAACCACATGCAAGAACGAAAACACCTTGAGTTGGCAATAAATTAACTATAGTCGACGAACATGCGCTGGTGTGATTAATTAACACACGTATGATCAACTTGGGAACAAGTAACGGGAGCAGAAGAGGGTCTCGCTGCGACGGCGTTGCTGCAATGCTCTTTGTGTGGTGCACAGGTCGTTTGCATTCCAATGCGGCCAAAACGATGACGAGCAGTCGAGCTTCAGTTTTGCCGGCTTAGCAACAAAATTAACGTTTGGGAGGATATCTCTTTTTCGTAAAGAAAAATGTTTATGCTTTGAGCGAGAACAAAGACGTGAATATCTAATAGCTGAGTAACTAACGGAGTGGATGAAATATCTCTTTATCAAGTTGAAGAAGTCTCTTTCCATGTTCTAAATCATTCCCAACAGTTGATGCCTTTCTCTCATTTTAATCAAATAGTCACGCAATCAACTAACAGATTTTCAGGTGGCTCGACTAAAATTTTCCGCAAGGAGTAACCTCGACCGAGAAATGTGTGGAACCGCTCGTAGAAATCCTGACATAATATTCCCATGTCCTCAGTCGAGGCAATGACATTAAAACCGGACTAATTGGTATGAAGTTCAGTGAACTGGAGGCGCAGACATTCATCCTAATAAAGTGGACATTAAGCTAATTTCAATAATGAGACTGTGCATGTACCATAAATTTGCAAGCCTGGGCTGTTCAGAGAGATAATTAAACAAACTACGAGAACAATTAATGTGATAATGATGTTCCGAACGAAGTTATCAGTTATATGTAGCCCAGCCGTGTCCAGTGTTGGAGCACCACTGGCACACAGCAGGCGATGGTGGCGGCATTTGGTGGAGGCAAGAGTGCATCGGAACCTCGTGAAAACGCTCGAGACGTTAGCGCAGGAGCCTACACACAAACATTGCGCAGGACACACAGCGGTAGTTGCCTTGCGAAGCGACAGCACCAGCACCAAAGCGCAGGGGCAGCGTGTAACTCACGCGACACTTAAACGCAAAAAATTAAGTGTACAAGCGCAAAAAAAACGACGTCGTAGTAACAGCAGCAGTAATTCCAGCTGCAGCAATAGTGGTGTTGAATGTGTAATGCAACAACTGAAAAGTAACAAAAAAAATTAAAAAATTAAATTAAATCCAAAGCAATGCAAAACTAGCGATGCAACAACAGAAATACAACAATAGACGTGTAACGCTAATAAAGGACAATTGATACAACAATTGAAATGCAATTATAGCAATCCGGTACTCGCATGAAAACCAGAGATTTGCAACTTTAACGGAGTAAATTTTAGGTTAGTTAGGTACCATATAGTTGCAGTTAAGCAAGCACTGAAGCTGTGCACAAATGTATGTTCCCACACAAGATCCCCTACGCATAGAAACGGTAAGTTGAGAGAGAAAGTTATGAAAGATGAAAAATGACGAAAAAGAAAGTCAGAGGTGATGAAAAACAGAACAGCAGTAAACCGAAAAAAATATCCTTAACAACACGAAAAACCTATTCTATTTCAACGAAAAAAAGACTTCTTAATTTTCAGCTCGGGAACTCAGATTTCCTCCCTGGGAGCGCTAACTTCCATGGATACAATAGTTGTATCCCCATGAGGGGATGCAACTTCAGTAATGTAACGACTGCGATGCAGTTTTAACGATGCCCTAACAGCGCTACAACAGCGATGAGCTAACACCAACATACAGCAATTGCAACATAGCAAACAAAATCAAACAACTACCGGGGCAAGAAAACCAGATGCCGCTACCCCAGAAAGTTCAGCTGCAGTGCATCATTTTTATGAAGCTTTGGGTCGTAATAAAGGCGTTATCGCAAGCAACCAAGGTAGGCTGATCAGGCACTCGAGATGTGCTAGCTCATTTCCTTATCAGACCCTAAACTGGGAACCTTCTCAAGTTTTCCTGCTCCGGAGAAAGCGTACAAAATACGCAGCACTACAAAAAGGCTAACTTATTGCTCCGCAGGCCTCAAATGATTGCATCTAAGCAGAAACACATGGAAAGTTTGTGTCTCTCTTCTGAAACATGAGGGTAACAATAACTACGTTTACATCGATAAACTGTACGCAAATGCGTATAAAAGTACTTCTTACGAAACCCAGAAGCTCAATCAAAAACAAAGCGGTACAATATAAACATTTAAAATACGGTTTGAAAAATTTACATTATTCTATAAAATTTCTTTGTTATTAAATATTTAACTTTGTTATTAAATATTTTAAATATTAAAATAAAACACACTCCACGACTATAATTGTAAATGTAAGTTTTTCGTTGACAGAAATAAAAATTATAGAGTCAGTCTCCTAGAACCGATTAATTAAATACCCTTGCAAAACGTAACTGAGAGCGGTTAAAAATAATTTTCGACATATCTTGAGTTCAAATGAAAGCAGTTCAACGGAAAAAATATACAGTCGTTGCTTGCTTAGAGCTGCTTTTAGAATTTTACCCCACCAACGACAGGCAAATATCCGAGGAGTTGCAACACTTCATTTATTTTCCTATTTACATTTGCTCTAAACCTTTATGAATATCCCCAGACTGTTACCAACCCACGTCCAATGTGCAGTGGCAGGCTGAGTCTATTTTAATTTATTGTGCACTGTATTTTGTTTTTTAATATTTTTTGTCACAATCTATTTTAAACTACATTTTTATTGTTTTCTTTCTTATGCTTTAAAGTGCTTGTTTTAACACTATAATGCAGAGAGTAAGGCAAATTTGAAAATTTCTATGCGTCGCAGCACTCTGTAATTAAGCAGGAAGCTCGCCGTACAAAAATACATTCAGATGCTTAAAAAGGCGGAACAGTGAAGCCTTGAAAGATGCATCCGCGATATAGCGAGGGACAACCGAGCCAATGCCTTCCATACAGGAGATGCTCGTATTACAAAAAACGAGGCTTGTTATCTAAGTTCCTTTCAGGAACTTAGATGTCGAGACATCGTTGTATCAGAAATGATCGCTTCTGATGACCTCGGCAGTTCTGCATCAGTCTTCAGCATAGGTCAACCCTCTGAACGATTTCCGACAGTGCCAGAAACTCGCGTTCTCTTCAGTTCTGACTGCTTGACCACCGTGAGGCAAACAGATGTACAACAGGAACACAAACACAGTGCATCACAGAAATGCCTCACATTCAGGAGAGTAAAGTAAAACTTGACAATTCATTGAAACAACACGATAGACCAACATGGGCTACTTACTATAACGCTGTTGTCACTCACTGAGTGTAGAAGGGCATTAAAAACTCGCCCATAATCTACCAATTGAGCCGAGCATGTTCAAAAGGCGAGTTTCTTGAGCCAAGTGCATCAATCGTTGAGCCCCTTACGTCAATCGGCTCAAACGTTGTCTATCGAAATCTTAAACTGCAAATTTGAAAGCAAGAAGTGGGTAGATTTAAGTTCGGCAAATGTTCAGAGCAATATTGCTCAGTAAATTCTAATCTCTGTTTGTGTAGCAAAAAGTTGGGAAGATTCACTGCAAAGTAATTGGTTCATACCACTACTCTATTATCTTCACGAGAATTGCTACTTTTGTAAGTGCAATAGAATTAAGCGAACCTGATGGTTTTGAAAATTATCAGTTAGAATATTTTAAATTGGCGTCATACTTGATGAACTGCAGAAAAAGTCTGCATCATGAGAAGAATACGTAAATCAAATTCTCCTAGAGCCAATTTTGAAAAACGAGTTTTGAAGGATATCAATTCAATTAAGATGTGGCCCCTGCACTGCTCGGTGAGACGTAACCCATGAATGTTCTAAAATGCACTCCCTATTTAACTCAAATTATGAATTTCATTCACCTTGTTAACGCTTAGCAAATGAAAGCCTTTGCTTTCTCCAAGACATCACACAACATCTCAAAATTGTTATACCGGCAGGAAAATCAATTCCCGCTTCTGAGAAGCAATATTGCAAGCTCTCCTCAGGCTGCGCACTTGCGCTCAATTAAAGGGCGGGAGCCAAAACACGCAATCCAGCGATCAGAGGCTTACATGAGCAGCCCAGGCACCAGGGCAGCTCGTGGCGCCGTGTTGCGTGACCCTCGAATGCCCTGTAATAAACCTAGAATTCTCAAAGCAGGGTCTTTCCATCAAGCTTTACCATCAGCAAATAAATTGCACCTATGTCAAACGGTACAAAATCACAAGATACAAATGGTTGAAAAAAATCTGTATCTTTCTGCAGTTGAAATCTATACACGAAATTTTGTGTATTGATTTCACTAGCGTTTTCGTCGTAGAATTGAGGCAGCTAGTGATTACGTATAGTGTTCTAGAACTAGCCTCTGTTCGCTGCTTCCCGCAATACTACGTTTCAGTGAGCTGCCTAGGGTTGGTAAAAAGAGTTCTCTATGTGCTGTTATACCGAACTTTTTTTGCGTACTCTCTCAAACTTTGTTAGTAAAGGCCGTCCTTGTCACCCGTATATAGCTGTAGCCCCACGTCACATCGACATTCCCTGCTATAATGTGGTAACACAGTTTTTTTCTCGCTTTGAAATTTTTGTGTGATCTATTTGATCATTAAAAAGCGAGTTATAAAAAACCTTAAGCATGCAGCCGCCTTTCTTTCTCCTTTAACATACCTGCTAGAAAACCAGAGTCTTAGGCTCTTTAGAAAACTCCTGTTATTATTATATTAAAACACTTAGTGTGATAAGATTCAAGTATAACATCTGTCGGCCTTGGAACGATCCTATACAGGATGTCAGTACGAGAGGTACAGACTTTGACAGCAGGCAGGGAGATACAAAATTAACACTTTTCCTAAATACCAAATATTTTAAAATTCCTTACTGTTCAAAATACTGAGGTATTGAAGTCTGAACTTTTGGGCCCCTTTTGTCACATTTAAATGTTTCTGAAACAGAAATTTCAAATTAAATATCACCTTTAAATCATGCATCACTCGAGAGTATAGCGTGTACGAATCAGCTCACGCTGCGACGTAGTGATTATACCTTGGCACGTTTGTCAAACGAAGAAATGGCAGCTAATAGCTTAAAATGTGGCAAACGGCAATGTTAGGTGTGCAGTTGGGCTGTATCAGGAGTATATCTCTAATCGATATTTGCTTGGATTTCGTATTTTCACAAACATACATCTACATCTACGCGAACATAAAAGCATCTACGTGAATGAGAGAGGTTTTGGTCGGCCCAGGGAATTACGTGTTGCAGTTGAGGACGATGTGCTGCAATACTGCCGTGACAGCCCTCATGCAAGCACACGAACTGCAGGACCTGACTAGAAATATTGAACCACGTCGACGTTCGGGATATTCTCGCTGACAACAAACGATATCCTTATTTTTTTCAAAAATTTTAAAATCTGCTTTCGATAGATTACATCACTTGAGCACAGTTTGCACGCTGGTGCTTGACGCTAGAACAGGACGCTGAAAATATCTGGAATCATGTTGTCTGCACTCACGAAGCCACTTTTACATGTTCAACACACATATGTAACTTGCTCAAATAACAAAAATAAATGCATTGATTCAAATATCAACATCGGTTCTGTGTCAATGTGTGGGCTGGTTATGTCGGCGCCTTTCTTATTAGACTACACCTGATGCCGCTTCCTGTAAATAGACCAGTTTATGTAACTCTTATAAGAAACGTTTAGCCTGGATTGCAGGAGGATGTGCCTCTGGGTTTTCGCCATCGAATGTGGTTCTAGGGTGACATTGCTCTGGCCATGCCGAGAGGAATGTTTACCTATATCTGAACGACGCCTGGATTGGATGTAATGGACCAGAGGCATGGTCTCCAAGATCTCCAGGCACAAGTTCTACAGATTTATTTCTCCGGGACCACATCAAAGAATTGATCTACGAAACACCGACGGAGTGAGAGATGGATCTTGTGGCAAGGAAGCAGTCGCAGCAGGTAACACTGTAGAATCAAAAACCAAAACTTCTGTATCGTGTCCAGGAATAGATTTAGAAGAGGTGTCAGACCTGCATTGACGGAAGAAGACATTGACACTTCGTAGTTATTGTGAAGATTGTTCAATAAAACATGTTTCTTATACATTATCTTCCTTCCCATAATGACATTCCTCAGAAACAGATATTTTATTACCTGAGTATTAAAATCAAACTTTGAACCTCAGTGTCTTGAATGCTGGGGAGTTTTGAAATATTTGCTATTCATAAAAGTGCTTATTTAATGTACCAGGGCTTATTGTCATAGCGTGAACCTCTCGTTTCTTAACACTATATTTCGGCTGCAGAAGGATCTGAAAATGCTTACTTTACATGCTGCCAAGAAACCCCATCTCATCAAGCCCATAAAAAAAAATATACGAGCAGTGGCAAAAGATAATGTTCACCGGCTAAAGCACGTTAAGGCAGAACAAATGGGGCTTTAAGATCGTTCGTCGCCATGACGCCATGTTTATCAGTGATATGTTCAACGACGGCCCACTGTAAAGGTTAAAACAGTGAAACACACAGATAATGTGATGGCCTGAGATGCCTTTAGAGGTAACGAGGGCAGAAGTGAAAGCTATTTCCTCTTGCGGTGGTGATTGGGCTAATGAGAAGAGATGGTCTTAGTTTTATTGTCCTAAAATCCGTAGCACGTAGATTTTTATGTTTCCTCTGTAGCTGAAGAAACTGCTTTCGATTTCGGGAATATAATATGACAAGAATGATAGAAACGAAAATCATGCTGCGCCTATACGATAACGTCGCAATGAAGAGGAAAATACCTTTGATATGTTAGTTATACAATTTTGAAAAAATGAATTTAGTGGGCCAATCACAATTGTTTGAGCTCCTTTGGGAGAATTAAACGGTAGCATTTGCACTCATAATGTCGAGAAGATACCGTTCTGGGGTAAGAGAGAATCCGACGTGCAGTTACACCACCCACCCAGCTTCCAGGGCTTCATCGCCCAATCTTATCTCCCCCCAAGCAGAGCGGAAGCACTGCATCACGTCGCAATCTGGCCTGCACATTTTGCACCGGTTGCCAAGACAAGCGTCAGTGTAAAATAAACGCAAGGCAGCAGGGCAGGGTTATGAGGGATCTGCATGTTAAAACTTCAATATTTCAATTGCTGCTTTGGTGCTTAACACACAGCAGGTAACACAAATTGTGCTTTTCTCCATAACCTTCTTGTGAATGCAGGGCAAAGGACTAAGGGATTAGTTGTAATCCATTTCTGCAGCGTGGTCTTAAATGACCTTGCCACCATCTGAAGATAGCGCTGAATAATCCTAGCACCTTTCATTTGACATTTTAACATACAACAGGACTCTACTGCCCTGTTTAGAAAATAGCCTTGAGATGTCGTATTTCGTATTAAATTTATTCCCTAGTGTGTTCCTTGAAGATCACTAACGAATGGCAGTTCCTCCTTCTGTCTGGTGTCCCTGACGACCTTCAATGACGGCGGTTGTGATAACGGTAAAAAGAGTACAAAAATACAAAAGTTGAAAATTTGTCTATTCATCGAATGTCTCTTATAAAATAAGAATATAACGTAGAATAAAAATTCGTCAACACCTGAAATGAAAAACTTATTATGACATTCCTGTGCTGACCTGAAAATCGCACTCAGGGGTATACAACTATTGTATCTATGGGAATGAGCGATCCCAGAGGAAAAATGTGAGGTCCCGAGCAGAAGGTGAGGCAAGCCTTCTTTTCGTAGATATAAATTATATTTTTTTATTTGCTTCGAACGATCTTTCCTCGGTTCACTGCTGTCCTGTTTTAAGCACCTACTGCTTTTTCTGCAATTTTTATCTTGTTTCATAACTTTCTATCTTAACATACTGTTTCTACGCGCACGGAATCTTGTGTTGGAACGCACCTTGTGCAAATAGATTTAGCATTATCTTAAGTCTATCCTAAATGGAGCTTTCATTCCTACTCTCTTTTAAATTCTTTGTTGTGTTACAAGAGGCTGAAACTAACTTTTAACCTAATCAAATCTAACCCGAAGATCGTAATTAAACGCCAGATTCCTAATGGATCACATTCTGTCTATACTTTAATGCACAGAAAAGAGGAAGCTGTAGAGGAGTTTCTGCTTAATGTGTTCCTCATAGACACTGAAAAATCACGCAGTTAAAACGAAGAATTCATAAGTTATTCAGTGCCGATGAAGCACAGCTTGATTGAGTTACCTTCCTATACTATGGAAAGTAATTGCAAAAATCGCACAAGGGTATCAACTTTTAGCTGGTAAAGATCTTTTTAAGCTTCGAAGACTAATATTTTATTTTCCAATCGTTCTCGGATAAATAATAGCCCAATTGGGTAGGAAATATCTCTAGAACGCGTTTTTATTTTGACTTTACATTGACTATCTCCATCGCCCTGACATTACAAGCAGTAGAATGAAGGTAGGAAAAGAGTAAATTTTCAAACTAAAGAATGGCTATCATTAATGACCACTCAGATGTAAATCTGAATTATGAACTCGTATTTCGTGAGTTGGAAGGGTAAGGACACAAAGACTTTTTAGAGCATGCTTCATGCGAAATGAAACAATTGTTAACACACCTGCTATGTGAAAAATATGAACACCAATATTCGCAGGCAACTTTAATTATGTTAATGATAAAACGGCACATGAAGAAACTAAAGGAAATTTGTGAGAGCTTGTCTAATCGATAAGTTTAAGTCTGAATAATTTTACGAGTGATTGAACTAATACTAAGGATGAAAATTCCTTGCTTTAAAACTCCACCTATTTTCAACGGATATTCTGGAAAAAACAAGCAGAGTAGATAAATCGTTGCTGAAACAAAAATGGAAGTTGAGGATGGGAATGCGTTGGCCGGAATTTTATTTAACGGCCCAAATATGCGGACAAATGCCGCAATATCGCGTCCAGCGCAATAGTGCCTGCGCGCAAATTACGCCGGACGCCGCCCGGCGGTCCGGCCACTTTCGACCTTAACGATGCAGATGGCGCTTCCTCACAACCGTGCTTGCAGCGCTCGTAAATACCGGCATAATTGATCACTCACAACGAGTGGGGAGCTCTCGGTGAGGCATGAATTTCAACAGGAATTTCATTTATGCTAATCTGCATGTATTTCCATGTAATGTAGCTGAAATGATGCATCAGCGTTCATAACTACGAATAATTCAAACACTGCGTCCAAGATTGAGGCAAAATGGTTTTCACAACCACCTGCAAACTGCATCCGCTGCAGGTATAGAATCAGTAAGGCGACCTCACTATGAGATGGTCAGTTAAAACCAAAACAACAGGCTGCTGCACATGTATCACTAGACTTCGTAGATCAGTGCAGCACGCGAATAATAATAGCTTTCCTCCCTTTCAGGCACGTTCAGAATTATTTATATATTGCCTCTCTGAGACTCACCAGAAGGGAGGCAAATTAATATCAATGTAATATTTCATTTTCATTTATAAATTGGCTTGATATGCTAAAAATATTCAAAGGAATTGTACACTGACGATTTCGCTGATCCTAACACACAGTGCAAATTTTGGTGGACGAGCAAGATGCTGACATCCGCAACTACACTCAAGTACCTCACCTGCCCATCTGATCGTCGTGCTTCCATCTTGCTACGAACCGTACCACGCCATAGCAAGAAGGCTGCGCGATCACGACGAATATGTAATACTGTGCATTGCCTGGAGATGTGGCATGTCTTAACCACATCAAACCAGAATATCCATGTGAAGGAACTTCTCATTTTCGCTCATTTAGGTAGCTTAATTTTACTATTCTGTGTCATGATAACTAAATTTTGAAATCCCTGTCCTGCAACATCACCCAATCATCTCTGAACCAGCGATTTTTCTACACGTGACATTCTGTTTTCTCGTGGTTCAGAATTAGCGGGATTTATTTTTCGAGAGCCATCGGAACGTATGTAATTTCACAGTTCTTATTTTATTGAAAGAGTGAAGTCCAACCATGAGAAGTACAATTAGATTATGTTATGTGAAGATGCATTCATTTACTTAATTGTGCTAAGCGGTGAGGACGTTAACTTTATTGACGAAATTAAATTAAAGTTTGGTAGAAACAGCTGAATCTTCTCGATATTTAGAAACATAAGTTTAGTTTTTACTTTTTGAACTACGTTGAGTGCGCCATCATGACATTTGAAATAGCGGCCACAGCGCTCTCACTTGTGTCCGTGCTGAATGGATGACTCTGGCCCCGTAGATACCTCGGTCGGCCCACTTGGGTGCTGTGCTCCGGTCCCTTCGGAGCTGAGCTCGCAATGTTTGGGCCCTGACTAGCCGGTGCTGGACGGGAGCAGCACCCATATCTCAGGACCCCGCAACTGCACGCCTCAACTAAGCTAAGTCGTGACGCAGGCTGTCCTACCTGTTGCCTGGCAGCCAGTCTAATTAAGTAATTTTTAGGTAATCATATACGAATAAGATATCAAATTGACATTGAAAAATTATCGTTAGCTATTTATGATAAACAGCATTAAATTATGATTCGTCAATTCCCCTTGTTGCTGCGTTTTCGAGAAAATTTATTTGACAATCCACATTCACTGATCTAGCACAATATTTAAATTCAAGTTCAAGTTAATAAGTTAGCTTGAATACAATCCAGGGCGAGTAAAAGATTCGAGTACTCAAAAATACCCATTTTTTCATAAACTCAATGAAAACTCTCGTAGGGAAAAATGAAGTGATGTCTCTGTAATAGCAAATTCATCGTTCCAGTTTTATTTGAGGATGAGTATCACAATCTGCACACAGCTGCTAAGAAATGCTTCAAAGTAAGATTTAAGCTAAACAATGGTAAGATGCATGCAGTCAGTCTCCTCAATAATGCTGCGCACCGAGTTTCGCAAAGTGAGACCCACAAACGGAGAGCACCGTAATTTAGGTAGCGCAGCATGAGACCAAGGAGTGCGGGGGTGCTGGGGACTCCCTCTCCCGACCCACTCTCCCTAAAGTGGCTGCAACCTAATTTAGCTCGAAGGCCCATGGAAATAACTTCCTTGAAGACTATCAGACTGTGCAGGATGTGGTGGCTGCTACGGCAACGATCTCCTGGCGTCATCTCTAGCAGAGCGCGTAATTTCCGCAGCGCAGACACGCTGCAATGGCAGCAGCTGCACGGATCATATTCACACGAGCGCATAGCTGTGATGCTGCTCAGCTACGCCGTGTCACACAATGCTGCCAAACAAATTCCTCTATAATCTTTACACAGATAATTTCTCCTAGCAAGTTCAGAGTGAGGCTTCATTTATGAATCCAGCTCCGCTCAAATTTTGCCGCTTAGCTGCAATAAAATTGGCTCATAGTTCTCGAACTAAGGCTTCTCAGCGATGGATTCAAATTCTTAAGCAATGGAATTAAAGAAAACGTACGGAAAGTTGTGCTAGGCGTAGTATCAATCATACTAAAACGCCAGTATCAATCACGCTACCTCCTTAGGCAAAAAACTGAAAAGCAGTTTGAAAGAAAGTGCGAGATCCAGCAAGCTGCTGAAAAAGAGGCACACAAAAGCGGCTTGTTTATTCGACATTCTTGCCCCGAACAGCAAAGGCCGGATATAGAGCTAATAAAAAGCCTCATTCGGCAAAAGACATGACTAAAAGCTAGAAAAGACCTGCAAATGACTTACGAATGGTCGAGAGACTCTTGCACGCTCGAATTTAAAAGCGGCTTGATTTAAAGTGTATAGAACAACGATCCTTTTCTTACTGACATACCGGGAATATAAAATAATAGCAGCCGTTTTGCACGTTTTTGATGTCAAATGTGCCTAGAACTACAACTCAAACTTCAGAGTTTTGATTAAGGCATCAAAAAATCTTCATTTTAGATGCGTCATAAGCGTATTCACCCTGGAGCTTTTCGCATCAGCCTGGAATAGAATTACTGGGGAGATTTTACACTGCAAAGCGAAACATAAATTTCCACACAAATTTCGTTTATAATTTTCTCCGCTCCCTGAGCAATTGGCTCAAACCAATTCCACGTCTAATGTGAGGATGATAGAACTTGCGGCGGCCGCGGCAAAAGACAGGAATGAGATCTTGGAAATTACCATAAACTTGATTTGCTGGAGCGGCGTGAGTAGGCGTGGCACGTCACCGCCACACCACAGGTCAACAAATTTCGTCATCACACTTGGTACTTTTAAAATACTAAATCAAGCCACGGAACCTTTGTCTTTAGACTAACAGATTGTACAGTGTCTCTAATAATAAGACGCAACCCGTTCTTTTAAAATCATGGCTTCCAATCTGACGTTTGTATATATATTCCGACACTTCATACGCACTATTAAAAACGCATGACTTCCTAATTCAATTGCAAAGACGGTTTTTTTCAGCATCTTCGGAATCTTCGTGCACAGACGATATTTTCGAAAAACCATTAGTGCAGCACAACCTCAACCTGTGGAATCGAAGACACCAAAATATTAACAAAAAACGCCACAAGCAAATCAAAAAGGAAGAAATTAAACCCAAGACCATGTTCATCATTGTTGTGACCGAAGATATAAAAACAAAAGCAGCTTTTATTTATCAGGCTATCTCTGTGGTAGGTCGTTTATAGAAAAACATCGTCAGGTTGTTAAGTTCACTGAAAATAAAAAGGAGTTGGGAATTAATATCCATGCAAACAACCTTTGAATCACGCACAAGCACTGACTTACTTATTCTAAAATTGACAGCAAAGTAAAATGCAATGAAGCTTACACGTGCCACTCAGCCGCCCCCTCGCTCCTCTCAGGTGCCGCCGTAGCGCACAGCGTTCCCTTCTCACGCACCTCCAAAATTCCGCCTTGATTCCGCTGCAGCGCCGTAAAATATCGGCTTTTGGAACGGAGTGCCATATTGTCATGCCAGTGAAAACATTTTGACGGCACACGAGCACTATAAATACATTACGAGAGGAAAAAATAGCGAAGCAGAGTTGGGGATCACGAACAGTGTACTTTGTAGGTTGTGTCTGCTTTGTCATGTAATCCGTTATCACAAACAAAAGTGTGAAAAATACTGTAAAGCAGGAATTTTTATAAGAAGAGTGATGCTGAATAATAGTTTAGAGTATAACAATCGAGTTATGTAATGTCGAGTTAATTAATGTTAATGTTTAATGTAATGTTTTATTGAGCACAAATCATTAAGAAAGGTAGATTTGACTAATCTATGGCAATTAGCCTTGAAACATATTTTTATCATCTTATAATGGCATGAGAGAATTTATCCGAGACAGAACCACGCAAACGATTTCAATCATTTCTGCCATGCCCACACCAGCGTTCGTTTAAAGAAGAAACCAAGTTCTCGTACAGCAACACAGTGAATGTGAGCGTTGGAGGAAATTCGTGTGTCATGCTTCGGAAACTGAAAGAAGATTTTTAATTCTGTATTTTAAATATGCAATCAACCTTGGGATGGAATGATATCATTCCCACAAAAAACTAAAAATGGTATAGAAACATTTTCTCAGTATTCGGCGAAACAACCTTTACCCCAGAAGACAATACCATCTCACGAGAGAAAAGAAAGCTGAAGCCTGTACCACCATCATGGCGCGACGGCCTCGACACAACCGAGAGCATCACGTGCCCAAATGGCGACGCAAGGTTCATCACGGCGCTCGCCCGCTCCCATCCACCGGTCCATGCAACGGGCGTGCGGCGCTTAGCCCGTCATTCTATCACACTCACAAATTGTTCCGCGGGACGACGGTGTTCACTAAATTGTCTCGCTGCTGACAGGTTTTGCTGCGCCTCACGCCTCTGGGGCACTCAACGTTCATCTCTCAAGTTCAGAGTCAAATTTGATCTCGTTGGGATCAGGCTGGCAATTTTTTTCTTAAAGTGCCAGTAAAGCAAAAAAACAGGCTCGATTTTCATCTCGTTTTGTTGCATAATCTAGGAAACGAAAATTCTGTAGGCACTATTCTTATTTTTCTTTGTCACTGCTTACAAACCTGTATAGCGCGATTATTCGTGTTGAAATTCTTAGATGATTTTTCCACGAGCTTTTCATGCACTCGCGCGTAGAAGCGAGACCTTCAATGTTGAGGAACGAGAAGCCAAGAAAAATTTTTCTTTTCACCGCACAAGGCACCTTCATTTCGAGCATTTTTCAAGTTTGCTTAGAGAAACTTAAACCAAAAAAGTTTTCTCCTCAGGCGATGTAAAAAATTGGATGTAAATTTCGTGTAGAGCTTCGGTCAGGTCGGCAGAAATTTGTTAGCGAGCCACTGCGCTTCATGATGGAGGAGGCGCAGCGCTTCTTCGTCTCCCAATATCGGAGGAGCCTCAGGTTGGGGCGTAGATCAGGCCGGTGCTGGTGCATGACAGCTCATTTGGTTAGGGTCAAATTACTGGAGCTCTCGTGCGACAGGGCAGCAGCTCCAGCCCTCTTGTTTCACGGTGAATGAGCGCACGAGGCGGCTGTACGGCGTCCAATGTGCGATGCCTGTGTTGCACGGATGCTGTGAGGCAGGGCACAGAGATGAATATTATCCTAAAATACATACCGTCTACTAGCACTTGGAACTGACATCCCGGATGGTATGACAAAATGACGGCAGTGAAATTCTGATGTAAAGGTCAGAACCGTGTAACTTAGCACAGCTTCAGTGCTTATAACTACGAAATGTACGTACTATTATCGATAACACTCACTAGTCTCATCATTATTCAGTTTAAGGGGACGAAAGTATTTTTAACGCTGTCTCGGAAACATTAATTGAATTTGTAAGCGAAAAACACGTGACTGTCAAAATTCAGTCATAAACGACAGATCTGGTTGTGAAGAAAACCTGAAAAGAAACGCAAATATCCTCTATGCATGCGCAAATTCCAGTTACAGAAATCGTACGAGAAAATTTCAAACCTTCTTATGAAGGAATTTAATAATGATGAACCAATACTGTGAATGAGAATGGCATCCAATGAAACTCGCTGACTTCCAGTGAGGTAAAAATATTTTTTTAAACGATGTATAGATATATGTAAGAGAGATGCATCAAAGCATGCATTCTCATCCCCTCATAATATATGCGAGACCTTCTAACTGATATATTCAGATACTCAATTTATGCCCTTCTTGAAAGGGACAAGTTTCCATACATGATAGAAATTCTCGTAAGAGCTCTGAGCAGCTGTGGCAATGCATGTTCAGATGCACAACACACTGATCCTACTTACAGTTCAGATGCACTTCCCTTTTAGTACGTATTCGCTAAAAACTTGAGTAGAAATCCGCAGCTCACTAGAGGAAATGTTAAAAGCGCTTCTCATCATCGGCACTCTGTTACATTGGATAAACTTTGCCGTACTCATTTATCCCGTACTCGTCACACTCGAGCAACATGCTCTCACTGAAAATATTCATCTTCAGAGAATTCTCCGCCGTCGCTCACCCGCTGCCATTACCTATGCAAATAGCTATCATGAGGCCATGCATGTTGGATCACAAAAATTTTGGAATATTCTTTGAACCAAAGTATTTGTCTAAGGACCAGGCTTTTTCAAATAATGTGAATAGAGAATGATGGTGCATCATATCTAAAATTTTCCCATCAATTCCAATGATGGAGTTTACATTCAAGTTGAAAGCTTTGTTGACCTAGCAAGGCTTAAAAAAATTATGTAGAATTTCAGGAATCAAATGAGTTGAGTGTTCAATTTATCTTTCAGGAATGTCTTACTTGAACGTAATACAAATGACCAGTATTATTTCAGTCGCAAACTTTGTGATTATTTTCACAACAAGTTTTCCCACGATCGTAAATAAATCGCTTTTTCGCTGACGACTGGCAAATTGCAAAATGAAATAAAAAAGATCGTAATCTAAACGTTGGAGTTGCAATGTTAGCTGCTAGACCAACATGAGAAAACGTTTACTTCATTCCTTGTGAGTTATATGCAATGAAACAATGCAGAACTGCGAGAAACCAAAAATGAATACTTTCAAGGAGAGCAATCTCAGGAAACACCGGCACCAGAAATTTCAGTCAGATCTGCTACGGACACATTTCAACTTCAATGAACTACAGTGAATTCGTGCAATCTTTCGTACCAAATTCCCTGCAATTGCAATAGCACGCACTGCTGCGTACGTGACAGAATTTTACTTGAGTTTAATTTAAAGGAAATTCATTTCTCTCACACTGCATGCACACGGGTCTTCATTGAATCTGCTCCATCCCCCTAACTGGGAATCATTGGTGTGAAACTTTTTCACAGAATACACCGGTTTGGGAATGTCTTGCTAATGTTGAACTCGGTGAAGGACTCTGCTTATTTCTTACCCCATTGAGGTCGTGGGAGTTTATTTGATAAAAAACATATTCAGGGCACCGTCTCCCAACATCCCGCTTCTATTCTTCCTTGAGTTCTCAAGAACACAGAGGCGAGAACATAGGGCACGTCACTGGACCGCGGGCTGGCAAGTTCAAGCCCACATTATCGGTCTTGAGATAGACAACAGTTCAAATTTTTACCAATACACAAACTTTGTCACAGGAGATTTTTACAGTAAAGCGGATAGAACCATACTCCTATCACCCTTCCTTAGTACTAAAATCAGAGCTGAATATAATACACTGAATTTTAACACGTTAACTGCGATGGGTTAAACCTGAAGTTCAATATTCAATTCAAATTTAAAGTTAATTCAGGTAATCAACTTTTAAAATAGCAAACATGAACTGGATAGTGCATTCATTTAGCTTTGAATTAAGTATTTTTTAAAAATGAGTTAGTGGCTGTAGGTGGGTCAGCAGGACTTTGAAAATCATCTAAGTGACCACCGGTGGGTCACTTCGCAGAAAATGTGTTAATTACCGAATATTTAAATATTCTGGAAAGAAAGGAGCATTCGTAATCTTTATATCAGAGGATTTAGATATTAATTCGAATTCGTATTTCATTCGAATTTACCTTACTTTTCTCATAGCTCTAATCTTGTAGGCTGGAAAATAAATTTCCTTTGACAGTTCAGAGCGTGTACACAGTTTTTGAAGCACTCCGTAGTTATTTTAGTAATCAATACGGTGTGCTTAACTGAATTCATTCAACCTTCAACAGATAGTGAGCTCAACTTTTACCTGTACACTATTATTTCAATTAAACATTGAAATGCGTTCAATTCATGAAAGTTTTGACCCCTCGCGTTTGTTGAAGTTTTGAATTTTTTTTCAAATTTAAATAATCTATTACAACAACCGGTAAAATGAAACTGAAGCGACTAACGTAGATATTTTGTATGTAATGACATGTGGAAAGGTCGTCCGTCGCTCTGGTTATCGAGCTTCTCCCGACAATCTATTTACGATACATAATTTCTTTATAGTGTGTCTTATAATCAAGATCAGAGGAATTGCGTAATGAAACGAAAACAATCAATGAAACTAAATCAAAAAATAAACAACTCTATCAGAATTACTTACTCTCCATTATAATAGACGCAGCTAAATTGTCGATATACAGCAAACCAAATTAATCCGTCCCGAATAGCGTGTTGTTTTTTGAAGAACACGCAATTCCAAATGGTTTGTGGACGTAATTTCCCAGAAGTCACAAAGTTATCAGTTGCGCTAATTAAAACATGTCATTTTAGAAATGAAATCAGGTTACTGGAATTTCTCAGAATAGTTTTGTAGATTGTCGCTCGGGTCACTAACAGGTATCAACGAGAGCCTAGCGTTCACTACATGTACACAAGCGTTCGAAAGCCGCCATTTACAGCGCTTTGCACAACGAGGTCAGATTACCTCAAACTTGGGTATTGCTCCGGCAAGCATATAACCGACAATCACGTTTGGAAACCAATTAAACTGGGCTATGGCAAAATTTTTAAAAGAATAAGAATATTTACGAAAGTTACCAGGAACATCAATCTTGTGAAGAACTATGAACTATTCACATTCCGCCATGCCATCCTCGCATTCTGTGAATGATTAAAGAAAGGAAAGATGTTTTTTTTCATTAAATTTTGAAAGTGAAATGGATGAGTCATAAGGAGTTCAATTGCAACCTATAATACTCGCTACAAATGTGACAGCGTCTGAGAGCTGGCACTCCATGTAACCCACAGAAATGACACCCCGACCAAAATATTTCACAACATGCGTTATCACCTCTCTTCGTCTAGCTGTTGCTGCAGATGCATGCAGCCTTCAAAAATTATGCTCCCTCTAATGGTAGTCAAAACGGACTGCGTTTTAATCTCACCACACTTTAGTGCTGCAACTGCAATCTTCCGAAGTTATTATCCAGCCAATAATTCCAAATTTCAGAGCCCGAGCTGCAGGTGCTCTATATAGAAGGCGGCTTGACTTGGAACAGCTCGTTACATAGTTGGCAAAGTTGCCGGCTCAAGGAGAAATCTGGCATAAGTAATTGAAGAGACAAGGATACGGCTCGTATTCGAGGTGTGAATCCTCACCACTTGAAGTTATAAGTAGTAATTCCACCCGCACGTACCTGCCAAAGTCGTCGAAGGAAACGCATGCACTACGGTAGGAGAAACTGAAAATGCACCATGATGATGAAGATGCGAGCGGAATATTAAACGCCGAAATAAAGTTGCTTCGAGACTGATAGAGTGCTCACTGGGTGAATATATGCCAAGAAATGCCACGTCTTTCCCGCTACCCAGCTGAACTTCGGCTGGATTAGAATTGCAAATGCACGCTTCGTATGCACATCAAAAACATCGCAACGATGCCATTCTGAGTGAGGTGGCAAAGAGAATTTCGCATCAGATCACGAGACAAGGGAAAACTTGCATGGATTAGGTTGCCACACACTTGTAGCATGCGCAGGCACACATATAGCATGCGCAGGCACACATGTAGCATGCGTAGGCACACATGTAGCATGCGCAGGCACACATGTAGCATGCGCAGGCACACATGTAGCATGCGCAGGCACACATATAGCATGCGCAGGCACACATGTAGCATGCGCAGGCACACATGCAGCATGCGCAGGCACACATGTAGCATGCGCAGGCACACATGTAGCATGCGCAGGCACACATGTAGCATGCGCAGGCCCACTTGCCACTCGAGCAGCCACATAAACAGACACACATGGCGCACACACAGACACACATGGCGCACACACAGGCGCACATGTCACACCAACACCTCTACAGAGGGCGGCAGCTCAGTGCCGAAGGAAAACATGCCACGCTTTGATCGCTCGGGTGGGCTTCAGTATAGTTTGCATCTGAGACGCCTTGCAGGGCAACATACACAAGCATTAAGGATGTCTTACGGTGAACGTAAGCTAAATGCTTTATCCCATAGTTTGTCTATTTCAAGTGCAGTTATTCTGTACTTGAAATACCCTATAGTATGATGCCAAACGGAGCTGGACGCTCAGGATGCGCACCCGAAAAACAGCATTCGGGGTGATGTCCGATAAACAGACTAAAGTGGACAACAACGAAATAAAATATTTGAATTGAAGAGCTGTCAAAGCTCTTTTCAAAGCTGTCTTATTTCAAAGCTGTCTTCGTCAGGTCACTCGTCTCAAAAATTTTCACGAAGGAGACGCGCTCATCAGAAAAAAACAGGTGGGGTAGCTGCAACAGATACTTTGCGCTTTGATGTACATAAATCAAACGTGAGTGAGCGCACAATGGTAATTATAAGAGAGTAAGATGTGTCTGTTACATCAAATGTAATTAGCTTATAATTTATACTCGGAAGTGATATTTCTCAACAAAGTCAAATGAGATACCCTGAACCCTCGCTAAGAACCGAGCTTCACTTTAGAGCACCACGCGTTCCAAAGTGAGCTAATCAATTTCGTGAACTGTATGAGAATGATTAATGTCGTCAAAATGAACTAAGAATATCAAGCTTAATTGGATCACAAATTTTATCACGCGCAATGCACAGCAGACGAGCTAGGCAAAGGAATATCATCCCTTTTCGTATGTTTTAGAGGCGCAACAACAAAGATGCAGAATTCAGAGCCTTCATTATTTCTGTTGTAAGGTTGCCCTCCAAGATCGGCCAATGGGCAATACGGACGCACCGATAGCACAGAGTGATTATGTCAATAAATTTCAATTTGCTGGCCATTGCACTTTACAATGCAACATCGCCATCTCTAACTTAGAAAGAAATATCGAGCCAGCAGTTCTCCATTACGCTCATAAATTCAGTTTCGTAGTACTTGGCAGAGAAAATCAACTCTTCGAAAATAGATGGTAGCATGAAGAAAAATACAAAATCGCAGTTGCAACTCGATAACTGAAAAAAAACAGTTTTGGATATGAACAAAATAAAGTTTAACTTCTATGATAAATACTAAAATTGTTAATCCCATTAACTGTTGGGCAGTTTAAAAGGGAGAAGACTTTTTTATGCCTCTTCGATGTCCTCTTTGTGCTGAGTTAAAAAGAGTTCGACTTCGAAGACGGTCGTCTAACATGTGCAACTGCAAAGAAAAAGGCTCGCTGCATAAACTGAAATTCACCTACTGACTGGAATACTTCCACGATTCCAATGATTTTCATCAGTGCTCAAGAGAATATTTTCATACAATATAATACCCTCCTATCAGACAAGTTGATTTTTATCCTGGACCATTAGGTGGGCAATATTATTTAAGGATCGCCCGAGCTGGGCAGGCAAGCGTTACGGTTAGAGGATAGTGCCGATCTCAATAGTGCTAGGGTAAAACGGGCAGTCTCGGCCAGAAATTCTGGGTATTCTATACAAAATAGTTCTATTAATGAATTCGTTATTAAATGAATGCTTATTATACCTTATTTCATTCTTATTATACAAAGCATCAGTCAGACTATCAGAATTAAATCAGTAAAAACCTTGAAACTTTATGAGCACATTTCAATAAGCATCACATTAAGGCCTTAAGAGGAAAATGTAGAAAGCTAGAGAATGAGAAGGCCTGGTACTTTATAGTTTTAATATCAATGCAATAAGGAGAAGAGTTTATCATTAAAGTTTTAGGTAAATAATAATGATAAGGTACCCAAGACCATAAATTGAAGTAACAATGACCTCCAGAACAGGAGGATAAGGAGTTACCCATAACAGGACACGAAGACATGCTAGGCGTCTTATTTTCATTGTTACTCAGGAGCGCGACCATGCAGAAGTTATGTAAATTAAACAAATAGAAAGACTGCAAAATGATCAATCAAAGGAAAAACGAATAACGAAGATTTGGCCTTAATTAAATGTCCTGCCTTGAAGACTCCCTTCAAAAGCTCTACGACCCAAGCACTTCTATTCCGCACAGCTCTTACTCTTTTCTGTTGATGATAACTGAAGAAACCCGTAATTTCTAACAGAACTTCCGTCAGAAGCAATAGTAATAATCTGAAAAAGGAAATAACCTTGAACGAAGAAGAGCACTTCGTCAGAAATCAGCGACCAATCATTGACGCTGGCTGTTAAATGGTCCCTCGTATTGAGTTGGGTTTCCATCGAACTCCTTCGAGGGACTTGCGAGCATTTGGATCGATAAAGTTGCGAACAAATTAGTCGACCTGCTACTCCACCTCCAAGTTACCCTGGTTCAAAGAGAGCAATCCCGATATTGCCCCGCTCCTGTCGACCTTTTCAGACAAATTAATTCTCAATGGAAAAATACCTCCAATAACTTCCACACGAAAGCCGACGCTCGCCGTCCGCGCAATCAAGGCTTTGATTGACAAATATAATTTTAATGCACGTCAATCGACGAGTTGACGCCATGACAAATCAACCGCTTGTTTGCGCTATGACTCCCTCAATGACTGAACCCATCCTACCTTCCATGGTGTGAAGTGTAAAATTCAGAGGTTATTCAATAAGACCTGTTATTGGCTTGCCAGTGGCGGGAAAAAGTTCATGCTATAGTATTCTAAAGATTTTTAGGGGAGTCTCATTGTCAGTTGCAACTTGAATCAAAAGAAACATTATGGTCAAAAATTTGGTACGAGAAACGTGTTCAGTTTCGCTTTTATTTTTGATATTAACTTCTTTGATGCAAGTTGATCAACCATTTCGTTAAAATCATTGATAGATTTCGATTAAAATTCTCATTCTAAATACCCGACAGAGTGCAAAAAAAAGTTTTGGGCCATTTCTACTCAATTGCTTAGTCTAGACAAACGACAAGTAAATGTTAATTGACGAGTCGGAAGATCTCATCTGAAGGAGCCAACAGACCTGAAACTTCTAATATTTATGGAAAATGCGGGAGCATTTTCACTTCCATTTGAATAACAAGAGAACTGGTCTCGGCCAAGGGCAAGAATTAATTCGACGCTTATAGAAAAGTAAAGGCGGGACGGGCCCGCTGAATGGCGAGCGTTGAGGCGCCGCGGCAAGGCTGCAGTTTCAATTTTTTTATGAGCCCGACGGAGGTTCCAAAGTCTACACAAAGCCGCTCTGACGTCTGGTTGGTTTCAAAGAAGCCATTACGACTCTCCTTTTAATGGAGGGAGGCCTCACAAGCGGCATATTAAAATCATCCACTACTATCAAACGCTTAAAAAATGTCTTATTTACATTGTGTAAAATTCTTACAGAAATGACAGTATAACCGCACCAAAATGCACAAAGCGCAAGCTGGAAATCTTTTATTTTTAGCATTGTTTGATATCGAGAAAAAAATTCATGGCTTTCCGGGCATTAGAAAGCGAACGTAATGTGGTTTCTTCCATTAGCGTGATATGCCAAGGGTTTGCCAGCGCGTAACCCGAGACCTAATGTGCCGGCAATGCGCGTCTCCTCCTTGAATACGATCGCCTCCAGCATAGCGCACTCGCAGCGAGGAGGTCTGCTTTTAAATCCTACACTCACGCCTGCACTTGCTTTCCACCTGAAAATTGCTGAAAAATTTTACAAACTCTATTGACTCAAATGAATTCAATCACTGGATGAAGGCCAAATTCCTTCAGCTACAATTTAATCGGACGATTGTTACAGTTAGCATTAAATATCTCCGTTATAGTTTCCGCTACAGCCCAACTATGATTTCATTTGTGTAGAACTCTAGTGAAAACCAAGTATATTTAATGAAACTCAACACTGGCGATTTTTAGTGTAATAAAAAGGGGAGCCAAATTTATTTATTTAGACGTGTGAACCAAAACAATCAACAGTGCGCTGAAGATCATGGGCAGCAGTACCGTTGTTACATAGATTGTTATTCCTCTGTAATGCTTTTTAATTTTCATTAAATTGTGAATAATCAAGTTTTTAAAAAAATGAGAACTTTTTAATCAAAATTAACAGAAAATATTCATATATGAATTAAAAGAATTCGTACAGAAAACGAGCGATTCAATCAAGGAGAACTGAACAACTCTCACATCTGGCTCACGCCACATCATGAAACATCAAAGTTCGAAGTACTGCAACAAATGAATTGCTAACTTCATAACCCTTCATATACAGTAGTCTTTTTAAGTACCAAGGAAACATAATCTTCTCTCAGTATAAGAGAGATGATAAAGTTCGGAGCAGAACGCTGTCCTCAGCGCTTCGCACACACTGAGCGTGGATTAAAATTCAGCTGTGTCAACTACGACAACGTTCATGTTTCTTATCAGAAAACGGTGATCATGCATTGTGCCTTACGCATCTCAGAAGCTCTAGAGCCAGCAACTCATTTCAACGCACAAAAGGAGTTTCATTCTCATTCTCGAACCGCGACCGCTGTATTCGGAGCTTAAACTCCCTCCCTTCCAGAACAGGACTTTCTTTGAATATTCTACGAAGCAGCCCCGCGAGTTAACAAGAGGCTCTGTAAACTGCAACAAGACTTCTCCTCGGTTGCCAGGCCGCCTTCCTTGCAATGTCTGTACTTCAGCACCTTCATGCGTGGGAACTGCGGCTATAATATGCTGAACATTCGCGAAGCCTCGTTCAGATTGCTACAAGAGTCATCTATAAATTTTCGAATATTTATTAAATCAGGCGGGGTAAGGTGACTCATGGTGGATATGGAGTTGATTTGATGATAATAATTCACTTATGACCGAAGCGTGAGCAAATCACATTTCAAGCAAAAGTGTATCTGTTCGATGGTACAAAGTGATCAATTCTTGGTATAAAATTCCTTTGCCTTAAAATAAAAATTAACATCCTATCAGAGAATAAAATGAACTTATTCATTTTAACCTGTAAGAATAATTTCGCCATATACGTAGGTTTCAGCCTTTGCCAAATGCAAGTGAAAAGGAGGCGTGGAGCTTGTCCCCCGTGATGTTCAATGTTTACCCTCTGATGATGTTCAATGTTTACCCTCTGATGGTGAGGCGAAATGAACGCGGGCTTTGACGTTAAAACCAACGTGTGAGTGTCACGCAGCACATGTTGATTCACGCAGCACGTTCCAGCGGTTGCCAGATTTTCCTTCCTAAAGCAGGTACTCCCCAAGGTCTAATGTTGAAAATTTCTGATTGAAAAGGCCTGAAACAATCATTTTGGCCAGAAAAGACCAATCGGGCAAATCTAATATAAATTATTCAATGCCCACGAGCGTAGCTCCACATCAAAGGGTCGCGGCTATGCGGTCATTAAAAGTATCAGTTGCGATTACATCAGTCCTCTGAGGCTCCTCGAGAGAAATGAAGCTTCATTAAGCCATGAAAGAGATTATCAGAAAACTGAAGCTTCATAATTAACACTCCAACTGAGATGCTCGGATGGAGCTACTTAGCAAACATTTCAACGAAAAGATAAGATAGAAAAACGGGCGTTCCTCGAAAGCGATTGATGTCCATCAGAAAATTTACATTGGTTCAGTTCATAGTAAATATTTGGTAACGAAACAAATTGGGCCAAGGACAGATGAGAAACCACCTCTAACCGAACCCAGAGGATAAAAATGGTCTGAGAAATTTCCATGAGAGTGAATTCAAAATACTCTTCGGAAATCCTCTCGGAATCCTCGCAAAATACTCTTCGGAAGCAAATAAATGTACAAATATGCGTTAGAATTTAGGGCAAGCTACATTGTTCCTTCTAAATTCTATTAAGTCTCATATTATTCGTCACTCGCTTCACTCCCCATACCGCTCGCATCAAACATCGTCAACATCTTCACTCTAGCGCAAGAAAATTACCGCTCGATCTAACGCCTACACAACATCCCATCCTCTCGTGAAGTAGAGAGAATACTCTAATTTAGCTAAGTTATGAAACAGGAAATAGTAAAGAGCCAATACTCTTCACCGGAAGAAACCTTATCACTACCGTCCTTACCCAACAGACGCACGCGTCACGAGCGTCCTGCCACAACACTTCACAGAGCGCAGCCCGCCTCATATCAAGTGGCGGCCGCTGCCAACAATTATGAAAGCGGACGCAGAATATTCCCTAATTCACTCGAACGCGGAGATAGTAATTTGTCGGGACAAGCCAAGCCCAGCTAATCAGAAGCAGTTGTTAGCAGGAGCTAGCATTTGAAATCAGCATGCAAGTGAGAGGGAGCCTCAAACCGTTAATGATAAGAGCAACATATATTCCGCAAGAGAATGTGTGCCGTGTGGCAGCTATGCGCGCCCGGCCAATAACCCGACCTACGATCTCGTGCATCTCACAGAATAGTTTCGTTGGTGCTCTCGCAGATGAAGTGACACGGGATTTGCTCGAGCCAAAAGCGCTCGTGAGTGACACAAGTGTATGGGCTCATCTGAGTTACCATCTCACACGGAAAATAAAAATGAGCGGACATAATACAAGAAGGTATGAAATACTCGCATCAAATGCAATAAAGCCATTAACTGAAGGATGCAACTAGTTTGAAATACGACGATCTTACTCAGCAATGTAGACTTTGCATGAACACAACAACCGTATTAATGTAGTCATTGTAGACAAAAATGTGGGCTCGAAGAAAATGAAAAAGTGCAAGGATTAAATGTAACGCTCATTACTGTTAAGTGCTTTCACTACAGTATTTAGTGTGAGCTTAATGCACACGTGTAGCGCACTTTCAACGTATGACAGTGAGAACGAGCCCTTGAAAGAGTTATGGCTTTAAACATTTGTCCAAATAAAGCTGTTACCCTTTAAAACCTATTCTGATTTTTGACCTGCTCCAATGACCGAGTAACATCACACCTGAAACACCTAATAACAGTGGTTGAGAGCTTGGTATAGAGATGAATTAACGGATGTTTATTTTCATAACAGAAACGTCAAAATGATTTTTAGAAGTGAGAGAAGTTAATGAGGTGCGAAACTCAACCTTCCGCTGTGGAAAGCAAGCACCAAGACAAAAAGGCCAATGCTAACTAAATTTTTGACAATAAAATTATTTATGTAATCCTTATTGTCATTACTTAAATCGTCGTCGTTGTGATTTGGTTTGCACTACATTATCATCTCATTGTATTTGTCAAAAAGTGCTTAATTACGACAGGGAAATGTGACGCGATAGTCATAAAGAGAAGCGTGACCACAAAATGTTTCAGAGGCACTCCCGTAGCTAGTCAGTGGTTCAGTACGTCGGCTTTAACTTTCATGTTGCAGAAATGTTTAGTATAATTGCAGGGCTTCTTCATATTCCCAATTATTAACTGTATTTTTGAAGCGAGAAAAGCACAACTATCACGTGGCACTGAACTCTATACAGAAAAACAAAAGATATTGTCTCCAAAGATATGTATGAACAAAAGATATGTTTTGTATAATTAAATTAGAAATTGAAAATTAACTTTCTGCTCAACTATCATTCGAGCTCTTGCCGGAACTTTTGAAAGAATTTATCCTTCATCAGAAACAATGTTAAATGTAAATTTATCTCTTGCGTTTGCGTTGAATCATCAGATACAACAAAAGATGGACCATTTTTAGCTGGCAGAAACATGCGTGCAACATCGGACTTTCAGAGCACAATCCGAGGGTAAAGAAAAATTGTGTACCGAGTATGGCGGCCGCAGACAACGCACCTCAGTCGCGGAGCTTTGCTCTTCAAGTCCAGCTCAGATCTGTCGGTGCCGCTGCTGCCGTACGCTGAATATTGCTAAAGTTAACTGCCTCTTGCTACGGCTACGATGACTTCGCCCAGTGTTTAGCGTGGTGGCCTCTACAAGTCCGTAACTTATGAATTTAATGTCTGGAGGCCACTGCTCTCACTGCACCTGGTGCTGAAAAGCCATGAGTTAGAGCGCACCAGTTGCGCAGCGCAGCATCCACATGATGGACACAAACGTCGCTGCAGCCATGGCTGCAATGAAGTTCATAAATACTTCCTTATGCGTATGTGCGGCCTACGTGCAGGCTGAATTGATTGAAGAATAAGCGTTCGGAAAGAGCCATCTTGCCTAGTGAAAAAAAATTGAATTACAATAAATTTAATACCTAAAAACAGTTCATTATTACAAGTAATTCATCAGAAAAACCTTAAACACAGATTTTTTAGAAAAATCAGAGGACAAGAGTAAATATGACTAACTACTTATCCCAAAGAAGTTCAGGGACTTTTGAGGTATTCGTTTGAAATCCTTATTCGAAGGTATAGAATTATGTTTGTTTGGCTTACAGGTACAAACATTAATACCAACTGCACACAAGACTCCCAAACAAGAAATCAATGCGAGAGTACTGCAGAGAATTGAATCATGCTAGTGAGTCACATGATGGTAGTAATACTTGGCATAAAATGAAACATGGCCAAGAAGAGCACTATCTAAGCACCGATAAAAGAAGACCAGTTATTTGCCTGCTTGAGAGTGGCCGTGCATGAGTTACGCTACTAGCTTCGTACATTCTGCGCGTTAGTCAGTAACACAGAGTTAAAAAAATTGTACACTTTGTCAGTTATCACCGTCATAGTTACACACAAAATCTAAGAGCAGTTGCATCAAACCTCTCATTCCGTCTAAAAATACACGTAAAATGTTACCACTTTTACAGTAAGCCAACTACCTCAATGAGCGAAAACACAATAAGTTATGGATGGTCCGGTCTATACAGGGTGTTTCAAAAATACACGGCATAATTTCAGGTATGTATTTCCCACATGTAGACAATCAAAATAGTTCATTACAACATATGTCCGGAAATGCTTCATTTCCGAGTTATGGCCTTCACAAC
>JACJUY010000247.1:140197-161240 GCA_014220935.1 Platorchestia sp. MABIK
AGTCGAACGCCAAACACAACACTGAATTTAACCTTCGCCTAGGAATGATCTGTCAGAGTGCCCTCTTAATGTGTCCTTTGACGGCAACGACCTGCGGAAAGAAAAACGTTCCGGTGAATTTCAATGTTGTGAATCTATAACTCGGAAATGAAGCATTTCCGGACATATGTTGTAATGAACTATTTTGATTGTCTACATGTGGGAAATACATACCTGAAATTATGCCGTGTATTTTTGAAACACCCTGTATTATACTCAAAATCATAGGCACACGTACTACAGTTTCTTTCAACATGGGTTGCTGGATCCGTGGAGGGTTGCCCCAGGCGACTCGGAAGTAAGCCAAGTTCTTCGTATATGGTTAAGACTGGCCCTATGGAACAGCTTTTATTTTCAAATGTATTCTAAAATCGTCCCACGAGGACGGAAGATGTTCGAGGCACACAAGCAACCGCCTGCAGCTTACCACTGAAGAAAAACACTACGACGTACACTTTTCAAAAGTTAACAAAAATAAGGCCTCGACAGAGGCGGAGCAAATATTCTGGCTCAGATTGGCACGAAACGTCTCCCTTGAATCAAAGGTCTTCTTGCAAACTGAGACCAGAACTCAGAAACTTCGCCAGTAACTCCAATAAAAGGAAAGATGGAGTGCATTGCAGAAGCAAAGCTCCATAAAATTTCTTGCATGATTTCCAGCTCGCGTCTTGCATTTCCTGTCCCGAGATTGCGGAGACTGCACCGCGCTTTTTGTCATGAATTTGTCCGACTTCCAGGAAAAGCTTTTCGGGATTTGGTCAAGCAATGATGCCTCAAAGCGCTTCTACCTTTTTTCGCAGTTATGACTGTGTTTAATTTAATTTATCGAGTTGTTTCGTACCAATAAATTTTAGATGCTGGCACTGCGCTGGTCAATTTCTACCGGCAAATTCTGAGATTAAGATCGATTGTATTTTATTTGACCCACGCATGCAGTGCGAAAGTGAAGTACTTAACATAGGAATGCAGAATTAAGGAACTTCATTTTAGAATTAAAATCTGATTTGTACAATACTACTGTCAAACCATATCTGGTCTTCTATGCCTTAGTCAAGATTTTTATGCACCACTTTTCTCATAACTCACATCGTGTAATTTTAATGACTAGTCTGTTGAAAATAGAACTCACTCTTAATAACACAACTGTCTTGTATAAATTACGGAGTATGATATCAGTGCCATTTCGTATTATCATAAGACGTGTATATACGCCTTGCCTTCATTCAACTCGCAGAATTTGATTTCCTTTCAAATGCAAGGCCTCCATCAGAAGCAATAAAATGAAACAAACCCACATATGACAGCCAGGCTGGCGTCCGAAGCGTAGGCTCAAGAGACACAAACCTGACAGGCATGAAGCCAAATTTGAATTGGGCAGACGTCGAAGGAGATCTTGTCGAGCTGTGTATTGAACACTGGAGGCTATGGCAGAATTGCAGCAGCCTGAGCCGCACTGAACAGCCAAGGCCGCCTTTAGATAGACCTGACTGCGGGGGCCTCGCCACCGCCCGCACAAGGTGCTTCAAGCTGCTCAATTGAGGTGCAGCCTAATTGTGGCTCCTGACATGCGCTGCCTCAACAATTGTCAAGAGCCCCGCTGGAAGCTGCGAGATCGGTGAACTGTGCATGGCATTGTCGTCCTTCGGTGTGATAATAGAATTGCTTGGTTTCAAAGGCCAATATCAGAGCAGACATGAACAATAATCCCCACAAAGGACACTAGTGAAGGCCTCAAGTAAACTCAGTTGCCAGATGTGAAGTGGCAGCTCTCTTGACAATATTACACGTTGTGATTGGCTCTTCACAAATAACTTCGAACACAATTGTGTTCGTTATGTTTATGAAATACAATTTTATTTTCTTGGAACACTTCAGGTGAATTTGTTTTGGCTGAAGTTTTTAGATTTGTAAATTGAGAGAGGTTTTTGAAGAGCACTAAATTTTTATTTATTGCATCAAAAATTAGGTAAATCACTGCGAGTTTCAAGCATATAATTATCATTCATGAGCTCATAATATTTATGTTACAGACAATACAACCGAACATAGAACTTCGGTCCGCAATAGTCTGTTACAATCAAACGTTCTGACAAAATAAATAAAGTCCGAAGCTGAGGACAAAAGGTCAAGGACTGAAAAATTTCACCTATTTCAACTACTAGAGGAGACGCTTACTCAGATTTTTTAATTTCATGAACTAATACTTCAGAAACTTCTGCATGAGATACCCAGCACACATTCATCTGAAAAACCTGCGCAGCTTACGTCTGCCTACAGATATCAGTACGCCAAAAACGGAGCCTATCGCTTGTGAGAAAGGTTAGATATAAGAAGTTAATTTAAGCCTACTTAACCACTGCGAAGGTGTTTTCAAAAGAGGAAGAAAAAGGGCACTGGTAAGTATGGCGTTACGGGAACGGGCATTCTGTGTACAAGGTGTGTTCCCACGTCCTGTACATAAAAACAGCAAATTCGGAAGAAGTTTTTTAAAAACTAATAGATACTGGAAAGCAGGACAGTAGTGAAGCGAAAATAGACGGTTCGTAACAAAACAAACACCCATTTCATTTCAACAAAGGAAGGCCCACCTAACCATCTTTGTGGGACCTCTCATCTTTTCCCTGAGAGTACCAATTCCCAGATCAAAAATTTGTACCCCTGAGAAGAGCGCTTGCATGCATTGCGAGCATTCTTTATACTCTCGCTTGCGAAGCTCAGCACAGAAGGAACCCATTAAAATAAAATGTCGCGGTGACTGATTTCTCTTACAAAAGCATTCGTAAATGCATCAGCAAATATTTCCTAAGTTCAAGAGAGAGAAATACAGTGAAGCATTCAAACACCTCATTTGTTTGCAACATAAGAGAACTTTGTTTTCTTCGTCGGCCCCGGTTTGTATAACAGGATGTACTCCATTTCGCCTGCCGTTCGCTCGAGTCTGAGAATTTCTGGCCATAAACACTGAACTTCTCGACCTTATTTTGATAGTGAGTGGGAACATTTATTTCCTTATTAAAATTTTCGCTCCCTTCAGCCTAGAAGCAAAGTGGCAAAACCAAACTGACATGTGTAATAAATGTCTTCCTATAATCCTCTTGTTACGAATTTTTTACTGAAGAGGAATTTATCATGCTACAATAACTTCCGGGAAATGAAGAATGAATTTTCTACAAAATCCAAAACTGTACTTTTTGATAGAAAATGAGGAAATACACAACATTGCGTAGCTTTCATTTTTCTCGACAGTAGTAATCGGCAGTAATCATTGGATTTCGACTTATGATCGTCTTATGCACCAATTACCCCATTTTAAAAACCTTTATTTTAATATCCTCCACAAAATGACTTAAGCACCACGAACTATAAAAAAATCCAAAGATAATGAGCAGAAGCCTCCCGTGCAAGGAACACGCGCAATCGCTATACGGAATGTCATAACTGAAACAAATTACGTTCGCCTCCAAGTTTACATGAACTGAAGAAAAGCCTCTTAAAAGCCACAGTGAACCATTTGGAGTAAAGTGAATTTCTTCGTAGGCATTCTCTTGAATGACCCCATGGATTTCAATTTACATTTACCGTTGTAATTCACCACGGGACAAATTACTGCGATTCCTCTACTTGTTATGAAGGTAGCATTTTTCTCACATACTTGCTCGGAAAATAGTAGTAATGTGAGTACTAAAATGGTAGACATAGCCAGACATTACGGAATAACGTGCAAGGACTGCAGTCTTGTTCCAGTCTCGGCGCAGTAATCTCACAACCGAGAATATTCATGAACCTAACACTGACGCTCGCCCGTGCACTTTTAACTTCTCAGACACTTCTCAGAATCTGCTCAAGCGCGCCGATTTGAATCGGGAATCACTAGCAACTCATGTTTTTTAGAAGGCTCATTTTCTCCTAAGTTTCACAAAAACACAAGTTGAAGCAAAGTTTGTGGGATCAGGAACAAGTGGATGGCCGAAAAAATTAGCCCAGTTGTTTCTGTCGAGCGCGAAGTAACTCGAATTTTGTAGTGAAATTACTTCAATTCTGCTCAATAAACAACGCCCTAGTGACATATACTGCATGCCATGGCCCAGTTCTTTCTCTACAAGGAAAAATTAATAATAAAATTTCTGAACTAGGAACTCTTGTTGCAATTTATATAGACGGAGAAAAATTCAAAAACGACAATGAAGAAGCGAACAAATGTTCAGGGAGCGCATTATTGCACAACAGAACATTGGCGATGATCAGCTTTGCCAAAAAAGACTGTATATTTCAGCTGAGTTGGAACAGGAAGGTTCAAGCGACGGCTGACATACATCTCTGTGTAACGACTTTTTTCAATTCGTCACTCGTTACTTTCACAACCTGATCTTTTCGAAGCATACATTTCTGATGAAAATCCTCAGATTATTATGAAATCGAGTTTAGTTTAGTCGTTAGTTTTAGCTTCCCTACCCGCAGCAACAAATGCGATCCAAAGAGAGGAAGGAGGAAGGCACCATTTAGGATGGAGTTTAGGAAACGCGGAATCTACGCAGAAAGTGCATAGAAACAGTAAGTTGGGAAAGAAGATTATGAAACAAGATCAAAGTTGAAGAAGGAAGTAGTAGGTGTTGAAAAACAGGACAGCAGTGAACCGAAAAAAAGGTGGTCCGTAACAAAACAAAATCCTATTCTACTGCAACAAAAGGAAAGCCTACCTAACCTTTAGCTCGGGCCCTCACATAGTCCCCCTAGGAGCGCCAATTCCCATAGATACAATAGTTGTATCCCCCTGAGGGGGTTATGAAATCGAACGAAATCTCTAGTAAAATTACATAAACATTCTCAACTGCTACACACAGTCACGTTCCTTCAGAGTTCGATGGATGGAATTCATATTCAATAAAGGATGACATGTAAGAGCGCGCTTTTATTAAGGGAATAAGTTTGAAGCCACGGCCGCCAAACTGTTCCCAGCATCGTACACGTCAAAAGTCGATCCCACTTGAGATGTTTTCTTTGGAAGCGATGACAAGCAGTGCGCACTCAATCCTGCAGCTTTTTGTTTGCTGAGCTGAGCGACTTGCCGGCCTGCTCGTCATGCCAACACACTAAAAACAACCAACGCGTTCCCAAACTACGAGGCGGTCGTTGCCGTGGGTCGCAACTTGCTTGCCACAAACCCGTAAATAAATTCCGAGTTTTTCCCACAACAGCGCAGCTTCTGGGCTCTCTCTTGAGAGCTCACTTCTTTCCGGGCTTGCTACCGAGAAGAAAGAATTAATAACTTAATGTAAAAAACTCAAATATCATTGGGTATAATTTTATCACCTGCCCTTATATTTTTATTGGCATATCAGAGGTGCAATAAAGTTGTCGCGGAGTCAAAAAATTTTCAGATAATTTGAATGATGAAGTTACTATTTCTTCTTAAAGAGACAGTGCGTAGCTAGGTCGATAAAAATCAACAGAGATAAAATTCATTGCAAATGTAAATTTCATGCTCAAATTGGCTTTTTTCATTGGTGGAAACATAACATTACGAAATGATAAGCGCAGTTCAACTCTTTAAAAAATGTATTTTAAAAAAAGCATCCAATGAGTTTCGGTGCTGCCACATCGGAGCTCAGGACCTCGCCAAATAAAAGTGTTAGCTGAAATGACCTCAGTAAAATAACCTAATTCGGTTAATTACCACTTCTAAACACAGGCATTCAGAGTTAACCTTCTACTGTTGAACTGCTGTTCGGCGCACCAAATAATAAGCCGCATTGCCATTACAAACTTACGACCACCCAAGCTAAGAGCTAGTCTGAGCAATGCCACAGAGGTCAACTCTCTGATAAAGTTGCACAGCAGGTGCTGCGGTGAATGGAAGTTAAATAAAATACTAACCTGGACACAAACTATGGCTGTAAAAATTGAATAACTATTGGATAGAGAACGATGTATAACTATCCGCCGTCATTAATTTACGGTATGTAACTGTGAAGATTTAAGCCGTTTAAATAATACCAAAAATTGGCTTCACAGATGCCGAGAACTCCGATGTCATTAAATGTAAGCCTTCATTTCACGGCATAATTCAGGATTCAATACTCAGCCCCACTGGCCTGAGCAGAGTTAAGCCTCTCTAACAGGCCTAGCTGCCGAAATTGGTACGTTCATACAAATTTGGTATGATCTGCTCCAAATGTCACTTTGTTGTACGTTTGGTACAACGATAGCCTAAAGCGCCGAATTTTGGTACATTTAAAGATTTTTTAATTTTCATAAAAGAAATCATGCCTTACCAAGATACCTTAGCTTTACTTTTTGCAGCTATAAAACTTTTTATATAAATGAGAGGTAAATTAAACGGATCGTGTTTGAGAATATCAGCATATCTACACGATCCCCTTTCAAAAATGTATTTTACTTTCCTTCCTTACATTTTACCACTCGTGGATAACTCAATTTAGAATTCCAAGCTGAGACATTCAGAATTCATACATTAAGAAATTCTATTAAAACTGAAATGAAATTGTTATGAACAACTTCATTAAAAGGGATTTGTTGATTTCGAATGAGGTAAGCAAAATAAATGTTGGCAACCTCTCCAACTATGTCAATATAAATAATGTACATTTTGGGGTGCAGCTGCAGAAAGCATTCGCCTGAGAAATGTCGACATAATATGTCCTCAAAAAATAGAAGAGTTAAGGTTGAAAATTCTTAACTCATACGAATGTCTGACAAAACAGATGATGTAGCGTTTCCTGTCTCACGATATGTTCAGCAAGTTAGAACTATTGGAAACATAAGTTCCAGTCCGTGTATTTGAAGGTAAATGTATCAATAATCCCATTGGAAATGCATTTCTCCAATCTCGTGAAAGAAGAGCAGAATGAAAAAATAAAATATAGAGTGGCGAGAACTGTCTTCAAGATGCTCATTTCAAAACAGAAAAAGTATCTGAAAAATTATGGTACACAGTATCGCAAGAAAAGTGCGGCAATCTGTACAGATACCAGCTGCTTTCCTAGTTCATGCTGCAGCTTTTGCCACTGCCGCATTCTTCTGCGCAGCTGAGAGGACTTTTCGATCCTTGACAACATGAAAAAGCAGGAATTCATGAAAAAGAGCAACACTAAATTCACCATTGCGATCAAAATCCATGTTAAAGGACATAGATTGCACAAAATAGAAGCCACCATGGCAGCTTTGTCAACAGTGGAATAAAAAGCTTTGGTTCTCTAAGAGGGAAGAAAAGGAGGAGAAGCTTCATTCTATCTGAAAAGAGGAAAACCTTTGAATATTGCTTTTTATTAATGGCTAAATAGATTTGGTACGCTTTTAATAAATTTTGGTACGTTTTCATGGAGGTTTCGGTACGATCAGCAGATAAAATTTCGGCAGCCCAGCTCTCCACGCAGTCAGCGACCCCAGCACAACCACCACTGTCTACCGTGGCAACGACTGTCATGGCGGGGTGATGCGGTCGCAGCGCCGCCATCTTGAATACCGGATCAAGACTTGCTTTTACGCAATCAAGACGAACATAAGAGGAAAAATTAAGCAGATAAACTAAAAAACTTATGAGAAACTTATGATTGAAAACATTATGATTACATAAATAAGCAAGTACGATTTTTTCCTTAAAGCGTGTCATGCTGTCGTAGTTATAAATGTCTTCAAAACCTAAAATTAGCCAGCTGCAGCATTTCTTCTATTTTAAACAATTTCAGTAAGCTCTGGCCGACGTTTTGACTACCGCACCTTGAACCATTTCTCAGAGATTACCTCACAAGAATTAACACTTGCTTTCAAGCGTGTAAGTGGCTTCAGCAACACAGAAACACTAACGAGTCAAAATTGGTATCGAATTTATGGACTCACCTTGGTTTACAGCCGTGAAAAGTCATAGGAGCCAAATTAGATAATTTTCTTCGTAAAAATTCCATAAAATAAATGTTTAAAACCTGCGTGAACACTTCATCACCACTGGTATAGTTTCCTCTGGCAGCCGAAATATATGTTCATTTGAAAACGACCATTGACCACTTTTTATTATTCGCTCTTACACGATGGCATTTACACTTGTAAGAAGTTTCTATCTAATCAGTTACAACAGTTCCTATTTTTAAATATTACCGGCTAAGATACATTGCTCTCGTAGTCAACTCAACTGAAGATGAACACTGGCGTTAGGCTAACATTTTCTGCAAATAATGAATGACACATAAAAATTGTGTAACTTGACCTAAACTGGTAAATTCGTAAATGTGTTCTAGTAATAATTTCTTCTAGTTCTCCCTATCAAAAAGTAAAATTTGTGTTGATAATCACGATGTATTCCTAGAAACAATGTGTTTTCGATTTACACAACTAGCGCTGACAACTCTAAGGTTTTATGCTTGTCCCTAAGCTGTGAATTAGGCTTTCATCTAGTGGCCTTAACGTTTAACCGCTCTAAACAAAGATTTTAAAACTCCCGTTCCGTTTCCCTAAACTTTTTTTCACATCGGCGAGAAGAGGATTGCAGAGATGAACCACTCAACTACAGCATCTAAAAAAATCTGTTTTCCACCGCGTAGGTTGCCTCAGCGTTCGACCATCATATGCACTCGAGCAGGTACGTTCGAAATAATCTTCAACCGCTTTTCCATGATTCGCAACCTCAAACCAGTACAAAAATTGACACCTCGGTTGACGAGAACGTGCCCACCATAGTTCGGAGTGCGCAAAACGCCTTCGATCTTTTATCTTAAAAACTTACATGTCTAATCTCCGTCCAATCGGCCCACCAGCGCTAATAACTTGCTGCGCGAAGTGCCCATCAGAGCTCCCAAATTACTCGTTTGAGGAACTTGGCAGTTATCTGTTCATAGTTGTCAAGGCAAGTAACGGTCGTTATTTACAATGAAGCATATATTGCTCAACTTTTCGTGAGAGACTGAAGTAAGAACTAGCTGAGATTGTGTTTCTCGGTTGAATACTTACAACCCATGTGCTTAAAATCAGGAGTACAGATCTTGATAAAAGAGAAAGCTGCTAGACTGAATTATGCATTTCGCGATACTTTATCGAGTAAAAACAATAGTTTAAAGTACGAGTTTTTGTTTACCACCGAACACTAATCGGTTTCTCAATTATTGTTGCTTGTATAATGGTAATTAGATCGAAATCAACAACTTTTCTTCTATGAACTTTCCGTTGTAAATCGGTATTTAACGAGTCATGGCTGTATTTTAAATTTTTATGGCTGTATTTTAAATTTTTATGGCTGGAATGAGCGTTCCGTTACGTTAGGTTGGGTAGGTTAGCTCAGGTTATCTCATTTAAACAATTATACTAACCTGGAAATGCAATTGCTTCATCATTCTTTTCTATAAATTTACCGATAGTTCTAAAATAATTCTATTACGCGAATGATAAGTGCACATCAGGGCAGCCATGACGTCTCTCGCGATTAATGTCCTGTCGTAAACATTTACCAAAGTAAGAAAATAAGTTCATACCCTTTTCATCGATTCCTCTATTATCAGATCTTTGGTTTCCAACCTCTGAAAGCACATTAGCTGCTGTAACTTCGTTCAAAGTTCAGCAGAAATGAAGACGAAGGTAACGCAGTCTGCTTTCACAAGGAGATGTAGGTACTCTGATGGCAGACAATTAGCCATTATTAAAAGCGAACATGATTCTGTCGTGAGCAAGTCGATGCAATTGATCGAGCCCCTAAAAATTACGAAGATGATCTTTAAGAAATAGATCTGTTCGAAAAATTGAACGTCGTACTTCAGCGAGTCTACTGTACCAGTATTCGTCTCTATGAAGATTTCTCGAACGAATCAAACCAGTAGAATGTTCTAATGGAAATTCCGAACCCTCCTGAGACCTGAGTTAAACAAATGCTTTCGCCATCCTTATTTGACAACCACCTTGAAAAACTTATACTCAATTCGTTTGTACATAATGGCACGCATGCTTTTCCAATTAATTACTGCCACACAGTGATGCATGAGCGTCATACAATGTATTTAAAATGTCTCTCCGTAGTAATTATTCTTCGCAATATAAACATTGTTTAAAAGATGGAAAAAGATTTAAAAAGGAAACATTACACTTTACATGGCCTTACACACATGACTCGACGAAAGGTGTCCTCATTTTCAGAAAACTAGTTGATTCTTACAGTGAAATTAGCCTGTCGACATGCAATGACAAAGGAAGAAAAGTCGGCACTTGGCTGCTAATACAGTGTAGCCAAGGCACGCATTCACAGGATGAAAAAAATTCAGCGAAGGGACTTTTTCTGAACAAGACTTCCAGGCGGTGTGAGAACGTGAACAAAGTTTTCAGCGCCGATTCCCGTGGCAAATTTTTTCTACATACTGTGTCTCATCATGAATTGGTAACTGTCATCTATAATTCCAAAAACAAGAAATATGGCAGAGGTAATGTTTTACCTCAAATATACGTCTTAAGTAATCCCACTCAGCTCTTCCTATACAGCAAAACCAGCGCTAACAGATTAGATTATTAGACTATTAGTTAGTTTAAGCCTCCCTATCCGCTACAAAGGCGATCCAAAGAGAGGAAGGAGGAAGGCACCATTTAGTATGGAGTTTAGGGAACGTGGAATCTATGCAGAAAGGGCATAGAAACAGTAAGATGAGAAAGAAGTTTATGAAACAAGATCAAAGTTGAAGAAGAAAGTAGTAGGTGTTGAAAAAACAGGACAGCAGTGAACCGAAAAAAGATGGTCCGTAACAGAACAAAAACTTATTTTATTTCAACAAAAAGGAAGCCTACCTAACCTTTAGCTCGGGCCCTCACATAGTCCCCCTGGGAGCGCCAATTTCCATAGATACAATATTTGTATCCCCCTGAGGGGACCAGCGCTAACAGCGGGTTTTGATGCAAGCACCAAGAGTGTGCACGGGCTCGCTGTTGCGGTAGGATGGCGGCGGCGTGAAACGCTTCCATATTTTAAACCTAAAATTTATTTGAGGATTTAATGAGATCATACAGGACAAGCTTGCGCTCGTGTGAAAGGGTGCTTCAAATCATTCTTTTGAATGTGTGACGTGCTAAATAGGTAGATGTGCCGCTGTGTATCACACTTCTCTAACATGAGACGGGTCTCCAACGCCAGGTATGAATATTTGAGCCCTCGAAATGGAGCAGTCAACGGAATTTGTCACGACACCGCGGCACCAGGACCTCGATTCGTGGAAAGAACTTGCTCTCACTGCATGTTTTTAAGACGTCATCACGGCAAGTTTTCAATTGGTAGACGGTAAACACAAAAGGAGAAAGAAAAAATTTCTACTTACTAAGAAAGCTTTACTGCAAAATAGTTTCGGTTCCGTGTACAAAATAGATATATCGTTACGCTGTGTAATGTTCAACACAGCGTTCACATAAATACACTTTTTGCAGACACTCTTTTGAAATCGAAAGATCAAATTCCCGGAACAGGTTCAAATTACCTCAAATTTTCCTGCGTTTTCAAATCCAGAGTAAAATTATTTTCCAAAATGGATGCTTGCCTAAGAAATCAAATAAAAAATTCAAGCGCATCATGTATTGAAAAATATACATTCAGTTATAAACGCCATTCAAGTCAAAAACATGTGAAACACATGAATACCATAAATTTAACTCGAATTCACCAGGACTTAGCACGGACGCTGTAAATTGACAAGATATACACACAATGTCTCCCTAATGAGAGACCATCTGAACACACCATGAACACATGACCTCGCTAACAAGATTATCAAAAAACATGAACACAAGATTTAAAACTTATGTTTGGAAACAAACAGGACGCCTGACATGTTCATTGCGAGTTTGGAAGCGGGAAGGCAGAGTCTGCCCCTCAAGCATCGTCGAACAAATCTATGAACGCTTTAAAGTATGTGAATCCTCCCAAAAAACAAAAATACCCTCGAAGCATAAATGAATTTCCAAAAGAAATCAATACTGTTGTGCGCTACTTCAGCAGAGAATCTTAATCTTAAAGCAAGCTAGCGAGACATCTATGATTATCAAAGCAAGGAAAAATTTCTAGATTGATCAGAAGTGTCTCCAAGTAACATGAGAAATAAATAATTGATTGCACGAGAGACACAAGAGGAAATATACGGCTCATTCAAGCGAGATTTCGTACCCCAAAATGAGAGCAGACTGTGGAAACAATATAAATCATACTGAGAAATGAATCTGAACCAGATTCATATAACCGTCCTTCGGGTAGATATGTAGTGAGAGACATATAAAATTAAAAAAACGTGACAGGGCATTCCTCAACAGAGAAACAGTTGATCCTAACAGAGATTGCACCAATCCATGCTTGTAACTTTATTGCGAAGTTGTTTTGGAAAGTAACGTCACTGAGAGGTTAAATAATTTTCGTGACGTTTGCGCATTGGTTTATGAATAGGGTACGTTACTAACGCATACACTTGGAGAGCTTCAACGGCGGTAGAAAGCATATCTACATCACTAAATATTGAACAATAAAGTAGACAAAATGAACATCGGAAACACTTGTGCCAGAGTTTACCAGTATTTTACGTCAGCATCCACTACGAAAAAAACGCAGAAAGTTACAAAATTTCGCACCAAAAAAACACCTTCCGAGAAATATTTCGCGGATGCTGCGGCGGGCAGCTGAGAAAGGACTCTGAAGACGTTGATTTTTGAAGCACTGAGACAGCTGCTATCCTCACACGCCCTCCTCCTTCCCACCGAAAATGAACTCGAGAATCTGCCCTATTGAACCTAGCGTAAGTCCTAAAAGTTCATTCAAGGTCATTTCCTTCAACAGAAGTATTTCCTAGAACAGAAGTACACCTTCAACAGAAGTATTTGTTAAAGTGCAAGTCATCAGTGATTCCAATTCAAATCCAACAATTCGAAAAAATTGCGAAGCGGCCATAGAATATGCGAAAAGCTTCTCCCACGATTAAATAGGTAAGATGAAATAGCGAGATTAGTTTAACAGTTTAACTAAGCAATGAACCAACTCGTCCAGCAAGGGTGCTCTTTGAATCAAGTTCATTTCAGCCCAGAAGCACAGTCTCATTTGATTCGTAAATAGAAGTATCGAAAAAGAAAAAGATCAAACACAAAGTCAAGAATAATTTAAGGGAAAAATAGACGAGTTGTTACTACCATTTACCCAGAACAAATCCGGGTTTCCATACACAGGTAACGTGTTCGCTGAGCAACAGAGTCTCCCTTTAGACGGAAAATTCAATTGATTTGGAACACTATACGAATTCTCGTAGAAAAGTGTGAAAAACGTGAATTATTGCTGAATAAAAAGTTAGGTATTGCCGTACTGTATGAACTCAGCGGAATCCCCTTCACAATCCTCCGACAAGCAACCGCAGCCTCAATATGAGGCCAATGAAATTGCACACAAAGCGAGGGCCGTCACAAGCTCCCATCGTCCCAACGTGAGACAAGAGCAAAGATCTACTTTTTCTTTCGATGAGTGCACGACGATACAGCTACGTATATTTTCAATTAATATGTACAGTATTGAACAACCGTTACCGAATAAGGGGTGTTTTTAGAGTGGTATAGTACACCAGGGAGACACAATTTGAAGGAAGAAGAACACAGATTTAATGTAATGAAGACAGTTGCTCGGTCCACCTTTGCATGGAAGTGAAAGAAGGAGTAAGAAACGCTAAGGCGTCTCAAAACCAAACTAAACCCACAACAGCGTCCTGGAATCAGCATTGTTAATGGAGCACATGGTAGAGGTGAAGTTCCCAGTGTTTAGCTGAAACGAACCAACACACTCGACACAAGCCCAAAAATACTTCCGAAATCAGCCTAAGACATGCGTTGCCTCAACAACTCAACAGTGCATTCCGAGGATTCAATTTCTGAGACATTGTAAGCTGTACGCCGTACGTTCAAGTCCTCAAAGGGAAACAGTCACCCATATACTCGCGTCAAATAGAAATCGGTAATCAACAAGTTTTTGTTGTGATGGTATGAGGTTAATGAGTACGTTCTGCATAAGTAGTGACCGCGGTGGTGTTCCCCCCTATACGTTATTTGTGTTCTTTTTATAATTAGTAAACTAGGAACACACAAGGTCACAATTAGTAATCTAGAAAGAAAAACACAAGTTTACGATTAGTAAACTAAAAACACAAGAGTCCAATTAGTAAACAAGACAAACGGAAGTTTGCAGTTAGTGAACTAGAAAAACTCAAGTTAACAGTAAGAAAACTAAAAAAACACAAGTTTACAAATAGTGAACTATCAAAACAGCAGTGCGCAATTAATCAACTAAAAAACACAAGTTTACAACATGTAAATTTCAAGAACACAAATAACGAACGAGAGTGAAAGTAGCAAATTCTATGCGTAATTCACCCCAGAAAACCCTCACATTCACGATATTTTCCCCGAAGTCAATCAGATTAGATTATTAGTTAGTTTGAGCCTCCCTATCCGCTACAAAGGCGATCCAAAGAGAGGAAGGAGGACAGCACCATTTAGTATGGAGTTTAGGGAACGTGGAATCTACGCAGAAAGGGCATAGAAACAGTAAGATGNGGCCCTCACATAGTCCCCCTGGGAGCGCTAATTCCCATAGATACAATAGTTGTATCCCCCTGAGGGGCCGAAGTCAATCAGGCAACAGAAGAATGCTCAGACACCTTTCTGATGGATAAAGGAAGTTTGAAATGGAGCAGAAAATGAGCGCCTGACAAAGACCAATGGCTTAGATTATGCTGAACAAGTGTTCCATCAATCATGTACGAAAGGAAGCTATTTCAGCACAGAGAATGTTGTGATACCCACGCTTCACGCTGGGCAGCTCTACCTGCCCTCACATAACCACACATGAAGGAGTTCGCCTTTGGAGTTTTTCCAGGTTACCTTTGGAGTTATCAGCTATGTTTGGATGTTTGGATATCATCAGACATCATTGAATGTTCGCTGGTCTCTGCTCAATTTGAAATGATTTTCGATGAGACGCATATAAGACTTATTTCTCCCCTTTGAACTTGCAGCAACAGACGAAAGTGCAGCAAGCATTCCAGGACGTAACGAGAGCGACATTGGCCGCCAGCATCGGTTGAGTTTCCCTTCCACTCCAGGACTGACACACACGCAGGTCTTGGGCAAGAAGTCCAGAACGTCGCAAAGGCGATGATTTTTTTCAAACTTTGACGGAAACTGAGATTTTTTCGCAAACAATACTACATAAAAATTATTGTTGATTGAAGTTCTCACAACCGTCTGCGTATTTCTTCATATTTTCGGGCAGAATACGTTTCTTCAGAAACTTAGTTGAAAACTGGAAACAGTTCTTTAGAGACGAAATGACGCTACTGCAAATGCACTACACGCAAATGGTAGCTTGAACATGAAAAATTGCATCATCATGAAAACTGAAAAAGGGAAATGATGTTCCACTGAGAGTTAACAGAGAATTGTATAATCCAAACTGCACCATTAAGTGAAGCTTCAAAGCGTCACTAAAAGAGTAAGGGAAAGTTGTTGCGCCTGTGTAGGCAAATCTCACAGAACAGAAAAGGTGGCACGGCGTTGGCAAAGGAAAATCTAAAAATGATCCATGGAAGGAATCAAAATCCAGACACCAGAGCCAGCAGAACAAGAACGGAAACTATTGTTATGTTGAATCAGAGACCGCACGAATGATACTATGGCCACCTCTAAAAGTTTAAGGAAAGGAAAGAAAAATCCAAATGTCTAACGAACGAAACTCATTAAAGCTGCATCGAGTCATTTTGTCACAACTCCCCATTACACCAGTTATATACTTTGCAAGATTAGACTCAGATTAGATGTTAGTTTAAGCCTCACTAACCCCAACAAAGGCGTTCCAAAGAGAGGAAGGTGGCAGGCAGCACTTATTATAGACTCAAGGAAACGCAGAATCTACGCAGAAGATGCATAGAAACAGTAAGTTGGGAAAGTAGTAGTAGTAAAACCAGGTTTCTAGTGCTTCAGTGGCAAAGACTATAACGTGCCGAAGATCTCAATGTTCACAGTGTCCAATCAAGTGGTTGATTTCCAGAGAATTCACGTACGATAAGTTGGGAAAGAAGTTCATGAAACAAGATAAAAGTTGAAGAAGAGAGTAGTAGGTGCTGAAAAAACAGGACAACAGTGAATCGAAAAAGGTTGTCTTTAACATAGCAAAAATATTTTTATTTCAACAAAAAGAAGGCCTACCTAACTCTCAGCTCGGGCCCTCACACATTTTCCCCCTGGGAGTGCTAATTCCCTAGATACAATGGTTGTATCCCCCTGAGGAGTCCCATACGTACAATAGTTGTATCCCCTTGAAGGGTACACAATTTGGAAATGATCTAGCAAGATATAATTTCTAACCGGAAAAAGAACAGAGAAATGCAGCGAGTGATTTTGATGTGACGACCCCCTTACACAAGTTCATAATGTGGGCACAAATAAAGAGCTAGAGTGCACGCGGAGCACCGTCCGTCCGTGGAGCCGACAACACGACTGCTGAGATCCGAACGAAGCATAACACCGACATAGAGAGCACCAATTTCATACACGTCAAAACTCACATAAGTTACAGAAAATGCTGGCACCATTCGGTAGGAGACTTCACTTTCAACCAACTTTTAAAAAACTTATACAAATTTTTACATCACGAAAATCTTGAGAAAATTAACACATTTTATTAAATATTCTCTCAGAAAACTTAGACTTACTCAATCTAAATTGACTCATGCATCATAAAATATAAAATACCTAACTAGGAACTATCAGTTCCAAAGAGATACAGAGCCAATTATTCATCTTTCTACAGCGACAATACAGTAAGACTAATTCTTCATAAGAGCACGCCAAGATATGTTCACGTTCAGTTCTATGTACATCGCCGAGTCCAGCACACAAAATGCAAGCCGATCACGCAACACTGACTAGTAGTTATTCCAACACCCGCAGGCCTCAGCGCTGGCTCCACACCCGTGCTGGGCCTTAGAACTCCATGGTATTGCATCCTTTACGCCAAAACTAACGATAAGCCACGGCAAGGCGCGTGTCCTAAATTTAGATGCCAAACAAACTCCGGGTATACCGTACGTTAAGTCATGACCTCGTATACCGCGAAAAATAACAACCACAAAAGTGTGTAAAAACAGCCGTTCACCAAGTGATTTTGCCTCGTAGAACATGTGAAGCCTTGCTTGAGTTTCCGCCTTCGTATTAAAAGATTATAAACTTCGCACACAATTACATTTGGTTGAGTGTGACTTCTCCATTGACGGCTATGGCAGCAGAGAGCAAAGAGTTGTGGGCTTCCGTAAGCAGAGCTAAATTTCTCAAGCAAAGCGCTGACCTGAGGCGGGCATGCTCACACTCCACCACGGCTACGAAACTAAGCACAACAGCAATATTTACATGAGCCATTTCGTCGCGAGAGCAACGCTGCGCATTTCCACCACAATTTTAGCGCAACTATAATTCACCTATTGCACATCGTATAATGAGTCCCACACGTCATTTCATTAATCAGCTATTTTATCCATTGTCATGCTTAGCCAGACACCACACACGTCACAGATATGCAAATTACTCTTTGATTACTTATTTAACTCTTGAGTAAATGATAGTATAGTGATGGCAGTCAGTACTGGGACAATATATTATTGCCATTTCATAATTCAGTCGAAACGCATTCTCTGAATAGCTTAAACTACCAATGAAATTATCACCGTAAATTTAACTAAAGCAATAGTATGAGCGGTTCCTCAGAGACGATCTAGGACTGAAATGAAGAGTACATCTTATGCTGTGAACGCTATGGTTATTGCTGGGTACCGAGTGACGGGAAAAAATTATTACAATCACTTCACACAAGTTGATGAACTACCGAATTAATGAGCTGGGAGCAATAAATTCATTACAAGTCAAGAATACATTACGTAACGAAAACACTAACTTGCATTTTTTACAAAATAACAGCGGATTCTTCACTAACACGACCCACCTTATCAAGTAAGGACCTAAACAATGCGCTAGATCTCTGTTCAAATCGCACGTGGTTTTACACCCCAAGTGCATGAACGAGTTGAAGAGCCCCGGCATTACTGACGTCGAAGAAAAATAATAGACGTAAAAAGAATTGAAGGAAACCACACCAATAAATTCTTTCAGTAAAGAAAGTAAGCATAGTAAATAAATACGGGATTTTTGGAAATAATTATGCGTAAGAGAGGCATGTCTACGTTACATACGGGAAAATTTACACCAACACAAGATGCACGACAAAATGGCACAAGTGAACACTATTATGCGATATATTGGAGCTACAATGCGCTGTGATATTTTTCACAATAAAATTACACACACACACTCTCGACAAGACCAACTAAACGCAGCATCATGATGTACGGCGTACAGTAAATTACCTGAATGAAAATAACGAAAGCGAATTAGTCTAGTTGCCGAACGACCTGATGCGTAAACAGAGAAGCAAAATTCTTGTGACATAGATGCTTTTCAATAGAAGACCTTCAATTTTCTACAAACGCTCAACTAAGTAGATTAATCATAGTTCACAACTGCCATTGACTTCTCTCTAGCTACATGGAAAAGTTGGTCAGTTTCGTAACACTTTTGAAAACAGAAAAATAGCTATTGTTACAAATAATTAACAAAAATGCAACATTATACATAAAATTCGCTCCACTTTGCGCATACCACGGATCCGTAGCTCTATTCCATGGCCACAGATGCACGCTGGCGTCATCTTAAGAGAAGAAACTTACTCAGAACAAAAATTCTTCCGGTAGCGAAATAAAGGTAAAATAACTTATGTAAGAGCACCAAAGAATCACAATACGATGCGCCTTCGAGACGCACCAAAACTGCCTCAATTGCCACCATTCGACGCCGTTCAGCAAATAAACTTCAGCTAGATCTGCGTTCGTAAACTTTTGGAGTTAACATGAATATCCGTTCAGATTTTAAGCGCATATACAACGCTGTAGCTATTGTGTACTGCAATTTGAAACTTCAACCTAAATATATAAATAAAATAAAAACACGTTCACAGACCAGCGATCCAGGTAAATACATATTTTAAAAAAACTTCAGAATTTTTTTTTCCTAGATTACATTTACGAAGCTTATTTATTCCCGTATCAGCCCACAAAACACCGTAAGTATGGTAAAAAAGTTAAAAACGATGACATTGTTTAAGTTCAAGCAGTCACGCTTTGGAATCTATGGTGAATGACAGCACCTAGGTGGCGCGAGCCACTTTTTCCTTTTATAAACTACCATAGTGATTGGAGTAGTCTGTCCACACATCAATGACGTGTCTGGCAGTGTCGGCGCTGCGCATTGGCGAAGTAAAAATGTCCACTTAACCACAGTAGCGGCTATGGTACGAATAACAAGAGCGAATAACAATTTTGCACAGCCACAAGACAGTCCAGGCCAACATTTGAGATGCTGTCCTAAATGCGCCGCGCAGGTTTCACTGCATCACTTTGCGCAGATGCTGGCGGCGGTTTTCTACTGGGTTCAGCAACGAATAACATGATAAGAAATTGACTCCACCTCAAGCACAGAGAGTTGCACGAAGTTGAAGGAAACCCAACAAACGAACAGTCGCTCTAAGAACGCTCGATACGATGAAATAAAACAAAAACTCTAATACACGAGAACGCCATGTAACATCAAAATAACGCTGCACGCCAACGAGCGTGTACATAGTTGAGAAATTACGTCACATATAATACATTCCTAAAAACGTAGACATTATTTCGGTGACATAGGGGAAAAAATTATAAAATATATCGAAGAAGTTTTGACATTAGCCAGTAGTGAACGTTTGAGGAAAAAAAATTGGGAAATAAATATTTTTTTGCGTCAGCTAGAAATACTCTTATTTTACAGTGAACAATAAATGTAACAACTTAGGCTTTCCATATAGACAAACAATAGTTTTGGATGATTAAAAAATGAGGTTACTGAAGGTGAGATACCTTGAACCAATGCTACACAGCATAAGAGCCTTAAAACATTTTCCATTAATTTTTAAGGTTGCCTGTGAAGATTCGCGGGTAATCACACCTTAATTTTGTATTACCGAAAAGAATATCAAAATGGCTAATTCCGTAGAGTATTCTACAGTTCAAACACTCCATTTAAAAAAAATGAACTGCGATGCTATATTCTGATTAGATTATCAGTTAGTTTAGGCCTTTCTAACAACAACACATGTGCTCCAGAGAAAGGAAAAAGCTATTTAAAATGGAATTAGGGGAACGGGGAATCTACGCACAAGGTAGACAAATATCCACACTCTGCGCAAAGAAACAGTAAGGTTGAGAAAAGCATTTGAAACAAGATGAAAGTTAAAGAAAGCAATAGATCCTGAAAAAATCACAGCTGTCAATCGAAAAAAGATGGTCCGTTATAAAATCAAAAAAGTCCTCTCCTATTTTAGCAATTGGAAGGCCGTCCTGACCTTCAGCTCGGGCTTCACACTCCCCCCTGGGAGCGCTAGGTCCTAAAGATACAATGGTTTTAACCCACTGAAGGTATTGATCGTAGAAAATTTTTAAAATTGCTGTCAATGGCATGCATTGTCAGAAACTAGGATAAGTAAAGGGATTAAGTCGATCAAATTTGTCGGAGCTCAAGTCAAGGAAGATTCAAACAAATTACTTAACAAATCAGAAACAAAATTTATATGTAGAGTGGGTTTTTTTCAAATTTAGGACGACTTAACAACAAAAAGTTTCGTCGAAGCAAAAAAAAGTGATGAAATAGTCCAAGCTTGAAATGAATGGCAGCGAGCCAGTGTGACCATGACTTCACTGATCGATCCCATCCGTGCGCGACGCTAATTCCCAACTGATGGGAGGGCTTGAAGGCCAGTTATCATCAAGTATGAAGCGTAATCAACAAGTATTTTAAAATATAGTTCTTGATGTACAAGACATTATCGAATTAACATTAAAGCACGATTTCCATGCTACAATTTTAAACA
>JACJUY010000247.1:163934-180977 GCA_014220935.1 Platorchestia sp. MABIK
CATTTTTTATTGTTTTCTCTTAATAATTTGTTAATAAAATGGCTCAATTTATGAACCTTCCATCATAAAACAATTTGATAACTTTCAGATCAAACTGAGTGAGAAGAAAAAGTGATCTATTTTTACAGTCGTTAGAAAAAAATTTTGAAACTTTTTTCTATTTTGTGTCCTCCAATCCTAAAATTACATCCCGCTTTACAGGAATATTTCCCATAAACTGAGCCAAATTTTTCATTATGGGAGAAATTAATTTTTAAAGAATCTTTATTCTCTATAAACATATGTAACATTACTTGAAATTTTCGGAGAATTATTCCACTTCATAATATTTTACTACCTTGAGGCAAATTTTACTACTTTTTACTACTTTTTTTACTACTTTCCAAATTTTACTACTTTTTACTACTTTTTACTACTTTACTACCTAGTAGACACCCTGATTAGTGTCTCTTGAAGTCTTTCACTTATTCTCCACTACACTTATGGATGCAAATATCTTGAATGCATTGAGCGCCATCACAATGAAGTCATCATCACAATTTTCTTTTTCTGGGTTGCATTCACTTCTTCCCTTAATCTTAATTTATAAATTTATTAGACTTGCCACTAGTCTAAAGAACACACAACAATTTTTTTTTCAAACACACGAGGCCGATATAAAGTTCGAACACTTGGCACATGAAATCACACGATGAAAAGCTAACTCGGACAAGAGGTCGAGCGATAGTTTGACTAAGCGGGGAAACGCATTAGCATCTGCCGTCGACGCTGAGAGCAGCCAGATGCTCTGTGTTCTCTTAAGCACAACTTTACTTAAAAACACGAATTCCAGAAAGTTGGACATCATAAAATTGACTGTCAGCCGTCACCTGGACTCGGAGGTGGGATCCTTGTAGTGCTTGCGCTGCGTCAGCTTGATGGGAGGCCGGCGCGTGACGGAGGCGACCAGCACGCCGAGCAGCAGGTCGTCGCAGTTGCTGGACGACAGCACGACGCTCAGCAGAGACGGTGGCGTGTAGTGCTGGTACAGGTGCTGGTAGTACTTGTGGTACACTGCTGCACCAGTCAGTACCAGCGAGTACGAGTTGGACCACGTGCTCAAGTATTGGTACACACCCGACTGCTGAGGGACAATTAAATTAAATGTTAGTCCAAGTCTCCCTAACCCCTAATAAAAGCGTTGCGAAGATGAAGAAGGAAGGCACCATTTAGCATGAAGATAAGGAACGCGCAATCTATGCAGAAGAGGCATAAAAAAAGTACGTTGGGAAAGAATTTTATGAAACAAGATAAAAGTTGAAGAAGTAGTCGATGCAGGAAAAACAAGACAGCAGTGAACCGAAAGAAGGTTGTCCTTAACATTTTATTTCATCAAAAAAAAAATCTTCCTAACTCTCAGCTCGGGCCCTTACATATTTTCCTTCTGAGAGCGCTAATTCCCATAGATAAATTAGTTGTACACCCTTGAGGGGAGCTGAGAATCATTCATCAAAAAATCACCGCAAAAAAATCATTTCACAAACTTTATCATTTCTCACTACGCTAATGGCTAATACTTTACCAAGATCCAAAAACACGGTCGTGTAAGGAGTTCATCACTCACACAGCAATTCATATTAGTATGTTAATTTAAACATAACACAATTTGCATTACGAACGCCAGCTTTCAAAACGGTGTTTTCTACGCCACAAGTGTGTCTTACCTCATTGAAGGAGTAGGACCGAGCAGGGTAACCGACGATGCGATCAGGGAACGTCTTCCAGACGCTGAAAGCGAAGTCGAGCTCGTCAGGAGAGAGCACGGCGTCCTCGTCGAGAGAGAAGACGGCCTCCGTCGTTATTTCGGGCCGCGGGAGGTAGCGGTGCGAGGGCGAAGGAGTGGGCGGTAGTAAGAGGGTTAACGGGACAGATCCCGAAGGCAGGCGGGCGGGGTTGGGTAGAGGATGTGTTCTACTCCCCCACAACACAACGATCTGTGGAAGCAGAACTTTTGAGCAACTGAATTTGCGACTCGATTAGTATATCGAACATGGTGAAACCGATAGCAACTAATTTAGATCACCTTACAATTGATTGATTATAAGAAAGTTTTAGCCTCCCTTACCATAACAAAGAGGTTCAAAGAGAGGAACGTGGAACTTGTGCACAAGGGAGTTCCCGCAAAAGGTTCCGTGCGCAAAGAAACAAACAGTACGATAAGAAGGAAGGTTATGAAACAAGATAAAAGTCGAAGAAGAAAGTCAGAGGTGCTGAAAAACAGGACAGCCGTGTACCGAAAAAGGATGGTCCTTAACAAAACAAACGTTATTTTATGTGACAAAAAGGAGGCAACACTAAGCTCATAACCTCATATTTTCACTCTGGGAGCGCGAATCCCCATAGGTACAATAGTTGTATCTTACTTAAGGGGACATCACCATACAACGGCACTCAGGATCAAGAAGCTGATGAAGTACCACAAGCCACGAGGTTGCACCTGTAGCTTGCTAATGAAGCAACGCTTCAAGTTTATCGAAAAGAGCTTCCATTAGCCTTCCTAGGAAGAAAAACATCCCTGAGGCTACAATGCCTGAGTGTCTCACTTTGAAGCATCGATATCCGGTCTGTTTCAGAGCTCTGCTTAGCATAAGTTGTGAATACCTGACGCGACAGGAGCTCACAGCAGAGGGACGCACCTTGTGGACGTGCTTGGCCCTGGCGACGCTCTTGAGCAGCCTGTTGAGCGGGCTCACGTGCAGCGCAGGGCCGCTCGCGCCCTCCGACACGAACACCACCGCCGTGAACCTGGCCATAAAATCTCGTGCGTTACAAGCAGTGATGGTGAGCAATGATGATTCATTTTGAATAATTTGACAACAGCTGGAATATAGCCCAATATGACCTCAGGAAGATTTTCACTGTGATTCATGGCGCCGAGGAGCACTGAACGGTATCGACAGCAACAAAATTCTTGAAGACCTGAACTAATCAATAGGTTATATATTTTTACTAGTGAAAAATGAATGCACGCAGATTCGAAAAACACATCACTAAACAATAAAAACACAATACTAAACCTCATACTTCAACACTGCCATACCAAAACTAACCCTCATACTCTTCACAATCGATACACGAAGGAAGTGCCCGAGATCACACAAGTTATTCGAGCACACAAGATGTACCGCGATATGCACATTATGAGGAGAAGCGTCTCACTTGTCAGAGATGTGTGGGGAGGCATAGAAGGGGAAGTGGTCGAGGTTATCGGAGAATGTGAGGTTGACGGCCAGCGCGCCTGGGTGGCTGTTCCAGACGCTGAGGGGCCGGGGCCGGTGGCGCATCACGCGCTCGTGTACGATCTGACACACACGGGGGAAACTTAGCGACTGCCCGATGGATAAGACCAGCATTTAGTGCATGCAAGTCAAAACAGTTATTTCAAAAGCCCACAGAAACAATCAATTAAGTAACTCCAGATACTTGGTAGATTTAGGATCTATATTTCAGTGAGAAACGAGAAAATAACTGCCCCTAGATCATTATGAAGTCATTGTCGATTAAAAAAACTTGATGAAACTCCTCAGTCCAAAAAATTGTACACGAATAGCCCATGGTAATGCAACAGCACAACTATCCCCGTGCAAGTTTTCGAACAATCAAAGAATGACTGGAATTTTTAAAATTTACGCACAAACTGTGTTTTTATGTCCTCAGGAAACAGTAGACATTTGATTCAGCGTGCAGAATTGAACGACTAAACTTCAATTGATGCACTACTGATGGAACCACCACACATTCAATGGGAGATCTGGCGAGGCTCCCCATATTTTTCGTAGCTAGTGAAATACTGTGGAATTCCAGTAAATGCTTTACGTGTGTTTGTGGGAGATGTCACGGATTTCGAATAATCAAAAAAGGGAATGAAAATGAGCAGCAGTTTCAGCTTCAGCTGAGGTAACCGAACGGTATCCCCTCGGGAGGGCGCCAGTCCCCACAGCACAGGACAAACAGCCTTAGCTAATCTAAGCCTTTTATCTATCCTATTCCCCCGAAGGAGATGAGAGAAATAACTTGACTAATTTAAAAGAAAAGTCCCGTGAGACAACAACAGTTGGCTCTGCTGCTGTTTCGTGCCACCCCGGCATCAGCACAGACGCCCATAGGCGCTCAGTATCGTGTAGCAGCGTCGCATGCACAGCGTTAATTACAGGTAACTCGTTCGTCCAACATAAATTCTTACGCTAAGTAACATTTCAGGTCACCTGGTCACAGAAACATCCAGAAAGTGAGAAGGTTAGGTAGATTTATATAGATTTGATCGCTTAACTCTCCGTCAACGCGGAATCTAATGCAGTAGTTGTTCATCATCGACATGACAAGAAAGAAATTGACAATAAAAAAAAGACATTGCGTGAAACTTTGCACAATGCTTTTGACCCCCACTTTTAATGCATCAAGGTAAAGAACTCAAATGTCTGCCTCTTAGCGACGGCGTGTAAACTAATACAAGGTCATTCCACGCAGCTTCTGTCAGTAACGAATGTTGACAATTGGGCGTCTAACGCCACTCTGTCAATTAAAGTGGCGCTCGTTTTGAGGAAAGACACTTTCATAGCAATAGCAAAGGGAACACAAACTTTACAAGTACGTACGTTTACGATGAAAATGCAATAAAAACAATAAGATTTATACTATTTTTGATCATAATTGTCCCGAACAAAATCTAGTGAGAGCTCACTGGATTAAGAACTACGGGAATCCCGCTACCAATTGCAGATGCAGACACTTGCAGCACCACCGACCTGCAGCGTGGTGTGCACGATGCTGCTTATGGACGAGAAGTACTGGTTGTACAGCAGCTGCGACTGCTGCTTCATGCGCAGCACCGACGCAGCGTCCACCGACCGCACTAGCTCCGGCACCTGCATCAAATTACATTTTGATGATACCAATCATTTACGCTCGCAAGTACATTTGTACCTGAGGTCACCAAAAATACAAATGCGTAGGTCTTGAACGGTAAGTGTAAAATTATTCAGACACAAAAACCTCGATCGTTGTCAATCCTAAAACAGGAAACGGTCGTCCGTGCCGTTTCATAGGCAAAAAAACACGCGCAGTTGCAAACGTGAGCACGAATGTCCACAGGGGGAAGAAGAAGAAGTGCACAAGTGCTGACACAGAGCGTAGAGGAAGAGCCACTAATGTCTGGATCGAGCCTGTGATCACGATCAGTAGCAGCCAAAAATCCTGGAACTGGCCAGACGTAAACACGAACATCGGCCGCCCGGCACGCCCCGACCACGGAGCGAGGCAGAGCGGGCGTGCAGGCAGCCACGAATACAACACTAAATATCGGACGCACAACACATAAAAATTGTTCAAGTATCGGGCTTTTACATTTGTCTGCAGTTTTTTCTCACTACAGTCTTCTCACAGAACATCGGGAATTACTAAACGAGGATGGGAGCAACAAATAATCCACAGATTAGCGAGGAGTAATAGCCAAATGGAGGGACATACTTTTTGAATGTAAATGCAAAACTGAGCAAGATTAACACTAAACACTTAACACTTATGTGTTACACTAAGAGCCAAACAACCGTGTCTGACTGTTTGCAATAGCGGAAGAGAACATCTAAAAAAACGAAGTACTCGTGAAAGAGATCAGTTGCTCGTACCGCCAACCTTCTTGGATAATAAAATGAACTACAACAGAACATATTTGTCGGCCTCCTCTATGGAAAAGAAGCACATGCAGAACCTCCCCTCGGATTTGAAACAAACAAGCTCTGTCAAATGGAATAATCGAATCGACGCGGCTATTGCGCCCTCAGGGAATTCCTTGACATGTCAAATGGCGAGAGCTCTGCCTGCTGGGATGGCCTCAATAATACGCTTCAAGAGAGATAAAAGCCGCACTGCAGGACGCGCGCAATTAGCAGAACATTCACGAGTGGCCGCTTCACTTTTCTGAAGTTGAGTATGGAGTATTTTTAGATTATTTTCCTATCACGTATTTCCTTTGAATCAATAATTTTTAGCATTTAAATTACCTTAAATCAGGAATGAAGATCTCGCATTTATCAAATGAAAATACCACATCGGCTTTAAATTGAGACAACGTACATATCAAACCACGCTGACCAACAATCACTTTTTACTAAGCTAACTCATAAGATTTAATTCCTTTCCCTAGTTCATCGAGCGCTACAGCAATCCTTTTCGAATGAAAGTGAGAGTTGACTACTTAGATCCAGTGCCCAAAGGAGGGTCACAACACTGTCAGCGCGTACGCCTCGTCGCCTGTACCGCACTGCTGCCTTGTCCACTGATTTCTCATCGCCAATAAATCAAAAACGAACACACATGTTGAGTTCGTTCACATTCGTTCTGTCCATACAAGCCAGAACTCATTTACTGCCGATTTTTGGTAGCTTTAACAGTTTAGAGAAATGTTATGAGGAATATTTATTTCATAACTTTACCGACAGTTTCCTGATCTTGTCCAGCCATAGCATAAAGTCGATCATGACCTAAAAGTGATGAAGGTCTGCTTCTTGGATCACTATTGCAGTTCTCGCTTCATGAGTGAGATTTCTAAAGCCCTACTTGAGGGTGGAGTTGAATGTAGCGGCGAATACCACTACCTGCCACAACCACCCCACGTTTCCTGCAGCCCCACTCACTGCGGCACATAGCAACTCATACACAAAATAGAACCTCTTTGAGCGTTTTACTTGATACATCATGGGCGCCCCGAGCAATAATAATTCACGTTGTGCAATAAATATTTTTCAATAACTTAGAAATTGACTGATATGCTAAGAGCTCATTTAAAAAGCTCGTCAGACAACTATACGTGGTTACATTAGTGCAGCACACACCTGTCACACCTACACCATACCACACACCTGTCGCTTCTACACCACATTACTGTCACACCTACGCCACAGCGCACGCCTATCCGTACCTAAACCCCACCACACGCCTGTTACACCTACACCACACCACCTACACCACACCACAGCACAGCACCTACACCACACCCCAGCACCCACACACCTGCAGCAGGAGGCGCTCGTCAGCGTGCAGAGTGGCGGTGGCCCAGTCGATGAGCTCAGCGAAGGGCAGCTCCCAGCCGTTGGCGAGCAACACAGGCACGCAGCCGGCGCTCAGCACCTCCAGGAACCTGAAGCTGCCCAGCCGCCGCCCCCGCGGCACCAGGCAGAACGTCGAGTTGCGCAGCAGCTCCTCGTAGTCCCACCTGCACAGTTAACGCACACGTCGTAACTTCTCATGCTAAATCATTTCATTTAGCAGCAAACTTTTCCACTGCCGTGGAAATATGGGTTTTCATCTTAGTTTTTACAATTAAACTTACTTCATGTGCCTCGATATAGTCTGGTAGTGCACCTGAGAACGCATGGGCAGAGGATATTCTACTTTACCTATACAGCAACCGAGGTCACACACACCCCCAGAAAGTCGTTCAAAACAATAATCGGTAAAACAAGAACCGAATAATGCCGTATAAACATTGACGTGTGAGATACTGAGAAAGCAGCAATGTTCAATCTTCCTGCAAGGAGAATTGGTGAGGTGAAATATTTTATCCAAGATCATTAACTGCTTTTTGAAATTTTGACCCCGCACATGGCCAGGTTTGAGTAACTACGCGATGAAGTTTCATAAGAACCAGAACGAGGACACCGCAGTTCCAAAAATACCATGGTAAACTTGGCAACACTTGAACCCGCCAGCATGTGAACTAATTCAATTAAATTACAATAACGAAAGTGACGGCGAGCCCTTCCATCAGCGGGCCGAGTAATTAATTGGGCAGCACATCAAAGGCCGGCGGGGCTGGCCCCGACAGCCTCACGCCGCTACAGGGGCGCCAGGTACGGACTTGGGCCGCCATCACGAGCTCGGGAAATGAACAGAGCAAGCGAGACATGCGGTACACATGAAAGCTCGGGTACGAAAAATAACGCACTAAGTCGAAAATATTCAACTCACTCTTTCACTTCGAGCTTATATTGAACTTATGTTCCCATCGAACTGAACTCATTAACCCAAGTTACTGCATGATAAATTACCATCGGTTTGACAACGAAACTTTTAGGCTAAAAAAGCCATTTGAAGCATTGACAAATAATTACGAGGATTAAAAACATTGTGCATTAAAATTAGAGAATACCCCAAGGTATGAGTGAAGAAATGGCATCAACTATGATAAGCACGTTACAAAGTTATGGTGAGATTAAAAAACCTGGAGTTGGAGGATGGTGTTCGTGTCACTCAGAACAAACCATGCCAAAACAATAGACAGAGATCAGAAACGAAAAAAAAAGAGTATTACTCTTTCCTGAAAAAAAACAATAAATTATTTAACCCGTAATTGGTCTTCAAGAAGACTTCACAGAAGATAAGTGTTCCAATCTATTTACGGAAATGGGAAGACCGGTAATAAGGAAACTTAACAGAAGCTCGGACAATTACTATACAACTGAATTACCAGAGTGTAGTTCAAGACATCTTTCAAAGCAGAAGTGATTGCAAGAAACCAGAAAGGGGCCAGTGCTATTAACAAACATGTTTTGGATGTAGCTGTGGACAACTATCAACTTCAGAGGAGCTACAAGAACAAGCCTCCAGCACCAGTATCTAACGAAGACCAGAGACAAAAAGTTTTCGAAAATTAAACGGAATCAAACACCATTTACTGAGGAAATATGCTTAAATATGTGAGAAAGATCAATAAAAACAAAAAAATTAATACACAATTCATCTCCACACTGCACCAACTGTTCCTTTGGTGCTGCTGCCGTGACACCCAAGGCAGAATGTAACACGGACTCGAGGCCGGACTCTGACACTGCACACCCACAGACAGAAATATCTCAACAAGCTATAACACTCTTGCAAGACAAATTTCATTTATCGTGCTCCACATGAAGGCTAGGAGCAAATAACACAATCACGCGCTGAAATTAGAAAGTTGAAACATAGGGCTCCAGAGATTCTGCCAAGCTCAGGAGCCCAGCACGACGAGATGACTGTGCTGCACTAATAAAGTTAGCAGACGAGCCATCCACTTTTCGTCATGACCTTTGTGAACTCCGCAGTGCATTAACTTTTGTAAGGGAGCAGTAACGACAGTGGAGCAAATAAAGTGAGTGGAGTAAGAGAATGGACAGCAAGGCGTAGGCAGATAGACACAGAACGAAGGCAAGGCGGATGGAAATCCCTCTAAATTAGGAGAAATAAACAGAAGTTGAAGACACGAGGACACGAGCTGCGCTGAATTCGGAGAGCTGTTTACGAAGTCAACAGCAGTCGATGCGGCAAGATGATGAGCGTGCAGGCGCACGGCAACTGCCACGCGGCACGTAAAGCCAACGGAGCAACGACGAAATAATCAATCACGACCGCAAAACAATGGAAACATCCGAAAAATAATCACAAAAACTCCTTCGCAGATGAAAAAGAACAAGGAAGATTCGACAAAGAGAAAGTTTCACTAGTGCAGAAAAGTATGAGGAGAATTGGGAAGAAGGCACGCGTAGTTGCAACAAGAGAATGGTATGTTCAAGAATGAACTATTTGGAAGAGGATAAAAAAATTGACAAGAGACAAGCGACATATACAAGCATGAGACATGCATGAGAATTGGTTTGTATATGAAATAAGTAAAGAGGCAAAGATGAGGTGAATTATGGCGCAGGCGTTATGATATGCGACCGAGAAACGAGTACGTACCAAAATATTAGTGAGAAGCAGAAAATTTAGGATTCATTGAAACAAAATATCGAACCTCATTAGAGAAACATGCGCAGTTTACTGGCTTGATGAGACCGATATAAGTCAGAAGCCGGGAAGGCCATATGGGCAAAAATTGGAGGAATAAAGTAATCACAGAAATAATCAAAAATCAAAAAACCTAAAATAGGATTCCATGGAGTACTCCACACATATCAGCTGAAGGCAGCGGGCAGTCAGTCACAGGACCAAAAGGAAGACATCATGAGGAGAAAGAAGATGGCGAAGCGTTTAATGAATGGACGCATAAGAAGAAAGACCGGAGAAGCTAATTAGTTGATGAGTGAGAGGCGAGGGGAGCGCTATCAGCTGCGACAGCTGCGAGGGACTGGAGGCGGGGGCCGACCCTCACACGACAGCACATTTTCAATTAATGGTGCAAAATGGCGCGGAAAAATCTCTTCATATTGCGAAGCAATGGCGCGAGAGCAAATTTCGGTTATAAATACAAACAGAATGTGGAGCGCGACGCCTCAGCATTGTTACGCGGGACTATAACGAACACTTCTCAGAATTAGTGAAGGAACTGCTCCCCAAATATCCATACGTTCCATTAAATGCATTCGTTGAAATGGCATGAAAATTTTGTCGACGCAGTGGACATAGAATAGTTCTCTACTAAACCCAAAGTTTTCCACTCTCCACACAGAAAAAATCCCGACAACATAAACGACTGTGTTACGCGTCACCAATTATAGGGTCAAGCTCGGTCGTTTTGAGGGTTGATATCATGAGAAATTACAGTGCTCTAGAGCTATAATCATGCTGACCTCTAAAAAATAACAGAAAAAGTAGAAAAATGAAGAGAATCTAGTCACATATTCTTGGTTGATTACTAAATCAACATTGCCAACGCACGTTAGTCAAAATACGCATTGAAGTGCACAGTGCACGCATAGAAAGCAGCTGGAATGCTACAGATCATTCATTCCCCTACTCCCGAACAAAGAACAAATTCAGGTGGATGCACTGTCGCAAAATATCACAGGAAACCTTTCAAAGTACTGACACAGAGGAGAGCTAATTGAACGCGTTGGCTTCCCACAACAGCTCATTTGCATACATGTCATTAGATCAGCAACATCCTGGTTACGCGATGACATTTTTTCTACAACCATATTAATATTCAGGATGCTCTCATTCAATTATGCGATCCAATAGTAGCCAAATGAAGTTCACTAAATTGTAAGCTGGTGTGAGCACACAAATATTTAAATATTGGTGATGCATCAGAGGAGCAGCTCAGTCCCACGATGCAGAAACCAAGTATTATAACGCAAGTCACATGAACACGAGTGATACGTGAAGCCATTACAACAGAACGAATGCCACCGTGAAAGCTGATTACTCAGCGGTTTGAACATCGTCGTCAGATGTTTGGTTACTTAACATCTTTCGACGGAATGGATGAACTTATATTGATTGTGAAAAAAATGACTTTGGGTGCGTTTAGATGAATATTTGAGTCCCAAATAAGTTGCCTATCTGACGCCCGCAAAACACGAGACCAGTTACGACGCGAACTGAAGGAACTCCAATGAATAACGTGCACGATAGCCAGAACTTCTTGAAAAGTTATCTCACCAGCGTCTAGAGTAGGACCCAAAATCAGGCCATAATCTTTACATAGAGATATAGTATAATTCATAGGTAAGACATTTGATCATGACAGTTTTGATGAAATGTCCCTTGAACTTAACACACATACACCTTCTTAGTTTACCGTTCAAAGTTTTAGGCTGGCCAGCATGCTACGTTATTACTCATGCCCACACGCATGTTTACTCCCGCGACGCTGTTCAGTTTTGAGCACCATTAGCTACCGGCGCGTTCTTACTCATATCAAGCAAACTAAATGGACAAGTCATCAGTTAAATGTGAGAAAAAACCTAGAGGATATTAACAAGAAGTGGAGGCGTTGAAATATGAAGTAGAGCGTCCCGAGAAAAAAGACAAACCCCAAAAAGAGAGAGGGTAATTGCCATTTTTCCGTCAATAGAAGCATAAAAAAACGCAAAATTTACGTTTGCTAGCGTAGCTGATCGCGTCTTCTGCAAGGAAAACAATTCCTAGAGGAACCCTCACGTCTAACTGCATCGGCGCTCGTTGAGTCTGGCACCAGCAAGCGCATGTACTGCAAGCTCCCTGCCCCCAATGAAAAAACCGCCGCCAAGTTTCACCGACAGCTCAAAGGAAAATGTTTGCAAGATCTTAGCCGAGTTTGATCCGATTAAAGGGCGCACTAAAAAATAAGTAGGACATCCCGATTGAACAGGCGAACTCTTAGAACGGTGGAAAACACAAAAAGGCCGCTGTCGAAACTCAATTGGAAGAATAAAATCGCTTACGAGAGAAAACTTCTGAAAGGAGATCCCTCGAAAACACTTTGAGTAGTTTAAACACAGAGCACTCAGCATGATGAAGGAAAAGGATGAGCTGCTCTATTGACTACTACCATCGCCCAGGATTTATTGCAAAAAAATCATACCACAGCGTCAAAACTCGAATAAAATTTCGGACAATGACTTGTGCGAAAGAATTATCTTTGATAGATATTTTAAAGCGACATAGCCTTTGCGTTTAAACGTTACTTCAAGTCTTTAAGAATGCAATAGCCTGGTAGCTCGTAGATCAGAGTAAGCATTCTGAGACTAGGAAGAGCATTAAATTGAGGGACACTAATGCATCACTACGTCTCAGCAGCAGCGGGGCCACACACAGCACCCACCATGCGCGCACCAGACACGGCACGACAGAAGCCATCGTCTCCATTTGCGCCACTCGCAGAATGGCGGACGATTATGGAGGATTTTATCGCGATAATAACACATCAAGCCAGCATTACCGAGAAGGACGCCGCGCAGTCATAAAATAGGCTGCGGCATGCTGGCACTTGATACACTCCGTCATATTGACTAGTCTCCTCCTACTGCACTACGACGGGAACGTAGCGTAGATCAGACTTGGAGCAGCGAAGCCGCATCGCACACGGCGTGCCAAGAGAAGTGAACGGTGGTGAGAGTGTGACCTAGAGATGAAAAATAAATAGCGACAGCAAGAACAGCAAGACCAAAGGTCACTTGCACGATGCAGCAGCTAACTCCACCAGGCAGTATGGAAGCAAAATTAAATCTTATTTTCATTCGACTATGAGACCTGGAAGCTAACTGTCGATAGCGGTGCTTAGACCCATAGAGATCAACTCGAGAAGAAAATAAAAAGAGGCAGGTGCGAGAGAGATCACTTTCAAGCACGAGGTCAACCGGAGTGACTCATCTGTCGTCTATCTACATGAAGAGAAATAATATAGAATGGGCATAATAACTAACCAAATTCTAATAGATTAGATAAGATGCTAGTATCAGCTTTCCAAACCGCAACAAAGGTGTTCCAAAGAGAGGAAAGAGGAAGGCACCAATTAGAATGGAGTTAAGACAACGAGGAATCTATGCACAAGGACGGTGTGTTACCACACAAGATCCCATGCGCATTGAAACAATAATATAAGTTAAAACTAATGCTATGAAACAAGATAAAAGTTGAAGGAGAAAGTTAGAGGTGCTGAAAAACAGAGCAGCAGTGAACCGAAAAAAGACGGTCCTGACCAAAACAAAAAAGACATTTTATATCAACAAAGAGAAAGCCTATCTAATTCTCACCTAGAGACCTTACATTTTCCTCCTGGCGATTCTAATTCCCATGGGTACAATGGTTGTATCCTCCTGACGGGAACTAAATCAAATTCAAACCAAACCCTAACAAGTGCTGTTGAATTCGTGTTGGGTCACAAGCAAGGTAGCTTACAAGCTTCAAGATGAGCACTAACGCATTAGTAGTGTTATTCTGAAGTGAATAATGTAGCTAAACTAGAAAAAATTAATCCATGATTAGTGAGACTGAAGATCACATGTTCCTAGGAAATTTCACGGGCAACAATGTCAACAAAGCTAGTATGTAAATGACACTCAAGAATGGAAAAATTGAACAAAATTAGATGCTACAAACGGAAATGAGCTTGAGACCCACTGGACACCAACGACAAACTTGAGAAAAGAAACACCAGCATAAATTTAATCCGTTTGAGTAGAACTATACTCTGGGGTAGCAATAAACGGAGTAGTGACAATATTTAGCCAGGGCAGCAGAGTTTTACTGGTGGAGAGAAACATTCTAGATGAATACTAGAATCTGAAAGGTACTCGACAGACAAAACAGAACTGAAAATGATTCGGGACCACGTAATTTAAAATCATTTGAGACTCATGAGAATTTGACATGGTAACAAGTTTGCATAAGCCCACTTAGATCTCTCTCTATATAAATTCTTACTTTATATTGAAATATGATGCGCAGTAGTCCAAGTTGTTTTTCACAAGACGCAAATGGGACCTCATGCATTTTTGTCATCACGGCTGTGTACAGTTACAAACAAACCTACAAAACGGTTATATTTAGGTGCTAACTAAAACGACTTGTCCTCGTGTGTCAAACAACTCTTCCCTAGCATAAGCGCAACAAAAATGAAGTGCTACCAGTGAAGCGAAACTAATCCCTCGCACCTGAAATGCTCTCGTACTGTGCGAGACAGTGACGAGTGACACAAGCGAGCTGAAAAGCGATATTAATACGGGATACCATTCGGTGCAGGCAACGTTACGCTTTTCATTTAGGGTTTCAGTTAGTGGCTAACGAGCCGCAAAATCTATCCAAGTTCTGGTGCGAACAAATCCTATTTATTGCATTGCAGATTAAAATGAAGATAATCTTCGATCGACACGAAAATTTGACATTGAAATTAAGAACCTGAAATGCTGGACAAGAAGATGAGCTGCTGCACAAGGCGGAAGATGAGCTGACGTACAAAAAATAATTAGCAATGTAATAATTTGACTCGTGGATAGTCTGCGCAAGCTTTCACACTGCTACGAGCAAGCGCGCTGGTATCGAAATGGCACAACCAGGGCGATTTTCTCACACCAATGTAGAGTCAAACGATGATACCCTTGCAATGACAGTTTTCATGGAGACTTAAATTAATGATATACTAAAATTAGATTTCAAGTTAGTTCAAGCCCCCCTAACTACCAGAAAGGTATTTCCTAGAGAGGGAGAAAGAAGGAATCGTCAAGGATGAAACTGAAGGAATGGGGAATCTATGCACAAGGTGTGTCCCCAAACGCTGCGCGTAGAAACAGTATGATTTTAAGGAATTCATAGAATGAGTAAAAAGATTATGACAATAATAGATGCTGAAAAACAGCAGTGGTAGGAAGAAAGATGGTTCGTAATGAACAAAAAACTTCTACTATTTAACTGAGAGGAAGGCCTAATAAACCTGCAGCTCGAGTCCTCCCATCTTACCCCTGAGAGCGCTGGTTACTATAGATACGATAGTTGTATCTCCCTGAAGGAAATGATGTACCAGCAATAACGCACACTTCATAATATTGCTTGCTCGTGTAACATACGCAAGAACAAAGACTTTACAGCAAAATGAATACAGAGCGCTGTCTCTTATAACTCAGTTATTCTATTTGCCGCTAAAATGAAGCACAATCGCCAGGGGCTGATGCTCCTGCCACAGCCACAAAATTGCCCTGAAACTCCCGAGCTTTTCCACCTACGAGCTGATTTGAAAAATGGCGCAAATTAATTTTGAATCGTCATTTGTAGATTACAGGGCTACGATTTTCTCCTGGGTGCTTGAGTATGAAAGGCCAGACGGAGTTGACCAAATAGTTGGGTAAATATTAAACATTACAGTGAAATTGCCTAGTTTTTTCCTTTCTCCCCTGTCTTCCTATTTGACATAGACTTTTTCCTCGCGAATGTAAATGGTGGACGAGTCAAACCAAAGACAGAGGAAATTCTGTCTTCGCACCCGATTTGAAATTTGAACAAAACCAAACTGCGGTAATAACTACCACAACAGACGATCACATCGATAATGCACTCTTAAACACCCTTCGATACGGAACTGCTTGTTCGATACTCTATAATTTTCACTGATCTCGACAATGACGAGATTGTTACCGATCTCTTTTCAGCGTCTATGAAGATGTCAGTATTGATGGCCCTATTTTCATAAAACAAAGACATGAGTAAGGCGAATAATAAAGACGTAAACAAATCTCTAGGCCCGTCTCATGAAGCCAGATACGGCGAGCACACAGGTGTGTTGGCGGGATAAGCAGTAGATGTGTGGGAACGGAAGCGATAAGCCGCTATGCTAGCGCCACTCCAGCGTGCCCTATTGGCAGCAAACACAGCGAGCCAACAAACTCAGCCTCCTTTCTTAATAGAAGTGTCGCTCATGAGAAAGAAGCGAGAGTGCCGATCCTTAATTACAAACACCACAGGAATAGATGCTTAATCCGAAGCTCACAAAGTTTGTGGTACATTCTTGGAATGGCTAAATTTAAGTTGAATACTTCACAATATTAACATTACCGTCACTCACTGATAACACTAGGATTGATCCAAATTCATTGAAACATCTCTCTGGTTAACGTGTACGAGGCTTTCACGCTCTCTGCATAGAGATGTGACTAAAAAACATGTTTTTATACAGAAAAAACATGGATATTTGTTTTATAATATTTTGTTTTAAAATAACTCTGGGAGGCAATGAACATTACAATAATTTTTCTCATGTCAGATTATAAAATAAAACATCATACCCCTTAATTCATGGTTTTCTATGCTTGTAGGACAGTTTTCACTTTCTGTGGTTTCATGTTTTGATATTTCAGTTATTTTGCAATGCACGTGCACCACCTTCAACTCTCCAAACGATGTGTTTAAATAATATATCTTTACTGGTGGTCATAGATAAGCGTTTTCTGCCAATTTGATGCAGTGTCTGGAATTTATATTGTAAAAGATTTGGCAAAACTGTGAGTCTGACTGAAATCTGGGAACACTGTAAGTTGTTAATTTTATTGTTATTCTCAGTACCCAGCACATGTCCCTGTTGTGGTGTAACATTTTTAGATTGTGAGTGACTCTGAGTGAACGCCACAATGCCAGGCAGAAAGAAGACTCCAGTTGCAAAATTATTCGAAGATGTATCTAGTGATAGGAATGTGGCAAAAGTGAAATGCCTATTCTGCTCGACAGGTGGATGCAAGGCAGGAAATTTATGATATTGCAAAACAACTGCCAGATATGGATGCAACTCAAATTGTGGCTGCGTTGGCACATTACAGGTCCAGAACAAGCTTGTTTCCAAAGTTA
>JACJUY010000247.1:181802-224064 GCA_014220935.1 Platorchestia sp. MABIK
TTTTTTGCATGAAAACTCATTGACTTTTATGCTTTTGAAATGTCTGACTGTGTTAAAAAAATAATTTTTTATCCTTTTGAATTATGATAAACAAAATTAATAATTATACGTACAAATTTGAAAATCCGGATTCATTAGTTTGTTAGAAATATTACAAGATCTTACAAGAATTTCAAAACTGTCTTCGTTTTTTTCTAGCATGAAATTCATTGACTCCTATTCTTTTGAAATGTCAGAAAATTAAATAAAAAACTAACAACTCCCATTTTCTCAAAAACTTAGGCGAAAGTCGAAAAAGTTACGTAACCATTATTATTATTATTATATAAGAAAGTTTTAGCCTCCCTTTAACCACGACAAATATGTCCAAGAGAGGAAGGAGGAAGGCACTATTTAGTATGGAGTTGAGGGAACGCGGAATCTATGCACAAGGTGCACAGAAACAGTAAGCAAAGAAAGAAGTTCATGAAACAAGAAAAAATTGAAGAAAAAAGTAGTGGGAGCTGAAAAACGGGACAGCAGTGAACAGGAAAAAGATGGTCCGTAACAGAACAAAAACCTATTTTATTTCAACAAAAAGGAAGCCTACCTAACCCTTAGCTCGGGCCCTCACATAGTTCCCCTGGGATTGCCAATTACATAGATACATCAGTTGCATCCCCCTGAGGGGAGTTACGTAAGCAAAATGTGTTTCTTTTTCAAGAATACATTTGTACAAATTTCAGAACAATCGGTCTCAAAATCAAAAAAACTCTGGGTTTTCCTTCTTAAACTAACCTTAATATCAAAAGGAAACAATACATTAAAAGTGGAAGAGACCAAAAAATGATAAGACCCAACTTATTTGAAGAGACCAAGTCGACTGAGTTGGGTGCGATTAACTAACTGCAAACGCGTGGGAAAATAGAGAGAAACGGCTACCCGCGCTTCCTAAATACAAGTTACTTTTATGAAAACTGAGATCAATTACTCAGAAACATCTGAAGAAACAGGAAAGGAAAATTTACACGAGTGTATGCATCCCGCACATATACATACTCGTATATTTTAATGAATCTAACTAAAGCCTACGTAATGCTCAGCTCAGGACTTCACACCTCTCCCTTACAAGCGTTAATTAAAGATGATACATTAGTTGCATCCCTTGAGGGATTATGGAAGAAGGGCAAGCAGTAAAACATGTTTCGCCACCATAACTCAGGACAAACTCTTGCAGCCAGCGATGCCGTTTCTTCTGATTACGACACCACCACACGAGAAGCTGCTATTGCCAGCATCACTGACTAGGAAGGATATTATCGCCATACTAGTGTGAGCAAGGCTGGGGATTTCTAAACTAGACGCTGCAGGTGTGCGTTAAGTCACCAAGATATAAAGGAGGACCATTTCTGTCTGCAGCTCATCCCCTCCACCCTTTTCACCATGAAGCAAACACACGCGATTGCTGAGCCCTGGCACACGGAGAGCAAGAGGAATACAAGAAAAATCTATCTTTATTATTCATTTTTTGCAGGAGTGTGAGCGATAATCCGCAAAAGCAAACGTTGCAGGCGCGAAAGAAGAGTTGATCTGTATGTCAACAATCTAACGGAAATAAATTCTGAGCATCAGGGCCGGTCTCTGAGCGGAAATCTCCGAAAAGAACAGAACATAAGTGAAGAATTCTTTCTTTCAAATTTAGAACAGGATCAGAGATTAAATATTCACATCATGGTCAAATTAATGAAAAAAGTGAAAAGACCTCAAATTGACAGTTTTTGCAAAATTTGATGGGGCAAGTAATCAGCGGAAGTGTGCATTAGATTTGCAAAACATGACAGTTGTACTGCAAGAAAACTTTCCCAATTGCAAAGAAGAGGAGCAACGTTAGGGGAAAATAGGACAAGCATCAAGACACGCTGAAGCTTCTCATAATTAAATGCGCATGAACAATGTAACACTCAAACTTGGAGAGCAGACATGGTCCACATCTAAGCATTGCGAATATACTGGCAGGTAGGACTGAGCTACGAACATTCTCTGCACACCCGCGCCGCAAAAATTCTCAGGTGAAGTTCCAGGACCGGGACATTTCTACGACATTTCCGAAGTTCACGGCAAAATTTTAAAAGATTTTGAAGAAAAGGAATGATTTTGCTATAAGCCAAGTCGACGTCATTCATGAGCTTTTTAAAGCCGATAGTTTCGAGAGAGCCCAAGTTTCTTTGAAACTACGTGCAACTATTGAGCATTTTACGGAATTTGAAGGTCCTCCGTGCATCCGACATTCATTATTCAGGAAAAAGGGACTTGAGAATGCTGTTTCACGCTAAGATTTACTTTGCATTTGAATTTCAGCTATTTTTTAATTTCACGATCACAGTTGTCAGAGCAAAAAAACTGAAAGCAAGTACGAAAATTCTGAACCGCGTCCACTGTTCAATTCTGCTCAACGCTGAAGCTCATATTGGACAAAAGCGCAGCAGAACTAAGGGTAAAGGGACAGTAACCGGACTGTCCGGACTGAAATATTAGAGTTCATTACATCAGCTGCAAGGTAAGTATAATGCGAGATGTATAGCACAACACTCCTCTCCACCACAGGCTCGAGAGATTTCCCAATGATGTAACGAAATACGAGAGTCTCAACGTAATCAACTCAACTGAACCAATAACTGTTGCATTTCTACGAGTTTTGGGTAGATTTGAAGAGCCGCAAGGAACTGGGAGTTCTCGAGAGATACGACGGGACTACCGACAAATCAGCTGGCATTGGAGCAGTTCTCATCTCACGATGCTTAGGAATAACAATCGCGACAGTGAACACGAGAAGATAGAAAAATATTAGGTCAACGCACGAGACAGGCATTTTCTGTAGGCGTTTACGATGAGACCCAATGATTGCTGCTCAATGTCACGGCACCAAGCGTCCACAGGGAGGGCGTATGGGTAGAAGGCCCCGACACAGGCCTCTTACACTGCATGTGAACAGAGGTACATCAAGGAGTTTAGAGCAAATGTATACCTAGCAACCCTACAATAGTTTGTTATTTTTGCATGTCTATTACACTACCAATATATCATTATATCATTCCACCAAGTTGGAGATATCATACAAACTTGTTACACTATTGCACCTGAAAATCCGGTATTAATTAGGACAAAATGTAACAATTTTACCATCATATAAACGGTAAGGTATGTCATCGAGTAGCCTTGGTGACGGATAAGCTAGAGAGAGAAGGCGCTATTAGCCACGGACTGGCGCTGTGATGAGAGCAGAGTTCGATTGCTCTCGCCGACTTCATGATTCGGTCATGGGAGACAGGTAGCAAAAGCGATGAAGTCTTGCCCTTCTAATGTATAAATGAGCTTATGAGCGATAGAACAGAAAATGAGATTACTTCTGTAAGTAATATCCTTCACTAGTGCATTGGCCACCCCTTGATATCAGAGAAATAAGGTTAGAAAACATAAACAATACTAATTGACGTCATGAGCCAAAGGAACACCGATAAATACGTATCCACGACATCGATGAACACTAGAAAACGAGTTCTACACGAATAATGTTTTACAAAATTATGTATCCCAGTAATACCATTCTTTCCACACAGTTATTAGAAAACAGATTTCATACCTTAGGCATGTTGCAGCAAGAAAATTAAACATTTTTACACCATACTACGGGCGAAGTAATAATTCTTCTAGCGTTAGAGTCTGCACCACGACTTAAGCTCACAGCCAAATCAATTGGAATGGAAGAACAATTTAATTTGAATTCGAAATAATTTTCATTAACATCTCATTCGATTTTCATGGACGTCGCAGGAATTGAAGGGTCCTTCAATCACGCACACAGCAGCACGACCTGCATAGCCGCACAACGACCGCTCCCAATTCGAGATTTGAAGATGAACAGCAGGAGGTGCAATAATTCAATTGCAGTCACTGAGTGCCGCAAAGGAGCAATATTAGCGCAGCTGCTTTCAGAGCACACCTACACAGAGAGTTATGCACTTCACCTTCGTTCAATCTGAGACACTTCAAGCGAGACTGACATTCACGCCCATTTTGCGACGGGCTGCACTTGTCGCAAATACACGCACCAATGCGAGTACTCACATTCACATACTCCTGACAGGTCAGTGACATCACAGATAAACGTTAGCAATATCCATATGATGAAAGTTAAAAATTTTAACATCATTTACTGAAGGCGACATTTCAGAAGCTTAGTTTTGAACTCAGTACTACTGCCATATGTGGCTTATCACGAAAACAGCGCACACACATGATTATCATGTACATCGAGAAAAATGAGCCAAGGACATTGCGTTCTTGTAACACAACACTTTGAGATAAGTCTTGCTTCCACACGTAGTGACCGAGTAAATTGCACTGCTAACCACATGTCTGCGCGTGCAAAAAAAAGTGCGTCTGAATTTGTAGCAAAAACAAAAGTAGGATTGAATTCAGGACAAAAGCAGTAGTGGATCTAAACTTATGACAGAGGTGAAATTAATTCATCACGAAGGAAATTGCACGCAATACGAATGAATAAGGAACTAAACGAGTCAAATTCACGTCAATAAATGAACATCAATTGAGCATTGCGTGATAGATTGTTTGACAGATCGTACTCAAGGCAAGTTCGGTCTATTGCGATGATTGACTTGGTAACCTCACTTGATTGACACCGCATCATATCAAACCTAGTTCAATGACTCACTGCTCCCGAGGGAGATCATTCCGAATATATTACGCCTCAGCTACATCAGGACAGGAGGGAAAATTTAGAAAGGGTGAGGGAAAAAATGAAATGTTGTAACTATTTACCTTTTATGAAGAGCAGATACTAAACAGCTAATGCGAACGTAGAAAAATATAAAAAATATTGAAAATTTTGAAACAACGCCGCCGATTTCTGAGTTTTCAAGGAAAGAAGAGTAGGCTTACTGCATTTACAAAATAAAATAAAACTTATCCTACGAGATAATTACCTTTTGATCAGAACTCAATTTGCTGCAACTTTCGAATGCTGGTCGCAATTTCATTTTGATTACAATTCATACTACGTCAATTAAAACTCATACAACTATAGTATTAATGCAAGTGAAGTAAAATAATGAAATAAGAAAAGAAAGGCTGTAACTATGAAGGCAACCATAAGGGCACTGCAGGCATGCGAGACAGTAAACGAAAGAGTTAACACTGACATAATCAAGCCGCATCGATGTTGACCTCCTCTCACTGGACACCATCCAACTCAATAAATCGGCAGGCAACAAGCGGGCTGCGGGGTAAACACCTCAGGGCGTGAGGGTGCACACACGATGGGGCAGTCATGGGATCAATTTGCCGCTCATTACCAACACAGATTGCCACAACAACAGCAGTTTCTTCAGGGCGCTTCTGAATGAAAAGAGTTGTGGCTAAATTGCGGACCACGAACAAAATATTAGTGAATGCTTTTATGTGTGATGAAAAAAGTTTTTATTCATTAGCTTCAAGATTAACTTAAGCTTTGTTCGATATCTAACAATGGAATGAATGATAATAACTGAAAACACAAGCAAACGTTCTTTCTATGAAACATCTGAGCAGAACTATACCAGTCATCACAATCACTCCCGTCTTACACAAACTTTTAAATGAACTTCAGAACAACTATGATGGGCATATCAGCATGCAATTACTCACAATGTATTAAAACTTATTTCTCACATAAAGATCCACAAAGATTAAGCCAAAGCATATTGCTGCCAATTGGTAGGAACACGTGAGTGCAATGCCAACAACACGTTCGAATAGCTTTCATGGCGTCTACCACAGGTATAAGAGCGACACTGATCCGAGTTAAACAGTTAAGAACAAAGAAACACCGCGCTGCAGACGAGTAAATGAGCTCTCATCCGTTGATGGCAGAACACACGGACACGGCACGGCTGTAAGCAGACCACAGCGGTCGAGCGCAATTATTACATAACCGAGAAGCAGGAAGCTTTAGGTCAATAGACGGTCGCTTCAATGCAAAGAAGCGCCTCACGGAATAATACGCGAGTCCCCGAGTCCTGCCAGCGCCCGTTATGGTGGTCAAACTGCGGCACTTATGTTCACCACCGCCGAGGTTGCGGTACATGGATGCGGAAATCCAGCGGTTGAGGTTTTTAGCGCTCGAATTACTGTAAAATCGCGCTAACATTTGAACATTGGAGCAATACGTTGAAGGCTTTCCCGAGTTTATTTTCATAGCTAAACGAGCAGTTAATGCTTTAATCAACAACGCAAAGTCGCTAACACACGGGACGAACTCTTTGGGATGCCGCAAGTGGTTACAACAGGGCAGTTGATCACTATATTTCACAATATATTAATAAATTTGACTGTGCGTTAGAGAGAAAAGTATCGCAAAGTCACAAAATGTAGGAATAAAATAAGATCAAGACTGGGAAACAGAGTAAAGTTCTAAAGAGCCAAAACACTTTTCGAAGAGGCTAGCTTGAGCATACATCAGCAAAGCATTTCGTATTTTTTTACTTATGCACTCATACGAGCACAATGTAATATAGAACAATATTTTCAGTAACATACCATCAACAATATGAAGTCTTACACTTGCCTATAACGATCCCTTGTTCTGTATAGCCTACACCAAATGAATGCAACTAGAAATGCTCTCCGACGCTGACACACCGTTTCAGGGATTACAGACACAATTATCAATTATTATTTGAACGGCGCATAACTTCTTAAAATTCAACGCACTGCGAACGAAAACCCATGAATAGAAAAACCAGTAAAAATTACCAAAAAATTTAACTTTAATTTCGTGCTTGATTTGCTACCCTTCTGTAAGAACAACATTACACTAAACGAATAACAGCGATACTCGGTCGCCATGTCCGCTGTCATGTGTTACATCAACAGCCATTGTAACTCAATGACTCTGCCATAGCTGCCATAGGACGTTGACAGTGCGTATTTTCGTCCGATGTGAGATTATTTCAACTACGTCCTATAGAAAGCAATTCAGACAATGACGCTCGGAGAACGAAGTAGTCGGAACAGAGAACCATGCCATCGGTGTGTAATGAAAACATTTTATCTAGAAACAAGCAAGCACATTCTTCCCTATCGTAACCTCAACCCCAATTCCAAGGAAATCACGTCCGAGGTATTGGTACATTTGGCTGTTCTATCCTGCAGTAAAAATACCCGTCACACAAGAACGTTCAAAAGTTCATCATGCGCGATCGAAGTTTTCTCCAGAAGTTGTTCGTCACTCCCTGCTTCCTTCGCCCAACACCGTCCCTGTCTCCATAAATTTCTTGCACAATACACGTACAGTGACGGTGGTTGCTCTCCTGGCTCTAGCCTCCACATTGCCAAATTTGCGCGTAAGACTTTTTTTTAATGTATTTCCTTGTGTAGCAAATCTTTCAAGGTTAAGATGTTTCAAATCCATCGAACCACAGTCGTGCAGTATGATATGAAACTTTGATAATCACCGAGAATATAGAATAATTTTGGTGAACATACCCAACCAACTACTATGGATACATTTTTCAATTGAACCGAAACTTCATCGCTGTTGACACACCAGAAATACAGCTCTAGCACTGTAGCTTCAATTTAGTAAAATAACATATGTAGGTTAGTTTAACCTCCCTAACAACAACTACGAAAATGTTCACAAGAAGAGAAGAAGAAGAAATGTATCATTTAGTACGGAGTTAAGGAAACAGGGAACCCATGCACATGGTGTGTTCTCACACAATATCTCCTCTGCATTGAAACAGCAAGTTGGAAAATAAGCTCAGGTAGCGATATATGAAAGTTGAAAAAGAAAGTAAAATGTGCTGAATTATTATTATATTAATATATAAGAAAGTTTTAGCCTCCCTTAACTACGAAAAAGATGTTCCAAGAGAGGAGGGAGGAAGGCATCATTTAGTTTGGAGTTGAGGGAACGCGGAATCTATGCACAAGGTGCACAGAAACAGTAAGCTAAGAAAGAAGTTCATGAAACAAGAAAAAGTTGAAGAAGAAAGTGGTAAGTGCTGAAAAACAGGACAGCAGTGAACCGAAAAAAGATGGTCCGTAACAAAACATAAACCTATTCTATTTCAGCAAAAAGGAAGTATGGAGTTAACCTTTAGCTCGGCCCTCACATAGAAAATGTGCTGAAAAACAGGACAGCAGAGAACTGAAAAATGGTCCGTAACAAAAAAGAACTGAACTATTCGACATCATGAAAATTAAATCCATCCTCATTTTCAGCCCGGGATTTTACATCATTCCTCAGGAAGCACTAATTCCTCGGACACAATAGCTGCATCCCACTGAGAGGCTTGCATAGTCGCAAATGCCAGATGTCTAGTCTATTTATTCAAGCTTTTTGACACCAACATCCAACAAACGAAACAAAGATAAAAACTATTCGATGAACAATTGTCACGCATACCTTCAAACTTGGAAGTTTTTGGGACCACCTCGAGTTTGCAGCGCTTCCAGAAATAATCACATACATAAACCAGATGCACGCCTCGCCGATTCCACTATTTGTACCCAGGACCAACGCAGCCCCCATTCACTTACTGTTCGTTTCGGTGGCGCTGAGCTGGTTTCAACTCACCGCCGATCAGTTAACCCTTCATCGGCCACCGTCATTTCTGAAGGTCATTAGGATAGCACTCACATCGTTCTCATTTTGTAAATGCTTTGATGAAAAGTTTACATTTATTGGGTTTAATTTATGATAATTTAAAAGAAATAACCATAATATTTCGTTTTAGACCCAAAAATTTTTTATCGTTATGGGGTTAACGCTGCTATCACGAGGAACACATCCATCCTCACAGTAACCTTTGTCCCATCAATGGCGTCAGTACGAGCATACTGCAGGACCTCATCCCAAAGCCCCAGGATTTTTGCATCCTGAATCTATTGCAATATATCTACATTCACAAATCTTCAGCAATAATTTTGTTATAGCGTACAACAGCAAGCGCGATTTTTGCTCGCAAATGAAACCTTGCAGCTTGAAAAGGCATGGATGAAATGCACCTAAACATCAATGCTTATGATATAATTATTATTGTACAACGATATTCTTAGGCAGGGACAACTGCTATATTTTAACAGCAAGCACTTAAGCACTTTGCATTGCCGCGCACGGACCTGGTAATGCCCGCCGGATCCACAGACGGCCAGCTGGTTGAGCAGGTTGAGGTGACACCTCACATAATCAGCCTAGGCAACAATGCCACGCGCTGCCAATACCTTTCCTTTATTTGGGACAGGCGTGCGTTCGGCAGATATGCTGCAACGTGACACAAACGTGATGGCATAAAATTTTCTGAGTTCAGCAACCTGTAACGCATAAGACGGGAAATCGACTGAGCACGGGATGTTAGTTGCGCTGTCGAGCACTTAACCTGTCGAGCGACAGACCACCCAAGGAGAGTCAAGATGGTGCAGATCCCCCACCTATGTGGCCCACCTACGCGATACCGCCTGCCTTTCTGTGCTAGCTAAAACTGACCACTTGTCTCCGTGATCACGATCCATCATTTTACTTATCTTCGTGATGTATGTAACTAGGTCACACCACTAGCATTGATGATCCATTGCCCTGTCATTCAGAAAGAACAGTTTTGAATATTTCAGATCGATGCAAAATTTTGTCGTAATGTGGAAAACGGTACAAAAGAATTGGACGCAATACTGGACCTTTTGAAAGCACGATGGTTACAAAATCATCAGTACTTCTTTCAGTTTTATCATAATAGCGCATTCAATAACGAGTGCCTTACTCGTTTTTAGTTGTTGTATGCATTTTCTATCATTTTTGAGAATAAGCATAACATGAAATGGGTCAAGACTCTTCGTGTAAACCTAAGCTTTAGATCCTTCCAAGACTAAATTGTAGACTCTTGTTTTTGATTTATTCCCTTTGGTCCCAAGGGACCACGAAGAACATTTCTCTGCTGAAACAGAAAGCCATCACTGAGGCAAAAACACCGGAATGTCTTCAGTGAATTCGGTATGGTAGTTCAGCTGATCAGTTTACAAAATTTGAAAGCTGCTGACACGTTGAAAAGTCACTGGAAGTAATTATTGATGTGAGCAACACCATAGTTTTTCCTCGTATCTTCCAACGTGTTTCAAACTTTGAAATTGTAGAAATTGACCATTTGAACTGCTAAGCCCAATACGCTAGAGATATTTCGACTCTTCTGTTTGAGCGATTGCTTTCTACTCCGGGGAAGAGCCATTCTATACGCACTATTTGAAAGGTGTTGTTGGACGCACCCAGCGCTGCATGGGATGATAAACTAGCACCTGTCTGACATACGCGTAATAACTATTTACTCCGATGCAAAAGTAACTTGATTTTCCTTCCAGAACATAACTGAAATGTTATCACGCCAGGTGCAAAAATTGTGGCGAGGTCGTGTCGACAATTCGGACTAGCCAGCTCAGTCATCCGATATTTTTATTTAGCAGACATGCACACAGTCTGAGAAACGCTTAGCCAGTAGACTTGCAAGAAAATGGGACAAGAGGTATAAACAACTGGAAGCAAAGACCAAAGGTGACCACATCGGAATTGGCTTCGCGCCACGCATGGCGTTGTCAAACCGTACGTGATACGGGAAGCTTTGCGACGAAGTCTAGGGTCCGAAAAATTTCCCACCTTTTCTTTTGTTTTCAATAACATTAGTAGCAACAACGCGGACATTGTAGCACGTGGTATCTTTAGTCAAGTCAATATCTGTAAAATAGTTAATCAGTTGAAAATATTTCCTTAGATTTTTTCAGAAAAAATTTTCTATGAACATATGATACGTTTCTTCATCCTACTTCACCAGTAAGCATAAATCAGAAATGTTTATGGTGAGGCAGATTTCAGAGCTAAAAAACAAAGAATTCTGTTCACTGCTGACTGTCCCGCCAAAAGAGCTCCGCAGCCGAGGTTGTCAGTACGAAAACAAAGGTAAATGGTCTTTTGCAGCGTCCACGGGGCACTGCTCGACAATGCAGCGGCTTGCAAATGTAAAAATTGAGTCAGCGTACATCTTAAAAGGCCCAACTGATACTGAGACTGTGCGAAAAACAAAAGGTCTGGAAGCCACAAATGTTATAATGGTAATACAACTGAAGCTTTCATCTGACGTACTTGAAAATACTGGTAATTGAGATGGCAACATGGCTGAGAAAGAAGAATATTCATTGTAATGTTAGTGCCGAGTTTTGCTTGTTTTGCAGCGGATTTTACTAGATTACTAGGACAGTTATAATTGTAACGATCAGCTTAATTTAACTTCGATACTCAGATTCATGAAGTGATTCATGAAGTTGCTCTTCAGTACAACATTCAATAGGCACAACACTATAAAAACCGAACAAATTCGTTCCCTTGTGAGAGGTTTATGACTTTCCCCTTAAGAAGCCTGTAACATTTAAATATTAAAAAATTAATTAATAGAACGTGAGAACAAGCGAAACCCTGAAAAGAATAAATGATTGTCGTACCAGCAAAATGTGGTCAAGCAAACATTGAATATTGTTTGAGAGATGCAACTTTTTTATCATTTTAAGAAAAGAACAGCAACGGAAGACCAGGCTGTTTTTAGTAAGAAGTACAATTTTCAACAAGTTGAATCCATTCATTGTATCGGAACAAGAACCTTTTGCTACTTGACTAATATAAAGGTGAGACCAATGTTTCCCCTCACTACAGTAAAAGGTGACGGACAGCGTAAACGTAATTGAACGCAAAATCCGAGTGCAAGGCTTTCTTGATTTCTTGTCACGTTCTATGACAATCGAACCACGAAGAGTAGCTATATTAAACGATAGACACATCCGGCGAAAATAAATGACTCACGTAAACTTCGCAGGAACATCAAGAGGCAGTCAGACATTTCCGATTGAGAACACAAACGCTGACGCAGCACAATGCCATCAGCAGATATCATGCGATGTCTGGTGTTGGACCCTGCATGCAGCGATCTCTAGGTGCACTCGCAGCATCTATGTCTCAAGAGAATACTCAAAACATATTTCATGCCCGCTAGTTAACGCCCACAAATTTAAGCGAAATGGGAATTCTGAGAAGACAAAGCATAAGTTTTCACGCGAAAAAATCAACAAAAATTTAGTCGAGATGAAGAGAAAACTTTCTTACCATTGGCAGTTACTAATTCTGACTGGCCAACATTTGATGCCAGGAAAGAGTCAATCTTCTAAATTGCTATCAATTTCTGATATCGTTTAAGCTGCTGCACATATTTGGAGAAGTTAGGACCACCTTGCCAACTCGTTCAAATATGAAAAATGCTTGATGTGCTTTTGCGTGAGCTTTAGCCTGATCTATCAAAATTTTTCCCCTCGCTCAAGGCGTCAAGCTTACGACGATTCACGTAACATGAAAGCAATCTGTACACGATTTATACTCAGCGTGTAGTAAATAATTCGAAAAATTGCACCTAGTCTAAATTCTGAGTGTGATGGAAAGCTGGTCAAATTATTGAAGGTCTAGCGCGATTGTTGGATGCACAAAGAAATGTGAGTCACTGCCTCAGGCGTTTGTCGGGCGCGACGGAAATAACGAGCCCGATAATGCACTTCGCAGGAGCGTACAACAGGCGCAAACAAACTCGTTTTGTGGTCCCTCGAGGGCGGCGACCAAAACGACCTCGTTGACTGGTCGTCTACAATTCGTCTGCCCAACGTCGTGTTTCTCGAGCAATACAAACACAGCGTGCCTTTCTTTTAGAATGGGGGATTTTAATTCAATGGTTACGTTACGTATTAAAAAAAGCAGTCAAATTCGACGCAAGTTCAAGCTGGCTCCTAAGAAAATTGCAACGTTATGAACCATCGCAATCAAAATCGTTTTACCCTAAATAAAAAATGAGAAGTAAGAAAAATTTCCAGCGAATACGAAGGAAGTCTTTTAAAGAACGGCGCTGAAATGAATACAATTACAGCATAGCCCGGGGCAATTGACATCCACAAATAAATTCAGATGAATAAATAAAAGACTTTGGGAAAAGTATTTATCAGTTATGTGTAAAATACACCCGCTTAATGAAGTTGAGCAGCTTTACATTGGTATTTTTGAACAATTTAAACAAGTTATCAGCTGCGATAGTAGTACTATCTGAGCTGCGTCGATAGTACTGAGCTGCGTCGATAGTAAAGAGCTGCGTCGATAGTACTTGAAGATATAATTCGTCACGAGTTTTCTACGATCACACCTACGCTCGTACTCCGCATATTCTGGAAGCCATCCCTCAGAATAACGCTTCCTCAAACAACAGCAGCGTCTCAGCACGATGCGTTCCAAATGCGTCCTCTTACGCCAAGCTTTCAAAGTCTCCAGTAACGGCCATTCAAGACATCTTCAGTCCGCTATTTCCTCCTTTATAACGTTGTAAAATATATTTCATTATTTTAGTAGGAATTTCATAATAGAACTACATTTTTAGGTTATTGATTCATTTATGCACATTTGTTCATTTGGACGATTTATATATTTTACAAATCGTCGGTTAAACGGTAGCAGTACGGTCCGAGACATAACAGCCACGAGTGTATTATTTAACTCAACGTGGCTCACCCACTAGGTGTGGGTGTCGCACTGAAAAACCCTTCAGTGAATGAAAAGTCAGCTTTTCACCTATAAATGCCACGTAAACTCCCCGTGAAAGTTACTCATCGTGCGACGATCGTCATTGCGTTGGAAGTGCCCGACAGCCAACGAGTTATGGCTTGCCTACAGAGTGTTCAAGACACACTCGCCCTCCTGCCAATCCTTTGCGACAACTTATAAAGCTGAGTATCATGATCTATTAATTAAGTTTACGAAGTCACTCTTAGTTACTTTTCTACCAGGTCGTAGCGTGAAAGAGAACGTGTTCGGGATAAATTGGACAGTTTTGTCAGGAAAAAGAAAAAGCGCTCAGTATCTATAAAATTTAATTGATTTCAAAGAAATTCAATAGGCAAGAAAATTGAACTATTGTCGAAGAGTTTTACTCAAAATAACCACCATTAGCGCGTATTGCAGCCTCAATCCGGGCCCGGAACCTGGAGCAAGCTGATTTTACACTTTCCCTTAGAAGACCCTTAAAAACCACTTCAATTCTATCGATTAACTAGTCTCTTGTAGTACTGGCACGGTGATTGATATCATTTTCGACAGCGTCTCATGCATAATAATCTATCGGGTTAAGATAAGAGGAGTTCGAAGGCTAAACAGGGGGATTTGAGTGCCCCTGTATAGTATCAACTGAAAATGTTCTATAGATCAGATGGGCTCTTTAGTAGTAAATTTTAATCGTTATCTTGAGTGAATCAATTTCCATTTGTTTCGAATGATGTGAGATTCTCGTTTTGAAATTAATGGCTATCTCAAGGCACGAAACAAGTCCACGTTACTAATGTAAATCAGAATTATTCAATACACATCATCGTAAAAGATATCTATCATTGAAAACCAGTTTTCATATATATGTTTATGTATGTTGGTGGTAGCATACTAAGCATTACAATGAAAAAATGAACGCATGATCAACGAAAGAAAATACTTCATGATTGATTTGATAACAAGAACAAAGAAAAGGTCCTTCACATCTTACCTTGAATATTAATGAGTGATGCCGCAACGGTTCGATGGAAAAGAAGTATACGAAAACCATAACCTTAGGTAACAACACACATAAATGACGCCAAAGCGATGGGATATGAACATAATAATGGAACCATAACAGATGGACGTGCCAAAAGTCAATAATTTTTTCGTAGCTCTGGACATGATTAACTATAATTGGTGTAAGAAATCAGTGTCACGCATCAATCATACGAGAAGAACCCGAACTGATTTAAGGGGTGAAACTTTTGAAGCACGTGCCTACGTCGAAAGAAGGGCGCAGATGCACCCTCGCTCTTTCAGCATCTCAATCGCAAAATCTCTATCGTCATCACTAGAGATTTCGTTCGGCTGGTGTAAATTTTTTGGTGCTCAATTTGGTGCGCTAATTTTTTTGACGATGGTTGAGATTAGCAAACTGCACGCGGCAGTGAAATTTTGCTGTCTACTACAGTAAGCTGGCACTCACGGAATGTCAACAGTGGCCCACATGAGTGGCGCACTGAGAAGAACTCAATTATTCGAGTGATTTTCTCCGTTCCATAACAGGGGAATGTAAATTGATGATCCAGTTTTGTCCTGGACTGCCTGTGACAGCTTCGCACTCAAAAACTCACCCAATAACATCCTCCAAAAATTTCAATTGTTCATTTTTCATCTTTGACGGGAAATTTTATCAACAACTTGAAGGTTTGGGAATATGACTTGCACTGTCTCCAACATTTGCAAACATTTTTTTATGTCACAATGAGGAGAAATGGTTAGACGAATGCCCGGTAAGTTTTAAACCGATTTTTTAAGGACGTTATGTGGACGATACCTTTTTAATGATATCGTCCACATGGTATCGTAGTTCGAACATTAATGAAAAATAAAAATAAAATCGATTTTTTGTGCACTCCATATTAACAGCATTGACCAACAGCTAACAGCTAGGATTATTAGGATTATTAGGATTAGGATTATTAACAGCTGGTAGGAATGGAATATTAGTCAAGGGAAAGGAAAGATATTTCGCAAATAACTGACAGAGTCTAATTATATTATTGTTCTCTAACAGGTAATGCTCTAAGCTTCGAAATGAAATTATAACACGCTCTTCTTTTCCACTTTCATATGATAATTATTTTGTTTGGATAACTAGCAGAAGACCGCTGACGTTCAAAGTTAGTTTAGTTCAATTGAGAAATGCTTTATAAACACAATCATTTTCAAAATAAGCTTTTTGAAGAATGGACAGAGAATAGAAAATCCCATATAAAAGAACTACAATTTCATTGTAAATAATTTCCCTATTTTTGTATATAATGATCAGGATAAAAATTTTGCTTCGACACTCATTTTGAAACATCCTAAATGGTTTCCGTAGCTTACACAATCCGCCTTGTGCTTAACGCTGTAATAGCACTGACTGCGGTGCTCAGGGAAGGACAATTTCCACATGCGAACGATTCTCCTGTGCCTGAGCAACACAGCATGGAGACGCCTGAGTGACACCTCAACCTAAATTAGCAGGACCAAGTGCACCAAACTGGCTCCTCAGTGTCCAGGTGGCACGTCACGGCGAGCCAGGGAGAACGGAGGCGCGTAACTGCTCTGCAGAGAGCCTCATTAGCGGGGGATGTCATTACGAGCTGCAAGGCGCGGTGTGCCACGCCTGCATCCTGTCCTCACACTCGCTCCTCACACTCTCGCGTCCAGGATTGCAGTTCACCCCCGAGCTGTGCAGCATCTCACACAAATTAGACACAGTTTTATAGCTAACATAATACGATACTAGATTCTAGCTATGAATAACAAGAACTTTTTAAAACCACATGTCAGCGTTAGCACATGAGGTCACTTAATTAGGTTCGACTGTTCAGTTTTTGAGGCTTCATGGAAAATCTACAACAGCAGCCATTGATGTTCTCAAGTTTATTGAGTTGGTTCGCCGTTAATGTCCTGTCCTGAAAATACGTAATTCTTTGATTTAATGATGGAAATTTACATTAGCACGCATTTCAAGGAATGTTATGCTAGGAAAAATAAAAGTCGAAACTTTTTGATCTATGGAAAGAAAATCTGTTCTCCAAATATCAAGGTTTAAATTTTAGGGAAACTCGTAATGGGTTGCTATCAAATCAATGATGGCGCAATGTTTCTATACTAAGTCCCTGACTTACGGGGTGAGGATCTTCCTCTTTTTTTAATTTATATTAACAATACTCGTATAAAGAACACGAGACTAGTGTTGAGCATTTCTTCACATCAATCTACTTTTTCAACTTTTGAATCAATGAAAATAATTCCAATAATTTATTTGAGTAAATATTTGAGAAATTACACGCCTTTATTGAGAATCAACTTCCATATTACACATTAAAAAGCAGGCAATTAGGATAATTGGTGCAGCTAATATATATTTATCAGAAGGACGGGCGCACTTTACAACTTGTGAGCGCACAAGAGAGCCACAGAGGGGAATCAAAAGTTGCACTAACACAAGTCGGGATTGTTAAGATGCCAAAGCCTTGCAATGGTAGAGATAGCTTGCGCAAAGCGTTGTATCACTTGTATGATATCTTTAGTCGAAGAATAAATAAAAACAATTACAAAATGAGGAGTAAAGTATAAGTTTCTCCGCAACACTATTTGATGCTTCATCTACATCAATAGAATGTGAGACGAAAATGCAGGTGCGTCAAATAGACTGTGTTTAACGGCACAGGATTTGTGTAGAACACACAATACCCTGAAGGCGTATTCAAGACGTCGTGTCGAATCTATGATGGCTGGAGCTATTCTTCACTGCGGGTAATGGAGTGCCTTGAACGCGAAAAGAGAACATAGAGTAAAGCAGGCTTTGCGGCGATAGCTTGGTAAAGATATGGTACTCTCGTTAACTTTCGAGAGACTCCATGCTACCGTCCCGGGTGTTGTGCCGTACGGTAACAGAGAACGTTCAAATATCGTACGACTGAGCACTGAAGGAATGCAAATATATCCTGACGCATGAAAAATATTTTTGCCCCGAATAGCTAATCCAAAAATTGTACCCAATAAATGAACCTCTTAAATATCCCGAAATACCAACAACATGAATAGAAATGATCATGTTTCTTCAACCTGAAGATGTATCGCTTATTGCGACGGTTGGCACAGAGAGAGGGAGACGTACAGGGCTTTGGATCGTTGACCACACATTGTCGTACTGAAGAACTTAGGTTTGTTTAATCTGGGAGATGAATTTCAGAAAAACATGGCGTCCCATGGTATCTCCATATAATATTCCTTGCCGCTGTACTAGTTTCCTTGAGGACACGAATATTCTGAACCATCAAGAACGAATAATTCCTCATTCTGCCAACAGAAGTCATGAGTATATTAATGTTTTGAGACCTGAGAGTAGATGCTAATAACCTATAACAATGGGCCAGAAAATGTCAGTCGGTCGTTAAACATTGGCAGGAGAAACTTCACTAGGCGGGGGTCTTGCTTTAACCTACACGAAAGAACCAAAGAGAGCACAAGACCTGCAGCTGGGCCACCAACAGACAGTGCGAGTGCTGGAAACTTTTGAAAACTGCTCAACTAAGCAAAAAGTTTGAAAAGCCCACGAAGCTCTCGCCGTAACTCCTTCCGCACTTAGTTGTATGAGGTAATGTCTTCCGACTTCAATTTCACCCTATTAATGCATACATTCACTAGCTGCGCGGGAGACTGTGTGTTAAAAACCTGAACCACACTATTTAACAGTTTCTGTACACTTATGCTATCTGTGTGCGAAGGAATGAAGTATTAAAGGGTCACCGACCTTAAATGAGGAAATCTTTGTCAAATCCAGTCTCCAAGTATACATATCCTTACAAGACACAAAACAGAAGGGAAAATTAAATGCCAAAAGGCATACGGGTTTCACTCATCTGAACAGTTAGTATGTGTGGACAATACATGAACAACATGCGATGGTTATCATGTTGGAGAATTAATTAAGTGGAGTGACTCGCGGAGAAGTGACAGCAGAGGGAGTGAAGCTGAAGGCTCGAGTTGGGCGTACATGCGTGTAGCTCTCGTTGCTGAGACTTGATCCTCGCGGCTACCAGGCTTTAGTTTCGAGACAATAAAGCTCTATTTAAAGCATCACTTGAAGAGATAAACAACATCGCACTGAGACAAAAGCAAGAGACAGTTGGAGGTGGCAACAGGGTATATATAAAAGCTTTACGACGCAACGCATGCATACTGTATTAGTGACGACACCACAAAGTGCTCGAGTAAATAGCACGACGACCTCGTCTGCGATTGAATTGTGGTTAGAGCTGTAATAAAAAAATTGCTACACGGCGCCACGAATGCATATATGCACACATGAACTAAAACCTGAAGTTGTGACAACTGGCTCCATCCACTAGACTATTATACGGGCAAACGGATTGGTAAGAAATGCATAGAATTCATTACCCGCAGAATGTAAAAGTCATAGACGTGGCAAAAAAAAAGGAAATCTTGACGAGGAAGAGACTATTACTGCGAAGGTACACAATTCTGAGTATTTTCATATAGTTGAACAAAATGGAAAATTCTGTGGAGCTTGAGTCCCGCAACAGGGATTTTGAAGCGCTCGCCTGAACAGAAGACGGCAGGGCGAGCACCTCACAAAAGCAGTGGTCAGCACGTATGTCCTCTCGAGCACCCACCGCGGGAACGCGATGACAGGGTCAGTGACACTAGCCAGACGGTGATCAAGGGAGAGGGGGAAGTAAAGTCGCAAACAAGACAATACAAGAAAACCAAAGACTTAGTAAATGGGTTTGCAAGAAACCACAACGTAAAAGTAAAACCGCAGTTCAAGTAAAATACCTAAAGGTAAACATTAAAATAAGTCACAAATTACAGCAATGAATAACTAAAATGAGACGATAGAAAAAAGTTGACCCAATGAAGAGCATCAAAGCAAGCAGCGTGTAACAGACTTGACATAAAGAAGAAAAAAGTCAGGTAGCGAAAAGGCGACTACATTGAGGTCTTCTTTGCGACGATTGGCCCAATCACATCAAAAGTTAGATTTTGCCATACTTCAGGAGACAAGATACGGAGAGTACAGACAGAGTCTCCCCACTTCACAAGTCAGAACACCAAGCTCGGTGGACGGTCACTAGCTGATGGAGGACTTGACTCAGCATTTCACGGACATGCGAGAAAATGCTCTTGCAACTGTGTGTACGTTTGCAGTACTGCAATTTTCACGCGCAGCTCTATGTATGAGTGCAGTATTGCAGCTTTCATGCGCAGCTGCATGAATGCATCCAGCACTAGGATTTTCATGTTCGCAAGAAATAGTAAGCAAGAAGGTCAGTGCATTCGAAGCGCAATAAGATGCTTTCGTCAGTCGGTTTACAGTGGCTGTGCAGGTGCAGTAATGCAGCAGCACAGACACAGAGGAGCACAGCAGCAAAGTCCTAATCCAAAACTGCTCAGCGATGTGATGAACAAAACAATTTACATGAAGCCCGTCGACTGACAACAGTAAACACGCCAACCACTGACATGACTGCACTTACAAGTCCGAACATATGTAGGATTATCTCACCAACTACAAGGAGCCACAACTGAGTTTTCTATCGAAGCAACAGTATTAATAAAGAAAATAGAATCAGTAGAGCTTTGTAAGAAACCAGTGAAATGTTCCCGTTTAAGATATTATGGAACGAAACGACGACAGGAAGTAAAGAGGGGGCAAGCGGAAGTGAACTACCCACACCAGCCCAATTTCCCCAAGAGGGTTGAGCACTACTCAGCGGAGGCGCACATCTTCCCTTTGAAGCGACGCTGTGGAGCGCGAGGCTAAGAGGGCGCATCAACTCCGCAGATTTGAGGAGCATGAGAGCGAGGGCCGAGATATCGAGGCCTGGAGACGGCACATGTCTCGAGAGGCGGGCAAAACTGCAGGGCGGGACCGGAGATTACCAGCATGAAAAGCAAAAGAATATCTTGAAACTGAGGGAGGACAAGCCTAAGCTTGATTTGCTAATTAGTTAGTTTAGGCCTTCCTAACCACAACAAAGGCATTCCAAAGCGATGGAAGAGCAAGACACCATTTAGTTAGGAGTTAGGGGAACCGAAAATCTCTGCACAAGGTGTGTTTTACACAAGATCTCTTGCGCATAGAATCAACAAACTAAGAAGTAAGGATATGAAACAAGACAAAAGTTGAAGAAGAAAGTAGTAAGCATAGAAAAATTAGACAGTAGTAATGTGAAAAAATTTGTCCATAACAAAAGAAAACGACCATTTTATTTCAACAAAAGCAGACCTTACCTAACCTTCAGCTTGAGACCTCACATTTTTCCCCTTGGGACCGCTAATTCCCATAGATACAATAAATGTATCCTCCTTGGTAAGCAAGCCTTTACTATCACTTGCGCTTGTGTGGCGAGGTCGCATCCTTGGAATACATGTAGGATATGTTTCATACTTATAACAAATATCGCTTGCTTTTGAATATGCAGAACTACTATTCTGAGATCCGAATCATTCCAGACCCACTTAGAAAAATTATTCTTGCGTAAGCACATTCTCGGAAACAAACGCATTACAGTTATTGCATGAACAAACATACAAAAATATATGAAGGGGGAGAAAAGTTAGTGACTACAAAGCTAGTAAACTGAGCGCCACTTCAACTGGAATCTTAAATACCCGCTTAACATCCCATCAGGATTAGCCTAACGTCGGCTTTGACGTGGGTGGAAAGCTGGCATGAGAAAAGCAGCTCCGTATCAAGCAAGAGCACGAGAGGTCAGCGGAAATGTGGGCAGCAGAGCCGCGAAAGTGCACTAGCACAGAGAGGCACAACAGAATGGCGGCCGGACCAAATGAAACAGTCAGAATAAACACGCTTGAGACGCTGTGCCGCAAAGACAACGCGAAAAACAAAGAATGAAGTAAAATGTAAGAAAAAATAGACGGAGTTCGAGACACCGGACTACTCGCAACGCTCCCCGGAGACATGGCTGAACACACAGCGCAGGCAAGCAGTGCAAGCAAACACTGCCAAGTGTCCCAACTCTTTCTAGTGACAACACCCACGCCTCGAGTTTTGAGCATCGTGTGTCCGTCCGTATAGCGAAGCGGGCTTCATTTAAGAAAACTGATATTATTTCTGAAACCAGCATTTCAAAATGATTCTAAGTGCAAGCGTCAATGAACAGAGTTCAAGAGAATTTGTTTGATAACGCAATTCATCAATAGAAAATAATGATGCCATTAAATATCTACAGAGATGAAGTAGGCAAATCAGCTCTTAGTACTTGAAACAACTTCTCGAATTGATCCCAGGAATTTGATAACAGATCGTAATGCTGGAGCTAAATAGAATAGTAGCAGCAGGCTCTTACAGCAATTCGTGACAGTTGGTCTTTACAGAATGCGAAATATTAGGTCTTCACCATTTTAAAGCACAACCGGATCTTTAGAACTTACGCTATCAAATACTTCCACATCGAAAACACGATTATCATCATTATATCATTCAGTTCAAGACACAGTAGCTGCAACAAAAGCGATTTAATACGGGTGAAAAGAAGGGACCATTTAGTGAGGACAGTAGAAAAGGGAGAATCGATGCACAAGCTGCATCTCCACACAGGGGACCTGGCGCAAAAAGCAGTAAGTTAGGAAGGGAAGAGAAAAAAGACTAAAAAGAGATAACGAATAATGCATAAAAAACTGAAAGTAAAGTGAGCACGAAAGATAGAAGTCACGAAGGCCTATCTGCAGCTAAGGTAACATAACAGGATCTTCCCTGGAGACACCTGTCTCCATGGCACCAGATAGACAAACATAACAAACCTGAACCTATTGCCTATCCCACTCCCCCTGACGAATTTAATACATTAAAACATTCTGCTTTCTATCATTTTGCTTTCTTTTTGCAGAACGAAGAGTACTTTTAGTTCATTAATTGTTTTCAAATTACTTTCAATTTAATTCTCAAAACTTTGATTAGAGTTACTTTAGGCTTCCCTGACTATAACAAAGGTATTCTAAAGAAAGGAAGGATGAAGGCATCATAAACTATGGAATTTAGGGGACGCGCGATCCTAAGCGCATAGAAACAGTAAGTTGAGATGGAAGGTTCTGAAACAAGATACAAAATGCGGAAGAAAGTCAGAGGTGCTGCAAAACAGAACAGCTGTGAACCGAAAAAAGATGGTCCTCAATAAAAACAAACGCCTATTCTATTTCAGAAGAAAGAAGGCCTGGCTAACTCTCCCCTCGGGGCCTCACATTTTCCCTTGGCAGCGCTAATTCCCATAGATATAATGGCTGTATCATCCTGATGCATGTATGTTTACCATCTAAGGAGCTTCAAGCTAAGCCATTGCGTCATGGTCATGATGCTTTTTGCAACATCTTCATTTAAAATAAACTGCTTTTATTTCATTTTTTAATAGGGGGATAACTGCAGCAATTTACAGTAATTAAAGCGGTTGAAAACATTCAATGTAGCTCTGGCGCTGCGCGCGCGCCCACGACCAGTCAGTAGTGACTGAGCTAGAAATACAATGGTCATTCGCAACACCGTCATACCACGCAGGTTTTCAAACCCGTTAACGAATGTTATACACGAAGCTAACTTTAGAAATACATAATCACCTGCAACTATTAGGCAACCATATTTGATCAACGTTATCTACGATGGTGACACGTTCATTCTTGCACATTTCCCTCAACTTCCGCCGCAAGTTTTCCTCAAAAATGTCAGTCAGTACCAGATTAGATTAGATGTTAGCTTAAGGCTCCCAGACCGCTAAAAAAAATCGTTCCGAAGAGAAGGAGGAAGGGACCATTCAACATGGAAATAAGGAAACGCAGAATCTATGCAGAAGGGGCATAGAAGCAGTACGTTGAGAATGAAGTTTATGAAGCACGATAAAAGTCGAAGAAGATAGTAGTAGGTGCAGAAAAAAGGACAACAGTGCACTGAAAAAAGGTGGTTAACATAACAAAAACCTTTTTTACCAATAAAAATTAAGCCTACCTAACTCTCAGCTCGGGCCCTCACACACTTCCCCCTGGGAGTGCTAATTCCCTTAGATACAATAGTAGTATCCCCCTGAGAGGTCAATCAGTATCAACACATTTACAAAACTCTGACAATTAACTCTAAGTGATTCAGGAAACTCAGATTGAATTATATCTCCCCATATTTCCTAACAGGTCTGTATACTTTTTTCCTTCCGTTCTAGATTCTAACTAATCCGCTGTGTTGTGCTGGTCCACAATGCGTGATCTAATTTTCCCCTCAGATGCAGTAAATCCATCACAGGTAAAATTTAAACCAGAAAAATACTTTTACAACAGATCTAGTTACCACAGAACATGAAAACTTTTTCACTGTGAAATGTAGTCGTTACCGCCCGGACGGACGAAGCATAAAACGTCGAACCCAACGCCAGCACGGCCATGAGCCGTACAGCCACGAGCGCAATTAGCAGAGTCTGAGCGGGGGCAGCGGGAGTTCATCTGGAATAAATATGATTTGCACTCGCATATGAGCTGGACGTGTTGAGCTGATGCCAGTAACCAGGCCGGCGCTGTTCCCCCATGGCTATTAGAATGCGTTTATAAAATTCGATACTTTCTATTTGATACGACAATATCTTGACACTTTCGTCGAGGAGATGGTTATTAACCCTCTAACACATGCATTTTTGTACTCATATTACGGTTATCACAACCACCGTCACTAAACTGGCGCCGGCATCAGGTAATCACTGATATCAGAATTAGGAAGGAACTGCCACTCGGCAGTGAACTCCAAAGAACACATTAGGGAACTAATTTAACGAAAAATACAATATATTGAGGCTATTTTCGAAAGAGGACTGTAGAGTCCACTTGGGCGTTAAAGGGTTAAATTAACCTCATTGAGAAACTTTCAAAAATGTAAGAAGCAGGGTAAGGTCCAAGCAGACAGTGCCAAAGCACAGCGCCCGCAAATGAGTGGAGTAGCAGCGGCGGCGGTGTAGGGGTCAACACAAATGACCTGAGTAGTCGCTGGAATGCAGCGCCGCACCCCACAAAATCCGAGCTTATCATCTCGGTACTGTCCTACAGTATCTTAATTGAGTCCAGCCGTCTGTAACATGGCATCACGCACATCCATTCGTATTTAGCTTCGAAATGCATTTTTATCTGAGCTTTCCAAAAAATTCGAAGAGTGTAGTTGAATGTATAGCTGCAGTCTACATTAGCCAGATCGCTCTCTTTCAGCCTACCATCCGCTTGCTCGTCTAGTCGCGCCATCCATTAGTAAGCCATTTAATCTTATCTTGAATTGAGTTGAACTTCAGACCGGTACACCTATTTCACCTTTTGACCCTATCATATTTCCTAGGTTCATTCAAACTGCAACATGTCATTCGTCCGCGTTAGGCAATATCTTGTCTATCCATCGGTATTTCAGTTAACGTCAAAATCAATCATCCGGACAGTGAGCTAGCTGTTTCCATCGAGGAACGTACCTATCCAACGAATTGTTATCAATTTGAGTGAATCGTGCCGCGATTAGGAACAGCTACTGGAATGACCGGAATTTCTCGCCGGGCGAGAATTGACAGCGCTCTGGTAAGTGATAAAGAAGACGCAGCCGAAGGTGATGCTTAGAAATCAAGCATTTCCCAATGCCAGCTAGACCGTGTTCAATTTAGTCTGCCTGTTAACGAAACATTTCCGAGATGCTCAAGAGATTCAGCCAACAGCCATCTCATGAAACCATCTGTGACCAGCCGAATAAGTATCGTGGAAGCACAGAAATGGCGATGTTAGAGTACAGGTAACTTAGATATCTAACTCATAGCACGATGCGAACTCGTGAGAGATACTTAGCTTCGCACATTCTTGAAACGGCAAAATCGTTCTCCAAATCGGAAGGAAAAACGCTGAAGAATTTCAGTATCTGTACTGCAAAAATCGTACCCATCAATGACGTGATGCGTTCCGTTGTTCTCTATATCGTCTTCAACCTTACATCACACACCGTAAAGCGACTGCACTTGACTTCATATGCAAAAGTTCCGAAAACTCAAACAGCAAAAATTTAGGTTAAAAAAAATTTCAAAAGAGGTATGCAAAGAAATAAAAAATCCTGAAAAGTCATAGTTTAACATCAATCTGGAGCTATGCCTAGTCAAAATATGGATTCAAGACATCAGCTACTGATATCAGTTTTGAACAAGCAGAGGTCATAAAATTGAGTTTCAGTATTCGCATCTGCCAAACTAGTCATTTGGACTCCGTTTGAAAAATACCGACAGAGGTTTAAAAGAAAACCCTGGCTTTGAGAATTGTTTTTGAAGCGGCTGTAGAAATTGTAAATTATATAAGAGTGTAGCCATCAGGCTCACTGAAGATTTCAAGTGTGAGCTTCATAAGTACAATTAAAAGGATATTACAAAAGAAAGCACAGTGAGGAAAGCAATATGATCAGCGTGCGTGACTGACTCTCTTCATTTCCGCAGCACGCGCTCTGCCACTAAACACGCCCTCGACTCGCTGAAGGAGGCGTTTATGATACTTACAAGTGTGGCCTCAAGTGCCACACTTGCTCTGAGCGTATAATGGATTGAAGAATTACATCCTGCCAACGCACTCTTTCTTTTCGGACTTCTAAACGGAATCACTTAATCTTTCTATGATTGTATGCTTCAATGGCAATGGGTAACATGTACATGAAACTAAAGTAAGTTGGAAAAACAACTGCCTAGGGGACTTTACTTATTGCTTACTTCCATATCATATCATCTATATATGAATATCTCTGCGCTACGAAACAATTATTGCGACAGGCCTGCGTCATCAAATCAACACACCGAGATCTGGGTCACAAGGTTTTTACAGCCTCATCAACGCTTAAACTTCGAGTATTCTAAAAGCTATCCCTCAGAACAAAGCATCTTAGGAACGTCGTAACACATGTGTTTTATTGACGTTTGGTTGTGCTTTCGTGCTCTTCCAAGCCATCGAGGTTTCCAACGATCAAGATTCAAGATATCTTCCATTTTCGTTTCATTTACTTTTGTATTATAAATTAGTATGATCGGGAGGATTCCACATCAGAAATTCATATCTCGATCGGAAGAGTCAGTTCGACAGCAGGCGAATCACTCACGGCTTCCCTCGCCGTACGTAAGGCTGAACCTAAAGCGGCTGTACGCTAGCGACCAGTGGCACAGAGGTAGTGTGGGGAAAACATTTGATGCTCTTCACACTTGCGTGTGCAAATCTACAACACTAAATTAATCATATTAATTGTCTACATTCAATAATTCGAGCCAATGCTTTGCCATACACCATGAAGCAGAACATATCGTTCTTGCAACCGACTCCCTCGTGAAGTGTAGAGATCTGTGAAGCGATCACCATCAAGCCTCTGCAATAAGTGCTCATCAGGGCACTATATAGGGATCCCAGCGCCAGTCTGAGGCCGTTCCTCCGCTTCTGCCAGTCTCGTCTGCGGATCCTCCTCGAATCGAAGTTGTTTACTCATATTTCATTTTGCTCCACTATTTGATTTCAACTGAACGTCTCAAGGTAGAAGTGTGAATTTAAGACACCCGCAAAGCATATATTAAGAATATTACATACGATTTAATGACTTTATAATAAAACTTTGACTATATTACTTGAAGTTCATCAATTCTTGTTTCCTTTCGAAAGAAGGAAGATGAATGCTCTAAATCAATAATGGTTGTTTGCAGACAAGAATATTGAATTACGCTTAACATTTTCTATCACCAATTTATATCATTGTTTGAGAAACTTATTTTCACGGAAATAGTTCGTGGCGGTGGCAGCGACCTTTTGATCTGACGATTATCGCGACTAAATACTGCAAATAAAATCAAGTATTTATATTTCATATATGTAGGAAAGATTCATGATTGATCTAATGACGAGATCAGAGTACGAAATTTCCGATCGACCAAAGAATACTTCGAGATGACGCCGCGATGATGGGAAAAAATTTCCACACAAAAAATAGAGCGGGTAAGTAGCATTACAAATCATATTGAAAACGTATTTAAACCCTGGCACTTAATAAAACTGTAGAAAACAAAACTCATATTTTTAATCATTTACAATCCAAATCTCCAGAGCAATTTAATCGACTCATTACAGATTAGATTAGATTATTAGTTAGTTTAAGCCTAACTATCCTCAACATATGAGATCCAAAGAGAGGAAGGAAGAAGGCACTATTTAGTATGGATTAAGCGAACGCGGAATCTATGCAGAAAGGGCATAGAAACAGTAAGATTAGAAAGAAGTTCATGAAACAAGATCAAAGTTGAAGAAGAAAGTAGAAGGGGCTGAAGAACAGGACAGCAGTGAACCGAAAAAGATGGTCCGTAACAAAACAAAAACCTATGTTATTTTAACAAAAAGAAAGCTTACCTAACCTCTAGCTCGGACCCTCACATAATCCCCCTGGGAGCGCTAATTCCCATACATACAATAGTTGTTTCCCCCTGAGGGGATCGACTCATTACACTGAGTTCCTTAGACAGGAGACGCATCTATCCTGTCTTGTGGAAAAAGTGTCTCGGCAAGTGAGTCAATGACAATTACGGTTTAAGTAAAGTGAGCGGCGGCCATCACGACCGACTGAGAGTGTCATTGGAGTTAGTGAAGTCGTGGACTGACCCACTCAATCGCACACAACAGCGTCCACAACAGGGGACCATCACCGACCTTCAGCGCCAATTTGCCGAGATCAATGGCCAAGCCGCCGCACCACACTTCCGAACGCCAACTCCGCCCTCAAAAATACAGGCAGCTCAGCGGTAGGAGACATCGGAAAAGTTTGGTCACCGATGGTAATTACAACAATTAAAGACGAACCTTGATCACCTTTATTGAAAAGCAATGATGATGCATACAACAATTTAAAAGTATGGAAACCTGACACAACGGCACAATGCTGACGCTAGCATCGCAAGGAGAGCAAGCGCGGAGATTTATAAATAGCGCAGCGTTGAAGGGATAGACGCAAACGAGTGAAAAGGCAGCCAGGGACTGGCAGCTCCGTGGCAGCGAGGTGACGGCCGTGCTTTGATCAGTTCTCAGTGAACAGAAGCAGGAATCCGTTAGTTAGATACCTCGGTCATGTACAGCACAATGCAGCGGCACGAGGGATGCTGCCCACCACTTTGGGTCAGATTTAAGTCCGTGCACTTGAAATTTCAGAGTAGACATGTACAAAGTAGCTGGCTAAGTAAACAATAAAAATATATCATTATACGTCGGCCAAATTACTAAATACTGTCAATAAACCTCTCTTCTGCACTTAAGAAAACTCTTAATCAAGCTACTCAAAAACAAATGTAATTCATATTAAATAACTTTTCGTACGCCACGACGTGTTGAAAACCTAGACACGTCGAGCAAAGCAAAATCATCAAGTTCCAGGCGGACTCCAGCCATTGTTAATAACATGAAGTGAGAAACTCACTACATACGCTGTCATACTCGGCTTAACGATCGTGAGTCGACGCTAAGTGTAAACGATAGTACAACGTATCAGGTGGTTCACAAGATTGAGCAATAGAGTTAAAAGTGTTAAATACTACCCCAAGTAAATGAAATTTATTTGTTCAGAAATCTGATTTAATCACATCTATTGTAAGTTGCAACTCCCTAGAGATGAAAAAATTTGAAGAAATTCGCCGCAATTGAAGAATTGACACACATAGAAAACACTGACTACGGCCAAGAATTCGATTTCAGACAATGATGGGTTGGGCGCACAACTAATTAAAAAGAAAAATTAATTTACATGGCACTGGCGCTTGTGACTCCAGCGTTGTTTTCTCCTGGCAGGATTTTTCGAACTTCAATGCCGGTTTAAATAAACTTTAATTTTGTCCCTGCGCTATTTATTTTATTCCATTAGACTAAGATTGCAATTCTCCTACTATTTATTGAATGCAAGAAGATAGCATTCATTCTAGCACGTCCTTCAAAAGTTTTCAGACTTTAAGTCTTTGGTGTCTTATTGAACAAGAGTTGAAATGAATTCTCTCGAGAACAATCAAACGTGCCACTTAACATGCTTGCATATCAGGCCTATTTAAAACAACAAGAAAAAAATTACACAAGCTTCAAAATACTACTGCATGAAGGCGAGCTTCTGAGGCAATACTAATCAAACTTGGAAAAAGGAGACTGGTGCTTCCAAGCTGCTGAAACAATTAATTGGTGTAAATTAAAAAGAAATATTCCACGAAGCGGCGGATGGAAGATCTAAATTCACTGTCGTCAAGAGAAGGTAAATTGCTGACGTTGTACAAATTGATCACATCGCAGTGAGGAAAAACTACGGAAATTATTTTATGAATGCAAACGCTGACGTCCACAAAAAGCAGCACAATGGTTTCATCGTTAAACGAGAATTCATAATCCATTGATGCGAAGCGGATTAGAAAGGCTCGTTGAAAGTTCACTGCACTCAGGCAGGACAAGTATGAATGCACGACAAGAGCAAAAAACCGTTGCTGTGATTCAGAACCATGAGTTCTAGAACTGCGCTTACCTCGATGAAACAGCGAAACCCCTTTTGAACTGCATTAGATTCGTGAGCATTAGTGTACGAGGTCTTGTTCAATGTGCTTCATGATAAATTTTGTTAGCGATAAAACGAAGCAAATAAGAAATCATTTATAATTGCAGCTGTAGTTTCCGTTCTCATTTTCAACACTAATGGAACAGCGATATTGGCAACTAGGAAGCGATGTTAGTTAACATTTATTATTATTTGAAATAAAAAACAGACACCAAAAACACTGGAACGCTAATTCCAATAGGTACAATAGTTGCACTTCCTGAGGCGAGGATTGAAGGCGATAGGCGTAACAGTCATAATTACAGCACATCACAGTAATGAGGCCTGCATCCTTGTGATTGGCATGGCTATTAATGACAATAACCTTTTTTGAAACCAATGAAGAAGCAAAAATGCTACACGCAACATGAAGACTTATTTCAGGTTCTAGTTTAGCTGCAACTTTTTTATGGACTAGGGTAGTCACAGATTGAGCGGAGAGTTCTTCAGAAAAGAAAACCTCTTATTCCTTTCTCTAGAAAGACCAGCGATAGGAATGTTACATGCACACACTTTTGAAAGCCAGAATATACACTCGTAGATGCATACATCACCAGTGGGATACAAAGAATCAAACCCGTAATTGCGAGTCAGCGAGTACAGCAGGTTACGCTAATTGGCGAGTGGGCGGCCTTCACAGCCTCGCTCACGAAGATGCAGCAGTAAATTAACTTGTACTTGCGTTAAAAAACTAATAAATTACACACAAAATATCATGATCAATAATGATAATTTCTACCACTGAAGAATAATTTTCGTTGCACGCTTGAGACGACGACCGACCCAGCGTCATGCAACATAGCCATAAGCAACACACGTAAATTGGCCTTGCTTGTGGAAACGATGGCCAAAATACGATATAAATCACCCACATTCGCATCAACTGCTTTTCGAAGAAATTTCAACACAGCTCGTTGTGTGCAAGAGTATCAACTATAGAATGTTTACCGACTAGTATTATTAAATTTTAAGATGAGAAAGACAAGGTCAACCTGTAATCAAGGCTCGTCGCAAAAGAAACTGCAGGACAGCAGCGGAAGTGAAATTAATCAATGTTGACGAGAAGAGCTGCTGGCAGCGGTGCGGCCATGTTGCGCATGATCAGGGAACATCCACGTCAACTGGACTTCATATTCTAGCACCTAATGCTAAAATTAATTAGATTCGTTAGTTTAAGCCTCCCTAACCGCTACAAGGCGTTCGAAAGCTGTGCTCAAAGTGCATAGAAACAGTAAGATGAGAAAGAAATTGATGAAATAAGATAAAAGTTGAAGTAGGAAATAGTAGGTACTGAAAAACGGGACAAAAGCGAACAAAAAAATTGTCCGTAACAAAATTAAAAATCCTATTCTATGAGAAAAAAAGGAAGTCTCTCCAACAGTTAGCTCAGGACCTCACATATTCCTCCTGGGAGCGCTAATTCCCCAAAATGTTTGTATCCTGAGGGTTTGCTAATATGGTATACAAACGCAAACTTTCCTCATAATGTATTTGTTAGTTGAAGATTCTTTAGCTACAGCAAAGGCGATCCCAAGGAGAACGAAGAGAAGAGACCATTAGAGTATGGCCGGTAAAAGCGGGGAATCTACGCGCAACATGTGTTCCCAGGCAAAATCCTCCGGGCATAGAAATGCCAAGTTATAAAGAAAAATAAATCATTGATTAAAAATTAGTTTTAGACTCTCTTACCACAGCAAAAAGAAAAAGGAAGAAAACAGAAAAGATGGAAAGGAAAACATGAAAACTGAAAGATGCAAAGCGGGCATGAAAAATAGAAGTCCCGAAAGCTCATTTATGGATGAGGTAGCCTAACAGTATCTCCCCAGGGATGCCAGTCCCTGAGCTTTTCTCCAAGTCTACAAATGATGGATGACTGCACTGAATTTTCCAAAGTCGACTGTATTTCTCCACCAATAAATGGAACCAAAGAAGTTAAAGCTTACTTCCACCATGCCATAGGGCACGAAAAATGACTCACAGCGTAGAACGTTTCAGCATTAAAATATTCTAGATGTATAGACTCATCAAATAGTAAGGGACTTGTCTTTTCATCAATTCGCAAGCGAAAATCATGAATATCATTGATCTTACACATTTGAGATTCAGTTGATGCAGCGTGAAAAAACTGCAGCGGCAGACACCGAGTGCGGTAAAATAGCAGTGGCGAGACAAAGCACGCGTAGCCATTTTGACATAATCTTTAAGCCTCGGTGCTAATGAGAGCACAGATCATTAAGGCACACAGCGCAGCTCAACTCGCAGAGGTTTACGTACAAGGAGGAGTTGCTCAGTCAGGACTGAGTCGTGGAATCTACGTCAAACGCTAAATATCGGCACGACGGGAGTGGGAACAAAATAAAAGAAGCAGACTTTTTGTACGGCCGAGCAGCAGAGGCACAGTCACACACACCCGAGAATTTGAGGAGTCCGAGCTGAGCGCTCTACGCGATAACGTGGGCGCCGGCGTTCTCAGACGCCCTCAATAAACAAATGCAAATCAAGGGCAGTTTTCCCAGCTGTACATGCAAATTCCACGCTATAAATTCACCTCAATTTATACAATCCGAAGCCTGCTTCAGTCAAGCCTCGGCCTGAACTGCAGCACATTTTCCCCCAAGAATACGTACTAAGTAATTGTTAAGGACAGAGCAATGAGTGAAAATCTTCAATATCTATCCAAAAACAAATTATCGAATCATTTCCATCGAAAGCCCTGCAGGCCCTGTTTGACTTACAAAAATATTCAAACAAGAGAAAGAATTAAGGTGCTGCATCAATTCGTGAACTGCAGCGGTTACTAGCCAGCCTGAACGAATTTGGAAAATCTACATTTGAAAGATTCGTGTCCAACACGCACGTTCATTGAATTTCAAATAAATTTACGTATATTTCAGTAAAGGAAAGTTTCTAGCAATCTCTAAAGAGGAACCAAGGTTATTTTAAAGAGAAAACCAATACGCTACGTAAACCTGGAGAGCAAACATTTCGTTGGTTTGAAATAGGTTAAACCCTGTACGGGCAGATGTTCAAATAATGTCTTGTTACCTCAAAACTGTTTATGATGACGCAAGAAAAACATTTTAGTGTTTAGGTAGCGATTAATGTCATTGATATGCCTGATGATTGTGCTGCTATTCATGTTTAGTTGAATAAAGATCAGAAATTATGTAAATCGAACAAAAGAAAATTCAGCAGCGATGATCACTTAGGAGCCAAAGAACGTATGACTGAAGCCGACGAATGACGTCTTATGAAGTGGCGCGCTCAACTTGAGCTCAATTCAGGAGCAAGCTGCAGTAGGCGATGCGCAGCGTACACTGTAATTACCCGTCCAAGTTTGCAATCAGTGTTGCTTGTTTCGCAAAGGGAGAGCGGCATCACGTCTCCACGAAGAGAGTATGCACTTTAACCAACTCAGCGCACTTCCTTCAGGCGAGCTGTGGTCAAAGAGCACCACTAGTACACTCAACTAAAGCGTAGAAACATTCAGTAGTTGAAGGACGTGCGTAATTTGAATTCTCTAGTTAACATGATTTATTGCGATGATGGATCTATAGTGCAGGCGAAGGACTCTATATTTCTTCGGTGTGGGAACCAAATCTCCCCAAAAGCAGAAAAAGAGATTCATCAAGCGTTGAGGCGATACACGGCGGCACAAAAACGATGATAAACTGGAACTTCTCCAAGGGAAAAAGCGGCGTTCCTGGAACATCGTGGCAACGGCTGCTAAATTCCAGCGTTCACGGAAGACGACAAAACATTAAATATACCGTAACTCTTCACTGGCCAAATGGATGTCAAAACTTGAACTCACGACACTAACAGCACTAGTATATTTTCTGTCTAATGCAATTTATACCCTAACGTGTTCTTTAAAGTTCGCTCCCGAGCGTTATTCCCTTCCTTGATCTGACGGTGCCAACCTGATGTCAGTTCGAGTCCTAAAACAGCTATTAAAATAACTTGATGAGCAAAAAATCTGGACGGAGAAGAATTAACTAAGCAAAGAATAGCGGCGCTATTATTACGTGTGAAGTTCCGTAAAATAGGGATACAGTCAAACAAGTCGTCTCTGGGGAAAAATCAGCACGGCATAAAAATTTCACTAGCAGTTCAGTCTGCGTGACCGACTTGAAATAGTTAAATTCTTTGCTACTTTCAAAGCACGACGAACGCGTGAATATATTTCTATATTAATAGTGAGTAGAATAAAACCGACTCAACGTGACGAAAGGAGGGAGTGGTGAACATTTCAGGGCATTCAATTGAAGATTAAACCCTCATGGGCGCAATGCTCAAAACATAAATTCCTTCTGTCTGAAGTGAACAAAAACAGTCTTGTCTTAATCAAGAGCTTCAATTATAAATCGCAATTGCTCGCTCAGATAAATGGCGCGATTGTAGGATTTTTTCACGACAAAAACCTCGTTCTGGGGAGCGCTTGCCTCGCGAAGCCGCCCGAACAACCCACTCCGCACGGCGAGGCGATTTTATCCAAAATACGCGATTGAGTTCTTCAAATGAACCTTCTTTCTTTGAGTAAAACGTTATAAACAGTGGCGGCAATGGAAAACACTTAGCAAAGAGAAAGTTAGAAAGTTAGCAAAGAAATGTAATTAGGATCGAAAAAAGCAACATAAAATGAACAGGTAACGCAACCATGAAAACAAAATTCAGTGACACGTGACAAACACTCATATTAAATAGGCCCTATACCCTGCTGATTACAAGCAATTAAAACACGCATTGAAAGTACTGGCATTGTGGCTCCAAGACGAAGCAGCGGCGGACGCTGGATGTCCACGCGACTCGCCGCCCCTGACAACGAGATAGCACAGCTGTGCAAAAAATTACCAATAACGTCAAGATCTAAACACTCTCACGAGACCCGCTCTTACTAAATCGAGAGAAGTTAATAGCCTATTTTTTCAAGCTCATACTAGATTTAACAGTATTCTACTTTGCCCCAGATACTTGCCAAAATATACAGGAATTCGATTAAATCAGGTTCAGTTTTGAAACGTTTTATACACAGGAAACAAGAACGACGAGGAAGGCAAATTTCCATGAAGACAGGTTAGTCGTTCAACACTTGCCCCATAGAGAGAAGGTACGACTAATAAGAAAGAAAAGAACAGGCGCCGCGCAAATAACGAGGCTAGATGTCCTCCTCTCTTATATCTTTCTAACGGAAAGCAACTTACTGAATAAAATGGAGGTCAATTTTGTCGTCTAAACAAGAATTTGCATCGACTTAGTTACTAAATCGAGATAAAATAAGCGAGAACATAACCAATTCTAGCAATAAAATGAATATATAATACCTCGCAGATGACAAACACACTACGATGTCATTGGCATACATACGGTAGTAACTTCGACTTCACTTCGACTCTCACAAAATAGATGAACCCACAAAAATATTCATCCCTGTGCAATCAAATCTCGGGAAATGACAGTTCTAAGAAAAGCCAAAAAATAAATTAACTCCCGCACCATTACTTGAACCTAGTACTTTCATCACTAACCTCGACCTTCTCAACCTACCATATTTCTTGCTCAAACACGAAATTAAATTGCGATTAAAATCGGTGTTAATTAGCAAAAGTTCTAATACAAAGCAAAAATTTGACACTAAATAGAAGCTGGGCAACAAATTGAACAAGATAAATCGACGTTGGACAACAAGATTAGACTATTAGTTTTAGCCTCCCTATCCGCCACAACAGCGATCCAAAGAGATGAAGGAGGAAGGCACCCTTGAGTAAGGAGTTAAGGGAACGCGGAATCCATGCAGAAAGGGCATAGAAACAGTAAGTTGAGAAACAAGATCATGAAACAAGATCAAAGTCGAAGAAGAAGGTAGTAGGTGCTGAAAACAGAGCAGAGAACCGAAAAAAGATAGTTCTTAACACAGCAAAAATATTTTACTTTAACAAAAAGAAGGCTTACCTAACTCTCAGCTTGGACCCTCACATTTCATTGGACAACAAATTGAACAAGATAAATCGATGTTGGGCAAAAAATTGCACTTTATATTAGTCGACGTTAGGCAGAAAAAGGAAAATGATACATAGAGTGTTCAAGCAAGAAATTGGAGGCACCATCCGAATACAGCGGGAAGAGGCCGGAAATTGGTGAGAAGCCATTCCAACAGGACCAACACGACGCGTTATCAGCCGGGGGGTGAAGGCGAGCAGGCACCCCACAGAGCGCAGCAGATAAGCGCAGGCACTTGAATTAATTTCAGCATGATGACCAGCCTTCACATGCCACCGCTACACCGTCTTAATGCGATATAATTTCCGCATTACGAAAAGTCCTTGCACGAAAATTGTGGCAACCAAAACTTATTACATAATTTCTGATTAGAACTGTGCTAGATATCAAGTCAAATCCTCTCTCCTGCTCTACTTATGACACATCCCAATAATATTAAAATCATACCGAATGTGTACTACATAATTTAAAGAAATATCAAACGTCGAATACCACGCACCTGCGCAGCCAACTGTTACAATCCTACTTCGGTGTTCACACAGGGATCAAATTCATACGCGTATGAGAGCAATGCCACGCACATTTACAGGCCTGATCCCAGACTTGGTAACATAGCAATGACATCACATTATTGGTCAAAACAATGGCACCAGTTCTAAAGGAATCAAATAAACGCAAATAAGTAGTTCCGTATATTTCCAACAGAACTTTCGTTATATTGAGAGTGATATAAAAATTTACATATGTAGTGTGCTAAGATATGTAAAGTCCTATAATGTACTTATTGGGTCTATTTATAATTTCGGATTTACAAGCGTATTGAAGGAAGAAATAATCGCAGTTGAAGCGATACAGCGTTGAAAAGTCGAGGCTCTTGTCAAGACTGATTTCAGCAACAGTGTCTAATTTTGAGCAATCAATTGTTGGGTCGTTTAACGTGCTAAACTTTAACTCTGAAAGACACTTTTTGCCGACCGCGTGTTATAAAGGGAAAATATGAGAAAAAAATGGCATAATAAAGCTCTACGTCAGGTAGCTCACATGCTCAAGTGATGAAATGAGGGCCCTCACCCACTTGCGAGTATTTTGCACGATATGTGTCGGTCCAATATTTCTTGGGCTTAAATATTCTAAACTAATAAAGAGGGTTAATACTGAGCCCAAACAGGTGCGATTACACTTTTATTTCCTCGCGTCTCTGACATAAATAGACCTTGCTAACTCATTTTCCAAGATTACTTGAAAATATCTACTTTGATTTTTTAAAGCTTTATCAAACCTGTTCTCTGGAAAATAATCGATAGAACTAACTCCTTCAATTCATCAGAAAGAGCGCAAAATCTCCGACCACGACTGAGACACCAGAATTTCTACGAGCAGGCCTGGAGATGTAGGAGGCACAGATGAGGCGGCGTGGCAGGCAGGGAGTGAGGAGTGAAGCTTCGACTCCCAGCAGCGTGCGAGGTGTGCCGGCATGGTCGCAGGTCTTCCCGTGTTTTTTCATTCTTCCTGAATTCTGTAATCTCTCTTTTTATTAGTGTGAATATGAGCTATTCGGTAAATTCATGAAATATATTTTTTTCAAGCAGTTACTTCACTCCAGTAAGCTCACCATAGAACAACAGGAAGCGCTCTCCATTAGTGGGTTTGTTTACTTCGGTTTAGTATAGCAGAAATGAAGGATAAGGTTTCCTTAATTATTTCCTAGCTGATCAACCACCTAGTGTCCTTTCCGTCATATTAGGTTGGCTTCTCACTAACTATCTCTTTTTCTTAAGTTGGATTCAAACTTTCTCAATTAGAACCTCATTACAACATGGCTTCATTCACCCAAAGGGCAGAATCGCAAGTACGCAAGTAACTTGTTTCATAGTCGGAGGAAATTAGTGAGTGTAATATTCTCATCATTCTATCAGCACGTATAGTGTCGAGCACCTCTTCTCAGTCATTTTTAAAACGAAGGAGTATTAAACAACTTTTGAGATAAGTCCCTTTTGTGTGTTCGCGGAGTCTACCGCCTCGACCTATACTGTAACTACTTCTGTTCGTCCTGACTGAACAGACCCTGCCTGGTCATGCGTTCTTACTCCCAGTTCGCTGCCTTTCCTACACCTGCGAAGCATAGAGAATCTCTGCTCTCAAGTTGTTCTCGTAAATTATTTGAATTTTCCAAAGTTCGTTTAGAACTATATTGAAATGGAGAAAAATTCTACTTCAAAAATAACTTAGATAAGTTAGTTTAAAAGCCTATCTAACCACAAAACAGGCGTTTCAAAGAGATGAAAGAGAAAGATACCATTCATGATGGAATTAAGAGAACCGGGAACCCATGCTCAAGGTGTGTTCTCTCGCAGGATTCCCTCCGCACAGAAATCGCAAGTCAAAAAGGAAATTTATGAAACGAGATGAAAGTTGAAGAACATCGTAGATGCTGAAAAACAGGACAAAGGTGAACCAAAAAAGATGGTCCACAACAAGGCTAAAATCCTATTACATTTCAAAAATGAGAATGAATCAAAACAATCCAATTAAAAAATGCACATGAAGAGGAACTTAAAATTGAAGTTAGCCTAATACTGTTTCACAACCTTCAACTGATAATTAAGAAGGTTTAGCTGCCGCAGAATATCTCACCAATTATCAAATTCATCCGCGAGTCATGAAATTTGATCACGCAAATGCATGAGTCAGATTAACAGTAAGACTAGGTAAATACGCAGATAATTAACAAAGATATGTATACAATATTAACGAACAGCATATAACACAAGTGTTCTATAATTTTTCAAAATTAACGTGCTGTAACCTTTTTTAACATCCATTGACTGATGTATTCAATAATTATGTTAATCTGTACTTCACCTTATATTTAGATCATGATTTAGACGAAAAACTTCGCGCTCCATAAGCTGAAAAGGATGACAGGAATAAGGAAGAATTTAAGCTCCAAGGTCGATACAACAAAACATGGAAAATACAACGAAGCGTGGGAAATTTAAAGAAGCGTGGAAAATACAACGAAGCGTGGAAAATCATATCTCAACGAACATATAAAACAAATGCAGACCTGATGGATCATAACGAAAAAATACCCTCCCTGATACGGGAAGGCAATTAATGAATTAAAGGAGGCTCCCTAGTGCCCGGAGAACAGCAAAAGGTAAAATCGAAGTCCATCGAACTATTACAGAGCAGTCCGTCTCGATGAAGTTAATTGATAAGCCCCGTTGGCCGGAAATGCAGTTAATCATCGTCCATTGAAGCTGCCCTCCTCTGAATATATCGACCGGCAGTACGGGGAGGTGTTAAAGGTGACGAGTTCGTGCGTCATTGAATTAGGAGTATTGGAGGTGATGAGGGAGGACGCCATTTTCGCGCCTCCAATCTGCTGTCCTCCGAGCTCTTTTTTGGTTACGCCGTAAAGTGCCTACGTCACTGAAGCAGAAATTGCTGACACCGTCGCAGTTATTTATACCTACCTAATACATACATTTGAAGATCTCAACAAAACTCGCGGATGAAAAGAGCACACGTAGCCTAGTATGTTTTCATATTAATCGCATCAGAAACCTTCTACTTAGAACGAACACTGTCAATGATGAAGAAAAAAAACACTAGGAAATCACTGGATTTTAGTGTATCCCCTAGAATACAGGAAGCACAAGTATAGTACAAATGACAAGTGGATAGCATCACTTTTCAAAAGCTACAACGGGTCCAATTCTCATTCATTGATTAATGAAAGAGGTACGGCAAATTTATTGAGAAGCACTCGCTGGATCGCAACTCTCTTTTACTGATAGATAACATCGTCCGTGTGACTACAGGGCCGCCTGTGTTATTGGTGAAAAGATGTCCACAAAGTTAATTAGGTAGGAACCGTAATTCTACAAACAGAACGAAATATGCCGCGCATTACTACGGATGAGCAGCGATAAAAAAAGTGTGGAGGACTTGAATGGGAGGACAGCCATTCACATGTCATCAGCCGATTGCTTGCTACACTCGGACCTCCACAATCACGCCTAAGCCACGCTCTCACAAGATTGATGTTTGCTCGTAGGTCACAGTCATATTCCTTAGTAGTAAAAAAAATAGCATTCGGGGAATGAATTTTTCCATATTATGCTGAATGACGTCCTTTGTAGATCTCACATTTAAATTTGAGAACGCTTAGTGGAAGTCTGATGCACTCGAACAGCCCCGCGTACTTCAATGTAATTCACTAGAGCACTGAAGAAGCCCGGGCCACATTTCAAAGAACTGAGCAAGGTTTCCAAAGTTATCAATCACAAAAGTCAACAAAACAGGCCTCGAAGTGAGGGCGTAGCAATTTTCGACGATGTTATTGGCTCATTTGCAAGGCATTTACATTCAGCACGACGCGGCCTGCGATCAGTCACGCTCTGACTCGCCTCTAACAGCCAGGCTGTCCTCCAAGTTACCCTAAAGGTGCGTAAGTGTAAAGGTAGTTTCATAACATACAAGACGACCGTCGACCCGTAAGGTCAGAATATAAACATAACTCGTTTCCAAGCAAAATGTTTCCTAAACTGGATAGTTAGCATAACATAACTTTTGTCCAAAGTTTGAACTGAGAACAGGACGTTGAATTTTGCCCTGTCTCATTACTGGAAAGAAACTGCGGACGGTGATAATTAGCCAGCCAAGCATGCAAGTCTGCAAACAAGATTAAGAGAGTTTGAAATATACAGAAAGAAATCACGACCAAGCATCGCCTGAACGGAGTTATACTAACTAAAGCTATTATACGCGTAGAGGGAAGGCTATAATAAATGCAACTCTGAGTTATTTAAAAGAAAAAATATAATTTTGATGCGATCACCATGTAGGGGACCCACAAGTTGGAAATCTTATACCTGTATAGGCTACTTAGGAAATTCGTACACTATACGAAGTATAAGCGCGAAACACTTATCGATGAGAAAAATAAGTGACTTGCTGCCAACGGAAAAACCTAAGCTCTTTATATTTATGGATATTCTAACGCTCGTTGAACACGAGGAAGAGCAACGAGAAATATTCACGACCGGAAGGTTAACGCTGTGAACATGCAATCTAAAGAACAACACAGCAATTTAACGGGTAGTTCCGCCACTATAAGCGTGTCTCGTCACGCAAGTCGCACTCCTAAATGCACACAGCAACACTAGGCGCCGTTCCTACGTACATGTCACAAAACCCATCGTAAACCGAAAATAATACGCATTAAATCACGAAAACAGATGCAGCAACACTAAAGTTGTGTTTAGCATGAAAAAACAATCTGGGTCTAATAGGCAGCAAAAAATTACAGTTCCAAGACAGTTGCTCCAGGATAATTTACCAAGAATGCTGACTTGTTTTTTTGTACCTAAACTAACTTCCCTTAACAATTTAAATTTTTTGTTTTGGACTTCGCCTTTTGTTATACTCTCCAGTATAACTGTCTTTGGTCTCCGACCAAAGAAAAAAAGGAAACAACGCTAAGAACTGGAGGAGATGACTGGCCAGCATTGCAATCCATTAAATCCATTTTGTAAGACTGAGTCTGCGAGAACATCATCAAGAACCTTCTAGAAACATCGCCTCAACAAGGACGGACATCAAACATCGTTATGACGAGGAAGAAACTCCAACAGCATATTGCCAGGAACTTCAACGTACGACTACATGTTGTTTTTTTTCTTAATATAGTGTATTCTAAACGGGATTTTATTATAACTATATTTATTGAATTATTTATCCATGTATTTGAATTGTTTAGGAAGTAGCTCCTGTTTATATTTTAGAGCGTTAATATCAAAATTAATAAACAGCAACTCAGGGAGGTGACGTGACCGACGCGGTTCTTTCGAGGGCAGGCAGGCAGTTGGGGGGACACGCTCATTGAGAAAGGACGAACAAGAGAGGGCATTCTCGTGCGTTACAGCCTTGCGGCTGTTACGCTTAATTGTAAAGTAAATCAC
>JACJUY010000247.1:224334-257884 GCA_014220935.1 Platorchestia sp. MABIK
ATAAATTTACATTCGATGGTTTGAATTATCAGAGAAAATCGGAGTATAATTTCCACGGGGATAGTTGTCTGATTACCGCAAAGCACACATTCTCAACTGAAGATCATTCAAGCTACAACTCTCCTCAATGCCTGAGACCCAAAGGCCGGGTTCACGAGCTGCCCATGAGACATTATATATTCATTTAATACAGATCCTGCGACTCCCCCGATTCTCAGAGTCCACCTCTAAATCCCGGGCTCCGAGAGCGATGCAAAATTCAATACCTCAGTCACTTCGGTGAGCCTGCACCGTAGATTTTTCGATCCCAAGAAAAAACTCACAAACGCTTACGTGAAAGTCAACACAAAAATGTCCCTCAGTACTCTACTCGTGCCGGACACTCGCTACTCTTACATTAAAGGTGTAATTCCAACAGAAATTAAGCACACAATCGTGTTCTTTTGCGCTCAACAACAATAATTTATTTATACTTTCCAACGAGTTGAGACAAGGCACTTCAGAAGAAGCGACACAATTAAAATTATCATTATATTCAAAGTTTAACCTCCGTCCCGAGCAGTGAAGCAATTACCAGAGAGAAACACAGCGAAGTTAAAGTTCAGACGACAACACCTGGGCTAAAAAAAATAATTCCTCGAATGACAGCTCAGTAGGCTGGCAAACGAAGGCGTAAGCTTCTCAAGGAGATGATAAGATAAAATGAGCGATAGTTCCCATGGTATACGGACGAGGACAGACATTGTCAGCATTAGGACACTTTCAAGACGAAGACAGAATGAGTGTAGCTTAGGTGTCCTACAAATAAGGCCCCAAAATACGATGGTCGATCCCCTTCAAAGCAACCCCCTAGGGGAAAAGTGGCACAATTGCTGAATTAGCACAGGAAGCGTGACACAGCTAGTGCTGGTGTCATAAAATAACTGTCTATCATTGTCTGACGATAATACTGATGACAGGGCAGAAGTGAACTGGACGCAAATGACACGTGTCATTGCTAATAATGAACAAGGTTAACTCTCTCCGCAAAATCGCAGTCGCGATAGCTTGTCAGGCAACACCGTCTGAGTTCACCGCACAGCCATTTGGCGGCACAAGTTAATGGCACAGTAATAACTGCTTAGACACGCTCAGATCGTCATACAACGACCACTGAACGCAGCGCATCATTGCAACCAGCCGCACCACTTTGTCCGAAAATAATGTTCAAATTAACAAGCTGGACACCCGAAGCTTCTAGGCTCATACCACAGTATAGGACCGACCGCACTGCTTTCATAATTAGAAATACTCCCACGAAACCGATGAATTAAATACCTCTAAATTCGTCAGTTTCTCAGAATCTCGTTACAACTTCAATGGCGAAGTAATCAACTTCAAAAGAGGCGACGCGTTCGAACTGCAGACGGATGACATTAATGAATAAATAATTGAAGAGAAAGCTGGAAAAATCACAGAACGTCCTGCTTAATAAAATACAATTTTACCACTACTTCTGGTACTTAATTTCAGCATATTAATCAAAACTACACAAAGATTCAGCCGAAAAAATCCTATAGGATTGACTTTTATTTAAAACTTTGACCGCAATTGGTTAACTTAAGTTCAATATTCAACGCAAATTCAAAGTCAATTAAAGTAAGCAATTTTGAAAATAGCAAACATTAATTGGATCGGACCTTCATTGAGCTTTAATTGTATTTATAAAAATTGAGTTGGTGACTACTGGTCGGTCAGCAGCATTATGAAAATCCCCTCCGTGGCCACCGGTAGTGCAGGTTGTGGTCAAAGTGCTAAGGAAGACAGACGAGGGGTAAGGTTTCTCCTCAAAACATTTAAGGAGGGTTTGAGCTTATGAGTGTCTCCAAAACCTTGAAATCGCTTCTCAAGACTGAACATCACGCTCTTCGGCAGGAATGCGGATTACCGTACATGGAAGTTCTGACATGGGAGACACTTAGAACGTCCTGCCGAGCTGCTCGGCTATTTTAGCAAGACGACTCAGTGTCTGCATGATCGCAAGCAGCTTAAGCCAGGAGTTCTTCGCTCCTCAACTGAAACACTGCCTTATTATTATAAAAAAACTTTTGGACTATTAAAAATTACGTACATACACCTAAAATAGGGTAGGACCTATTTTAAGGAACACTTTACAATAAGAGAATATTTTTAAAAGAATATTGTAATCAACAAGATGAAAACATTAAAACAAATTATAATTGCTACTTGAAGATAGGAGCTCACGATATCAACTCGGTACAATTATTTTATTTTGTGAAGTGGCGAACAACTAAAATTCATCAACCTTCGTAAAGGACTCCGTCAAAATTAAGGAAGAACTTAGTAGATTTTGTAAACTCGAGCTTCAAATGTAACTTGCTCAGCGACGTGATAACCTAAGTGCACTTATTTTCGTGTGAGTGCTCTCGCATAATTGTAAACGAGACCAAGGAAATCAGAATCCAAACTAATTTAAATCTAAAAATGTTATTAGCTAAAGCTAAAAAATGAACTGCAATGTACGAAGCAAATCGGAAAATACAGTTTTTGCTCGGTGAGGAAATTGAGCGACGAGCTTCGAGCTCAGAAAAACAGACATTTCCTCAGTAAAGCGAAAGCAGCATTCTGAGTTTGGGGCACTTCACGGTATACCGTGGTGCACTTCCCAGGAGAGCATTTAAGAGGACGGAACACAGAAAAGGAGAGCCGCGTGTCCACTTTACGACTCACGATAGTGAAATAATTGCCTCCAAGTTTTTCTTGCGTAATGAAACGAAAGTCAGAATTCACGAAATCCGTTCATTATCATCAACAACGATGGAGGAAAAATTCAAGAGTTAAATTTTGCTGTGCAACTAGAGGAACGCAAAGTGAAATGATAATACAGGCTTAGTTCATACCTACACTCCTACATTTGTCCGCGATAAAAAATGGCTCAAAGTCGGGCGCGGAGTAATTTTTTATTTATGTTTATTTACTTACTTATTTATTTACGCAGGGTTTAGATTAGATGTTATTTCACCCATTCCTAACTGCAATGACGGCGTTCCAAAGTGAGGAAAAAAGAAAGCATCATTTATTAGGGACTGGAGGGAACACGGAATCTAAGCACAAGGTGCATAGAAGCAGTAAGTTGAGAGAGAAGTTCATGAAACAAGATAAAAGTTTAAGAAGAAAGTAGTAGGTCCTGAAAAACAGGACAGCAGTGAACCAAAAGTAAGATAGTCTTCAACATTAGAAAAAAAAACTTTTTTTCAACAAAAAGAAACACCTACATAACTCTTAGCACGGGACCTCACATTTTACGGTCAATTCCCATTGATACAATAGTTGTATTTATTTAAGGTTTCACCACCGTTTCCGCTCAGTTAAGTCAACTATCAAACAGCGGCGAGAGAAAGAGAAAGCTTAACACGTTTCCTGCGATAGGATAAACTAAAGTTCAATTTTCAATTCAAATTTAAAGTCAATTGTAATGAGTAATTTCGAAAATAGCAAAGAACTGGATCGCACTTTTATTTGGCTTCTATTAAGCATTTATAAAAAATTTGAGTTAGTGACTGCAGGTCGGTTAGCAGCATTATGAAAATCCTCACTGACTACCGGTTGGTTCCTCAGCAGGAAAAGTGTTGAGGTCAAGTGACACCACAAGAGCGCAAAAATTTGAGTGTTGGCACAGCTTGGTGCTCTGGCGAAAGGATCAGACCAGAATGCCAGTTGCACGGGTAAGCCGGTCTCTTCTACGAGAGACAAAAGGAAGTTTAGAATGGAAATCCAATGTAGGTTTGAATAAATATTCATTTCAACATAGTCACATGGCAGTGAAAGACATAGGACAAAAAAAGAACGGACTATGTATTATTTAAATTTTAAGCTACCTTAGGCCTCCCTAACCACAACAAAATATTCCCAAGAGAAAAGGAGACGCACCATTCAGTATGAAATTAAGGGAACTAAGAATGCGTTAACAAAATGTGTCCCCACACCCTGTGCATAAAAAAAGCTACAGTGAAAGAAGTTAAAGTTGGAGAAAAAAATGATACGCACTAAAAAAAGGACTTCAGTGCAAAAAGGACAGCAAATGGTCCGAAACAAACCAAAACCTATTTTATTTCATCAAAAGATTAAATAGGAAATGTTTAGTTCTCACTAATCGTAACAAAGATTTTCAAAAAAAAAAGCCCCCTTTAACAGGGAGCTAAGGGAACGAAAAGTTCATGCACAAGTTGTGTTCCATCGCATAGAAACAGCGAGTCACGAAAATAAGTTTATAAAACAAGACAAAAATTGAGGAGTGCTGAAGTATAATACGTGCTGAAATGCGGGACAGAAGTGAACCGAAGAAAAAAGATCCGTAACGAAACAAAGAACATATTCTGTTCCAATAAAAAAGAGGCCTAACTAACCTTAAGCTCAGGACTTCATATGTTTCCCAGGGAGCGCTAATTCTCATAGATGCAATAGCTGTATCCTCATGAGGGGATTTAAACAAAAGAAAGGCGAACCTTAAGTTCAGCTCGAGACCTCGCATTTTCCCCAGGAAGCGCTGAACCCTGTAAAAATAATAGTTGTAATATCCTCATGGAGTTCACAGTTACACTAGTTGTCTCCATCCCCTGACGGGCACAGTGCACTTCCCCAATATTATTTTATATTTGCATGGTCCAATATGGGATCTGGCAGAAGCAGGTATGTAAAAGTATTTTGGGTGATATAAAAAAATTTTGCCCGATATAAAAGTATTTTGGCCGATCTAAAGGTTCGGGTGTGAATATGCGAGCTGGTGAAGCACCTTCACAAGGTTTCACGAACTCTCCCTTTTAGCGACTGAACGACACGCACCTACTCCAGTCAACAATACGAACAAAGACTTAAGGGTGTGAGGAGTCCGTCTACAGCAGCGGACTGAAAAGCGGCAGCCTCGCCCTGTCTTGCAGCTTAGAGTTGGGGTCCCAGTGTGGGCATCAGGAGGCCTTTGCTGTCCCCAGGCAGCCTGCCTTTACTGTCCCCAGGCAGCCAGCCTCCACTGTCCCCAGGCAGCCAGCCTCCACTGTCCCCAGGCAGCCAGCCTCCACTGTCCCCAGGCAGCCAGCCTCCACTGTCCCCAGACACGACTGCCTCCACTGTCCCCAGGCACGCCTGCCTCCACTGTCCCCAGGCACGCCTGCCTCCACTGTCCCCAGGCACGACTGCCTCCACTGTCCCCAGGCACGACTGCCTCCACTGTCCCCAGGCACGACTGCCTCCACTGTCCCCAGGCACGGCTGCCTCCACGCTCCCTAGGTACGCTGCCTCCATTGTGCACGCAAGTCCCGAGAAGCACGCAAACAGCCCACGAGGTATAGGAGAGGCCGCAATACGGTAGAGTAAGCAATTAGATGCCCGTGCTGGTCTGTCTCCAGGCAGCTGCGTCGAGGAACAACAGTGCCACGCTGCCAGATGCTGACGAGCAGCCTCAGCTCCATGCCATATGTGGGGTGCAGACAGGGCGGGACACTCGCCTCAGGCTTGTGTCTCTTCGTCGCGTGCCGAGAACACTTTCTCGTGCCATTGCAGAAGAGGACACATTAGGCCGCCTAATACAGCACGGATTTATGCACACAAAGGACGCTCACCCGCAGCGACAATGATGGTGGCTGGAAGCACATACTAGGTTCAAATAATCTATCAAGGATAAACCATGCAAGTCACAACCTTTGAGGTACCAAACAAACAATGCATTAAGTAAACTTAAGATAACAAAATTGATGAATTTGCCACGTGAAGGACATGAAATATACTTTCTTCAGCCTTCCAGGAGCACGATTTTCTAGTAGAATATTTTCAAACGTATGGTTTACGGACATATTTGTAAAGAGAACCTTCCAAAACGTATGCTTTCTAGTTGTTCACATATAATATCACCATGCTTGAATGGTGTAACGAATCGAGTGAAGATGATAGAACTGATGGTCAAACATGTGTTTCAGATCTACGCTCGCCAATAAACAACTACTGAACAACCTAACACAGATAAAGAAATGATTGACTGCTAATTCGCATCATGGTTAAGACAAAGTTATAAGACAACATTAATTCTTTCTTCCACTTCGTGCACCCTAAGGTTTAACTTGTCCTAATTTTGTGACAGCGTGCGGCATGACTTTGTTCAACAAGCGACAAGTGTTTCACGAAAGAGCACAGCATTGCGTCACGATCACTAAACTAAACGCGATGATTATACCACTTGAAAAGAAAATTTATCTTTCACATTGACGCTCTCGCCCCACATACGTTTTTGATTTCATATTAAAGTTCAAAACGCCGTAAATGAAATACATGAAACAACAGCAATTATTCAGCTCATTCATCCCCAGCAATTTGGCGTTGACAGGCAGTGTGTAGGTCCTGCGTTGACATCCGCACGAGCGACCACCGAACACGAGAAGCGACGCACCAGAGCTGGAACGACATACGGACGAAATACGCTCAGGCCGCCTGCAGTGCAGGGACCTAATCAGCCCGAAGCTTACGCTCTCGGTAAACCAGGAGTCCAGGAGCAGGGCAACGACCACTTCATGGTTCATGAATGGAGTCTGTCTCTGAATATCTGTGTTGTTAGAGTCAGTAGGTGAGGGTACTTTTGTTCTCTAATTCAGGGCTGGGAGGCTCAGGAGGACATTCGAGGAATGATGGAGTCCAGTCAGGAGCTCGGCGCTGCGACTCGGAAAGCCTCCCCAATTTACGCACAAGTGTTTGTTTCAACGTTGCAAGAACTTTGGCAAAGACGCACGCATGCGAAGACAAGGTGATCGCTTCAAGAACATGAACCTAAACATACCTCAAATCAAAAAGTGTTATAAGTTTCAAAAATGTCTCTAAAGCGGAAACTTACACGTCCAAATTAGGAAGCAATGAGCGCAATTTCCACCAATATACTAAGCCTGAGCAGAAATGAACGTAGAACGCATCACAAAATATCAAATTACGTCGAAAGGAACAATGGGAGCCAAGCAGCGTGGGTGCGTGAGAGCCGAGGAGTAACTCGTGACTCGAACAAGCGAATCTGATGCCGCAAGCGCCACAGCCAATCCCTTCTCGTTGCCTCCTTCCTTGTCTTGCGCGCCTCGCGTGAACAAAGTCCAGATTTTAGTAAGAATAAGAGTGCCAGGGAACGCCCAACAATAAATTGCACGGAAAATTTAGCTCTCCAGAAATTTCGGTGGGACGAGGGCGAGTTTTGAGGCCCCGAGAGAGAACTCACGCACCCAGCGTTGCTGTAACGGCCTCGCTGCTGCTGCTGCTGCTGCCACGCCGCCAAACTTTGCAGGCATCAGCGCCTGCAACTCGCCGGAATTAACTGAGAAACTTAAGCGGAATGAAACGCCTTCGTGTGAATATTATCATGGAAACACAACGTGACAATGAGAAAAACTCATTTAGATTTGAGAAAAATTACTCTGATTTGGGGAAAATTATGCAGATGTGAGGGAATTAGATTAGATGTTAGTTTACGCCTCCCTAACCGCTAACAAAAGCGTTCCGAAGAGAGGAAGGAGGAACACACCATTTAGTCTGGAGATAAGGGAACGCGGAATCTATGCAGAAGGAACATAGAAACAGTAAGTTGAGAAAGAAGTTCATGAAACAAGATAAAAGTCTAAGAAAGTAGTAGGTGCTGAAAAACAGGACAGTAGCGAATCGAGAAAAGGTGGCAAAGAAGGCTTCTTACATCAGATAAGATTATTAGTTAGTTAAAGCCTCCCTATCCTCAGTTTAGTTTAGTTTAGTCGTTAGTTTTAGCCTCCCTACCCGCAGCAACAAATGCGATCCAAAGAGAGGAAGGAGGAAGGCACCATTTAGTGTGGAGTTAGGGAAACGCGGAATCTACGCAGAAAGGGCATAGAAACAGTAAGTTGGGAAAGAAGTTCATGAAACAAGATCAAAGTTGAAGAAGAAAGTAGTAGGTGTTGAAAAAACAGGACAGCAGTGAACCGAAAAAAGATGGTCCGTAACAAAATAAAAACCTATTCTATTTCAACAAAAAGGAAGCCTACCTAACGTTTAGCTCGGGCCCTCGCATAGTCCCCCTGGGAGCGCTAATTCCCATAGATACAATAGTTGTATCCCCCTGAAAGAAGGCCTACTTAACTCTCAGCTTGGGCCCTCACACATTTTTCCCAAATGAGTGCTAATTCCCATAGATACAATGGTTGTATCCCCTGAGAGGGGGATGTGAGGAAAATCATGCAGAATAGTAGATATAATAAAGACTTCGGTGATGTGCTGTATAGAGCGGTAAATTAATGCTTTACTTGAAGTAGGAATAGTATGACGATCTTCCAACACGACGCAGGCGTTGCAGGAGAAATTAAATTCTTTGTTAACTTCGTGGCTAGTCTAATGCTGAAGTAACTGTAAAATGTGGTTAGATTTACAGCAAATACTATCTGAAGTTTCGAATCGAAATAGCGTTCAAATTTCTGTAAGCCGTTTTCTGACAGTACAGCTCCCGTTTTCAACCTGCTTGCTTTCTAACAACTTGAGAGAATAAATTTCTGTACGAGGGTCCAATAAAAGAACGGCTCGGAGTAGCAAGCTCAAAGTCATGACCATTTTCGGCTCACTGGAGATATGATCCGCCCTAAGCCTGAGAGCGGAGGTTGCCGCTCGAGCAAGTGATGTCAAACAGCGTGAAATACGTGCACTCGGAATGCGTGGCCGCACTGCGAACGCTAAAATGTTGGAATTTTGTTAGTCGTCGCAGTGCAGGGCAACAGCAATGTACTCACAGCAGTTGCTCTATACGAGACGGTGAGGAAAGGGGAGAGCTCAAAACGACTTGGAATAGAACACTCACGAAGTAAAACCATCAGTCAGTGAAGGTAAACGTGCAGCAGGTAGTTCAGGCAGACTAACATTGTAGAACTCTTGTAGCGTAGAAGACATCCAATGCCACGGGACTAAACAAAGCAAAATGTAGAGCAGTGAGATACAAGCTTTATTCTTACAGCCGATGCGCTGCGCACCATAATTTTTCTGCATTTCTTTATGAGTTAGTTTGATAATTTTTCTAAGGAAAATTAGGAGCTCACCAAGAACGGGCTAAGAACATCTTCAACTTAACCAGAAGTAACGGAAAAATTACCTACGCTGAGAAAGAATGAATACCGTTTTGTCCCTGAAAGAAATGAAGATGTGCTAACAGCTGCGCCATTTCCGAGAAAAAGTTAAGCGATATTGCGACAATAACATTTCCGGAGAGACAAGTTTGGCACAGGAAGCTCGTCTGCGCGACGCCTGCCCTAAGTTCCACGATAAATATACAAGTAATGAGCACGAGAGGGATCTTTTAATTACCGTAACTCTCGGTGAGCACACGCACATCCAGAGCGAGGGTTGGCTTGAAAGAGCCAATGCCTAGCAACGCACAGCAAATACATAGTGCACTAGAATATTTAGTGTACTAGTACATTCTAGTACTTAGTGTACTAGAATCCAACCATCAATATTTGATGCTTCCACACTTACACGGACTCCCTCATATTATGGATTCACCGTTCTTCTATTTACACAAGCCAACTCATGATAAGAAAAGCGGACGAATTTCCTACTTCAGTTTAACTAGTCCAAAAATCTCCTAAAAACTAGACGATGCTTTGAAGTGACAGGTTACTCCCAGAAAACTTGGATACTGAAGCAGTTATCAAAGACATGGTCCTTCGCGATACATCATTGGATAAAGATGAACGCTCCCAACGAAACGGATCAAATATGACGTCCTCGATACTGAAAGATGTTTTAAACGAAAATGACGCTTTCTGTTATTTCTTGAATGCAGAAAAATATTTGAAATGAAATAAAGATCCACGATGCCCTGTATACCAAACGAAATTTTAATCCCTGTCATCATGGGTAGAGAAATAAGCAGCACTAACGCAGGTGATAACAGTTATTGGCATTGGAATAGTAGGCACATAAGTCTGGCGCAACGCTTCAATTGTTCACAGCAAAAAGTAAAAACATCCTCCATTAAACATCTGAACACCGAAAAATAGAATAATTAGAGATGAAGAACGTAAGGGCCTTAAATGTTACCTAAGGACATTGATGTTCAAGTGTTATGTGAACATTTTCGACAAAATGAAACAGGACGTGTTTCAAAGCGAATTTTTACATTTTGAGCACCTGTTAGTTATGAGACAAAAGTTGGAAGAAACTTGAATGTTCAAGATTGTAACACACCTCACAATACATTTATTGAAGATAATGTAAAATGATAATGGATAGATAGTGGATAGCTTGCTTCGATTAGACGAAGTACTCCGGGACAATCAATATTATTGAAAACACTAAACGAAGCCTACAAAATATTCAAGAGCATTACATTGTACAAATTTAAGCACGGTACAACAAAAATAATCAGTCTTGAGTACCTGATAAAAACGCTATTTTAAATGACATGAGTACGGACATATTTAATCACATGGCTTCGAGAATCGTTACAAGTGCAATGATGAATCGTAACCCTTACGAAACGTTAGTCATAGAACTGAAGAAAAACGGTAAGCGTATTACAACTCACAATGTGTACAGGCCTCCAATAGCCTATCCGGTGTCTTTCTTCAATGAAATCCATAGCACATGTTATGCGTGTCGCAATTTACCGAGTCGTAATAGAATGACATACTAATCTGCGGAGATTTCAACTACGACCTTCCAAAACATGAAGGCTGTGAACAAATCTCAGGTTTCATAAATGCTTTTCAGTCTAAATTTTTCTTTTATATCATCACAAAGCATACACGTGTCCTATCAGAATTTTTTACGCTTCTCGGTAATATCTTCATCATCGATCCAACTGGTTTTATTACCCAAATAATAACTTCCGATCTTTTCAAGGTGTTTCTTATTGAGAAGATTGTCTTTATTACTTTTACTAATGCACAAGCTGGAACCTACTCATGATCATATTAATTAAATTTAGGAAACAATGCACACTGTTTTAGAAAAATTAATGCCAACATTGAATATCAACCAACATGATAAACTTTGACGCGACAAACATTGGTGATGCAATGCTAAACTTAACTGAAATAATAACGACTGCAAATAATGTTGTCTGATTACCACTCGTACAATTACACCGAAAAAAGGCGAAAGCCCTGGATCACTGAAGACATCGTCATCAATATAGAAATTAAAGAAATGTCAAGCGTACATCGTTCTGCTCTAAGAAGAGAGAATATCTAAAGAAATGTAAAACAGATTTAGGAATTGAGTGGCAATTCAAATAAGAACAGAGAAAACTACTTGACGCACAAATTCACTCAATTCACTACTGATATTAAAAAAATGGCGCTTGCTTAATTCTTTCTAAGAACTGAATAATATTGATACGGAAACAATTTAGCCCACTGTTTAAGATAATGTAAAATATCACAGGAAAAAGATATCGCAACTGCGTTTATTCACTTTTTAAAATGTATGAAAAAATATTGCTGATGGAATTTCTAGTGAACCGACTGACCACTTGGAACACATGGGTAATGTCCGTGTACACAGCTGTTTTATTCGTTACGCATACCAATTCCTCAGATGTCACTGCGTGCATAAAAAACTTGAAAAATGAATCAAGTGGACTAAAAACGTTTTCGGCGTAGGTACTAAAACGTCTAGCTAATATAATAGCACCGCTAATACCCAATTTCATGTCGCTTTTCCCCGGTATTTTCTCGAACTCTCTCAAGTTGCCTAACTCCTATTCTTTAAGTTCGTAATAAAACATGCGTTAATAATATGGAGGGCAAATATGCAGAGTGGCCTAACCCACAAAACACAGAATTTTAGGACACTCAAGTTAGAGGCGTGGTATTCATCGCAGGGTTGCCAAACTGGCTTTTCCTTGCCAAGCTACTAACTAGGAACAAACAAGGAACAAACTAGGAAATAGGCCACTGCCTGAATGACATCTACGTCGCTATGATGTGAAATTATCACTAGATCTGCTCTGCCAGTTTTGACCACTGATTTGTGGGTTAGGCCACTCTGCATATTTGCCCTCCAATAATAGACCTGTCTCTGTACTACAAGTTAATAAAAATATTCAAGAAAATTGTACATAAAGTACATTCTTACAATAAAAAAAACATTTCTCAACGATAAACAATATGGTTTTCGTTTTAAAACAAAATCAACAATACAGGCTTGACACATGATTCATCTTGATAGGGTAATTTACCATGATTAATAACATAGATTTCAGGTCTTTTCTAGAATTTACTGTTCTCATCTAGCCCATACTAACTCTTGTTGTAAAATTATGCAACGAATTTTGAGCGAACCAATTCATTAATCAACCTAGACTAGATCAAGTGAATTAGATTAAACATAATTGTACACCTTAAAATAGCGTTGATGATAGGATGCCTCACGAGTCGCGGAATTTATCCGGGCCCACAAGTAGCTATACTCAAATGTGTTCATTGTAATACCCTTAAGAAATAATTTAATGATGTATCGCTCGTGGTAAATAAATTGTTTATTTAAAATTGTTTAAATACCAGTTTAAGCCTTCCTCACAACAAAAATGGGCTTCGCAAGAAAACGAAGAAGACACCATTTAGTTTAGAATTAAGGACACTTAGGACACTATCTATGCGCAAGATGTGTTCTTACACCTTAGGCATAGGAGCAGAAAGATTGAAAAAAGTTTATGAAACAAGATAGAAGTTGAAGACGGGGAACGTGCTGAAAAAATCAACAGTGAAGCGAAAAAGATGGTCCGCAAAAAAAATATTTCATGTCAACAACCATTCAGCCTACCTTACCATCAGCTCGAAGTCTCGCATATTTTCCTTCGGAGCTCTACCAAATGCTTCAATGCCGTTATATTCCAAATGAACACCTAGCAACGTCAAAAGAATGAGCCAATTTTCAGGTCAGTAAAATGAGCAACAACTTTGCCACGTTTCATAGGCGTCCTAGCGAAGCGACAAGCTGAACTTATAAATAGAGAGCATAATAGCGGCGCACACATTAGACATGAGGGTACAGGAGTAGCGGCAGTGCAAGCATTTCCGGCGCGAGGTCCACAGCTGCCGTGAAGGCAACACGCACGCCACCGCTACAGCAGGGCAGCACCAGCACTGAGGGTGTGCCGCGCCACCGGGGGGCGGCATGATGACAGCCGAGCTCAGGGTCGTGACACTGTGATACAGCTCATCGAGGGAAAGTAAATCAAAGGCCGGTCAATCAGTGGAACGGGAGTCGAAAGTACATGAATTGAGAGGACGTTAATCGAGAAGACGTAAATCCAGAGGACATAAATCGATTAAACGCACATTCAAGTACGTAAATCAGACAGTGCACTAATCGAGAAAATATATGTCTTCCGTAGACCAATCGAAAGGTCGGAAATTGAAGAGAACTTATTGAAAATTTGAGATGAAATATTTCTGAAAACCTATCACACTTAAGTAACAATTGATGCCCAACAAAGTGCGCTAACTAGTGCGTTAATAGGACGAACAATCCGACAAAAAAAATGTTTCAACACTTCACAGTAATCGAATGCAGCAGGGTGTCACTCATCAGTTACCACTGCGCACAAAATCAACAACTGAAAATATATTACGTTTCAATGTTAAAATACACACGTAATTTAATCCAATGACGTGGTCTTCCAGATCGGAGTTCTAAAGAAATTACACCCTTTGAGAGAGAATATTATAACTCAAATGATAGACCTCTGCGGCGTATACGTGCGGCCATTCCACAAGATTGGTAATAATTTCTTAGTTTCCGAAGAATTAGTGATTGCAATGATAAAAAAAGTGCACGCACCTTGGAACCTGTGCGTACTTGATCAGGCTTGCCAGATTGTTTTTCCTTCCTGACCAAAGTTATCAATCAAATTTAAGCATTTTCAAATTAAATCAGACCATAGAAACTAGTTAGCATCGGGCGACTATATAGGGTTTCGAATGCTGAATGGCCTTTATAGAAAAATTTTACCTGAAAAAACTTAGAATCTTGGCCAGATAAATGCCTGTCTGGCAACTCAATTTGACCCGTTCACAGAACTGCGAGTCGTTTTGTGAACAAGTGCACACCACGCCGCAGCATGACGCACATCGCGCACAGCTCGTCATTAAGAAGCACTGCCACACAAGGTTCCCAGGGCCTCCCAGAGTCGAGTCTGTCATTAAAAGAGCCCAGCAGTCCCGCCTCCCTGCAGCTCAAATAGCAATTATTTCCTCAAGGGATAGAAAACAAGCCAGAGTTGACATATTTGCATGAAGCGACGTAAGCACAGTACTACTGCCTCCTATATCTATTCAGAAAGCATGCCTTCTATACCTATACAGAAAGCCTAGGCAGTACTGTCCGTTCAATACAAAAGCAAGGCACGGCTAACGATGTCATTTTTCCGCAAGGAAAGTCAGGGTGAAGTGTTGAATGACCAACACGAATAAATAAACTCGTTCACTGTGCAGCAGGAAACGAACTGCTTGAGGCGCGCTTGCAGCAACACCGGCAATTGAGATCCTTCGAGGCTGTAGAGCGCTGTCGTCAAATGTGAAATTTTAACTCTAATTTAGCTATAAATTAACCATGACTAAATCGCACTTTTTGTACATGATCTAACGGCAACATTAAGAAAATACCATATCTTACGCAACAACACGCAGCACATTATGCAAGGTAAACAGTAATGACAAATACTTTACTAACAAATAAATGCACAAAAATACTAAATTTAGTATATACATCAGGTATCTGATAAATTAAACGCTTCACTCGTAATATGTATTAAATAAAACTTCACGTAAATACTGAATTTCACTGAGTAAATAGCGCATTAGAACACTAACTCTAAAAACACACATTGCAGCAACTGTATGTATATATATATCACACTCTCCAACAGTCTACACTAACGAACACACTTACTGAAGCAAACCTATGAACTCTAGTTGAAACTTTTCTTATTTCACAAACCGCAGGCAAAATAAACACAAACTTTCCACTATTCAAGAGAGTGAGGGCTAAACTTAGCATTTGGAGTGAACACTGCGAGTAGAAGAGTGTAGCAGCGGGAGCAGAAGCCGAGCCTACAGCAGATCGATAGCCAGGAGCTCGGGGACGGCGCACCCTCGTGCCGCTACCAGCGTAGGCCGCCAGGCCGGGCGTCAGGTGCTGGTGTGTGGCAGCGTGCGGTGAGGAGTAGTCCTCTCGAGCTTATGCGCGCACCTCCCTCTACGGAACACAACAGTGGCAACTATCTGCACAGCTTCGGAATAACCACGAGTGAAGAGCCAAGGCAATTATCAGCAGTGATGCGAAACCATCATCATCACCACTGATGCGAAACTATCATCACCAGTGAAGCGAAGTAAACTTCAGCAGTAATGCGAAACTATCATCACCAGTGATGCGAAACTATCATCACCAGTGATGCGAAGTAAACTTCAGCAGTGATGCGAAACCATCATCACCACTGATGCGAAGTAAACTCCAGCAGTGATGCGAAACTATCATCACCAGTGAAGCGAAGTAAACTCCAGCAGTGATGCGAAACCATCACCAGCAGTGCGAGATATGCCACAACGAACACCAGCCACATGAGAGTCTCACGCTAGCAGAGCCTGGAACGATCACCAAGGTCAACATGATCACAAGCACAGTAAGGAGGTGGCACACATCAAATAATAGGAGGGGGACCGGACCACCAGCTACTAGAAAAGAACTGAACCTATCTCCTGTAGCGGTATGCATACACCAAAATAAGTTTGCCTGTGCGATTGTCTCGTGCATTTCTACAAGACGGAAAAAACATAGACAATTCAGTAGAATGATGTCAACGCCTGATTTTGGTATCAATACGAAAATATGACTTGTCAGTTCCAATAAATATTGTCAAGTTACTCAGTAGCAAATTCCCTGGCCACAAAGGTGATCTCAAGAGAGCGGAGAGAGGGCACCATTAAGATAATTATTAAGATTACAGGTTAGTTTAAGCCTCCCTAACCAGCTACAAAAAAGAGCGTATCAAAGAGAAGAAGGAGGAAGGCACCATTCAGTTTGGAGATAAGAGAATGAGGAATCTATGCAGAAGGGGCATAGAAACAGTAAATTGAGAGAGAAGTTCATGAAATAAGATAAAAGTTGAAGAAGAAAGTTAGCGGTGCTGAAAAACAGGACAGCAGTGAACCGAAAAAAAGTGGTCCGTAACATAACAAAAAGCATTTTATCTCAACAAAAAGAAGCCCTACCAAACTCTTAGCTCGGACCCTCACATTTTCCCCCTGGGAGCGCGAGGGCACCATTATGTGTATAAACTGTAGAAACCGAGAAATCGAAACACAAAATGTGTCCCCACACAGAATACCATGCGCATAGACACAGCGAGTTACAAAGGAGGAGCTCGTACGATTCAAAACAACGTAATGCAACTTCATAAATTCCAATGCATCTCTCGTGTCATTTCTACAACTAAATCTTTGAATCTATCATAAATCCTCATGAACTAAAAAACGAGAGTAATAGCAGATGGCTGAATGAGAAAATAACAAAGATAATACAAAACATGAAAACTCGAGAACTGCGAGTGCGAACGCAGCGAATTAGTTTGGTTTAGAGCTCCCTAACCACATTTAATGGGCTTCCGAGAGAGGAAAGAAGAAGGCACTATTTACTATGAAATTAAGGGAACAAGGCATCTAAGCACAACTACATCCTACGCCATATTCCTTCCACCTAGAGACAGCATGATTGAAAGAAGTTTACGAAATAAAAATTTAAGAAAAAAATAATTGGTGCTGAAAAAAGAACAGCGGTAAATCGAAAAAATTGACCCGTAACAACAAAATGAACCATTCTATGTCAACACAAAGAAGGCCTGCCTAATCTCCAGCTCGGGATCTCACATCTTCTCCACAAAGCACTAACTCCCATCAAGGCAATAGTTGTGCCCCCCTGAAGGGGCGAACGCTGCCGAAACCTTATTTTAAACAATCCATACTTAACAAAAAATTTGAACGATAGTGTCCTGAGCGCCAGCCAAATTCATACCACATATCGTTCTGGGCTCTTTCTCAATACCTACGTGATGCTGTGGGCCTGTAAAAAACTCCGCAAAAAGGAAGAAATGGAAAGCTTGTTCACATCACATATATTATCATTTACTCGGAAGTCAATTGCCCTCACAGAGATAGCCTGAAAACTAAATACGAGAAAAATTACATAAATGAAAGACGACGTTGTGAAGTCAACAGGTGAACTGAGCGTATCTGCCGCCGATATGGCGAGCTCCTCATTAGTGTATTGCTCAAGCATTCTACATTATTACAGTAATATACAAGTTTAGGACACACTAGCCACAATAAAGGCGATCTAAAGAGAACGAAGAGAAAGGACCATTTAGAGTGGACTGCAGATTTATCCACAAGGCGTGTTCCCCTACAAGATATTCGGTGTATGGAAACAGTAAGTTTGGAATAGAGGAAAAAATGACGAAGATAATATAGCGGAAAACGCAGGGAAACGGGAAAAAACAAAGGGGGCACAAAAAAAATAGTTTCGAAGGCCTATGTACAGCTAAGGGACTTGACAGTCTCTCTCCTGCTCCTGTGGGCACCAGTCACCATAGCATAGGATAGACAAACCTACCTAACCAGACCCTATTGCCTATCTCATGTCCCGCGACGGATGAAGTACATAACATTAAAATTGAACCGAACTAAAATAAGTGAAGCTACAGTAAAGTGGGACAGCACCTCCAACGAAAATTGCAGTTTCATCGTCAAGAGCTGCTAGCCTTGCGGAGCTGCGGGAAATTTAAGATGTTCATTTCATAGAATTACAATCACAGCACTTCCGGACGTCAAGAAAAAAAATAAGTAGGTAAATGACAACGAGTAATCGAGAGCAACTTCGTCGCACTTTTTGTGATTACTGGGGAAATTTTGCGGTTGTACAAAAAAAGGAAACGCTCGAGTTTGTTTGTTAACGAAAGCCACTAGGCAAAATAAATACGTTGAGCGGGAATTGTGATTGCAACGGAGTACCAGCACCATGACGTCCGTTGGAAAAAAAGCCATTAAAATGCAATTCGTCACGGGAGGCTTCACATGAAAGCTTCATCCAGCGCTTCATCATTCAGTTCGCTGGCCACACTAATGGGTGGCGTCCATACAGAGCAGAATCAAACAGCACGCGTCAATCAAGTATTCAAAGAGTTAGAGGTTCAGCTACGACCACAAGTGCTTTCATTTTTTCCAAACTTTGTCCCCAAATACACTTCGGTGTCCAGCAGAACGCACGGTAATTATGCAACATGAATCTCGAGCTTAGAAATTAATAAAAAAAAACATAATTTTACGTCATGAACAATATACAGAAATGTGAGCGAATTTTTTGCTTTTACCAAGGCTTATTTGACAAGGTTGTCCCTCTCAGAAGGAAGTTCTTCTGGCCCGAGAGAGAGGGTAGAAGGGAGTAGCGCGGAACTTCCGAGAGCTCGAAGTTAGGAAACATGGGCCGAGTCTAGGCTGAGTTTTATTTGGAACGTGCGCAGCTTCGCAAACTCGGGACACAATGGCTCGTAGACGCCTCGAGAAACTCCTGAGACGCTATCAAGACGAATCAAATCCCAACCACTGAGTTTTCTTCTGCTAAAATAAAGCGGCGTAATGTTTGGAATATCTCAAATCATTCTGACTACCTGAACTAGGTTTACGTTCTGAATGGTATCAACATGAGCAGATATAAAGCACGAGCATAAAGAACATTGTTTCACGTTCCAGTAGTAGAAGTATTTTATTTGGCAGCTGCGACGACTCTAACGCCGACCGCTGGCCAGTGTTTCTAGCTTGTCACTCCTGGTCAGGTTTTAAATTTCAAGCACAGCTCGAGCTTCGTTTTGACGCTAACAATGCCGGCTCTGCTTACCGCCTCAACCAAGAATGGGACACGAATTACATCACAGAATTTATTCGCAGCCTAAGAAAATCTATATCAAAGATGGTAATTCATGAAAATTTTTTCGTACAAAATGCGTTTAACACTTCAACCTAAGTAAGTCCTTATAATTAAATCTAGAAATATAAACAAGTCTCCAAGTCGAAAGTTCGATAAATAAGTGCAAAAGCGAAAATTGATCGTGTTCGAATTCACTTGAAAGATTCTATACGACGCAACAAATTGACTTATTTCGCCACTTCAGAAAACGATATGTAGGAAGCAAGCGTTACAACTGGATGCTCTACCAGGAGAATTTGAAGCGCGACGAAGTTTTTCAATGCTGGGTATGTGTTCTGCAATGAACTCAGTCAGCAACTCAGGAATTCAATTTTTCTTAAACTAAATTCTCAATTTCATAATGAATATCGGGCTCGTTTACTTCATCTAAATTTTCTCCGTTTTATAGAAATGATTGTCTTGTTTACGCCGTATAATATTTACAATAAAAAGCTTCGAACACAAACGCACAAAATCTGCACCAACAAGCAATTAATATCTAAGTCCCAATAATAAGCTTCACAATTTTCTTTCAATCAAGCTCTAAATTTTTAACAAATATTACTTCGCACAAACGTTTGCTCAATAATCAATATGGCCTAAAGTTCATACTCATCTAGTTCAAAACCTATTAAAAAATGAATCGAGGCTCTGCTAACTGAAATAACAGGCATGCATTACAGCCCCACACCGCTTAATGTCTTATTTAAGTTCATAAATGTTTCAAATGAATTTCATGGTTTCAACCATCACAAGTTTTTCAAACACTGACCACCAATGCTGCTAAGTACCGCTGTATCTGAATTGGGGCATCTCCTTTCATTACGCATGAACTGTGTCCAATAGTTCCACATTTTAAGTAGTAATACATGTAGAGATAACAAAAGAAAATTCTTTTTTTACGATCGTGGAGCATTCCATGTCAAAACTTTTTAAGTTCAATAGTTCGATAAAAATTTAGAACATGAGTTCGGAAACATTGATATTAGTTTAAAAATATAATACGAGTTCTAAGCTCAGTAGGACGAAAACAGTGTAAATTGAATTTACACTCAAATTTACAACTGACAGCGGATCATGATGTACCTCTATAAAATACAAGTCCCGTTACCACGCGTTCTGGTCATCAATTTCAATACGGCACGCTGACAAATGAGTTGACAGACTAGAATATCGCAATGCAAGCCTAGCGCCTGCGTGAACACGAACATGAGACACGGAACAAAATTGAGTACCTGAGACTGGGCAGCGCGTTCCAAGAGATACGACAGGGAAAAAGCGTCAGGACTGAATGAGCGAGGGGCAATAACCAAGAGCTAATTTCAAATTTTCTATTTAATACGGCAAAATTTTATATTGAGGCAATCATTCAAGGATCCACGCCAAGCCACCAACAGAGACGGGACCAGTGAGCCCAAGACTGAAGTGTCAACACAGCCCCACACACGCGCGGCATACAGGCGGAGGAGAGCAAAGGACACACACGGCAGGCAAACAAGGACGGCTGCGAGCGTCATTCTTCCAGACACCGGCCTGCGCTCCAGACTCCATCTTGCGTGGAGCGTCTTGCTCCACTCCAAATCTTATTCTATTCATCTTGTGTGGAGCATCTCTGGGCATCTTGCGCTCTCGGTGTACACTTAGCGGATATCTTGCGTTCTGTGGATATTTTGCCCGCTGTGGACAACTTCCGCTAAATACGGGCACCGTTGGTCCCCACAACCTCCGATATGAATCACCGTCAAAATAATTATCATAAAGATTGTCTTTCACTGAAGTATTTCCAAGTCGCGTTCGAGAGCGTAAAGCACGGCGTCGTAGGCTTATGAGCAAATTTTTTAAATGGACTATTTATCCCTTCATCATTTCTAGTCAGTGCTTTTACGTCGCATTGAACTAAGCATCAAAATAGCATTTAAAAGCGTTTGCATTATTCAATACAGCAGCCTCCGCATCACCAGTAAACAGTTCCCAAGTTAGGCGATTCAATACCACGAAAAACACGAGCAAATTTAGCGACATAACAGGTGTCGTTTTTCACTTTACATTTGACACTACGCCTATTCAAGCCGAAATCAGGTGAGGAACCCAAATTGTATTGGATTTCACATTGAGTGGACAACTGACCCTATATCAACTGAAGATACAACAGATTAGATTAGTCGTTAGTTTTAGCCTCCCTACCCACAGCAACAAATGCGATCCAAAGAGAGGAAGGAGGAAGGCACCATTTAGTATGGAGTTCAGGAAACGGGGAATCTAAGCAGAAAGGGCATAGAAACAGTAAGTTGGGAAAGAAGATTATGAAATAAGATCAAAGTTGAAGAAGGACGTAGTAGGTGTTGAAAAACAGGACAGCAGTGAACCGAAAAAACGGTGGTCCGTAACAAAACAAAATCCTATTCTACGGCAACAAAAAGAAAGCCTACCTAACCTTTAGCTCGGGCCCTCACATAGTCCCTCTGGGAGCGCCAATTCCCATAGATACAATAGTTTTATCCCCCTGAGGGTGAAGATACAACAACATGTAGGCAAAAAAAAACTTATTTGCGCCATGCTGGAAAATACGGTCCAAGCTTTACAGCGAAGTCTCCATCAACCGAAACTAAGGCCTTCGTAACTGTAAGTGGCTCTTTCTTAATAGTCCTTGCGTTGAGAAGCTTGCGGCCCGAGCCCAATAAAGAGCAATCGATAAACTTGCTTAAAACCTGTCAGCCGTCTCCGGCGGATGATGTCGCGGACAATTATGGCTGGTGATCAACAAACATAAAGCTGAACCCCGTTTGGGCGACGTCACACAAAGCTCAATGAATACGGGAACTGCAGGGGCGAGTCCCGCACCTGGCCAAAAGGTACAAATTAGTCGCGACGGGCCACTGTGTCTCGCTCCTGCACACCTCCCACAGCGTTCAGGGAGCCCTCAGCCGCTATGAGTTATGGGTACCGCCTCTTTCTCCTCACAACAAAAAAAATGAAGCACATAGAAAATAATTGACCTGAATGTTGGAATCTTTCACATCGTTTAATAAACATGCATTCAGACCAAATCGTTCTGTGTCTCGGGCTAACAAAGGCGTTCGAGAGAGAGCCAGGCACCAATTGATTGATTGATCGATTATAAATTAGTTTTAGCCTTCCTTTACCACAACAAAGATGTTCAAAGAGAGGATGGATGAAGGCACCATTTAGCATGGAGTTAAGGAACGTGGAATCTATACACAAAGAGTGTTCCTGCAAAAGGATCCCGGGCGCATGGAAACAGTAAGATAAGAAAGAAGGTTATGAAACAAGATAAAAGTTGAAGAAGAAAGTAGTAGGTGCTGAAAACAGGACAGCAGTGAACCGAAAAAAGGTGGTCTTTAACACAAGAAAGAACATTTTATTTCAACAAAAAGAAAGCCTACCTAACTCTCAGCTCGGGACCTCACACATTTTCCCCCTGGAAGAGAAAAGACAAACCTAAGTAACCAAACCCATTGCCTATCCTGACGCCTGAGGAAATCGAAATGAATAAGAACACAATTCGTGTTTATGAAGCACATGAACATGAAATTTCTAAACTATTAGGTTAGATCCTGAGTTAGTTTAATGCTCTCCAACCCCACCTATAAAGTGTTTCCAAGAAAGCAAGAAGGAAGACACCATTTAGTATGGAATTGAGGAAACGGAGGAATCTATGGACAAGGTGTGTCCCCACACCCTCCGTATAAAAAAAGAAGATTGAACGGAGCATATGAAACAAGATGAAAGTTGAAGTATTCGGTGCTGAAAAAGGACACCGGTGAAGCTAAAAAAAGACGGTCCGCAACGAAATAAAACCTATGTTTTTTAATTCATCAAAAGGAGTGCCTACCTAACCTTTAGCTCGGGATCTCACATTGCCCCCCAGGGAGCGCTAATTCACCAAGATAATGCTCTTCTTACGAAAGCCAAGCTCTAGCCAAACCTGGCTATGATGCCTGCTGCTGTCGTCAACGAAGGAAGATTAACGAAAGAACAAAGATGATAACTTATCATGCGAGATACGTGGGAGAGAAGCGACCCTCAACTATGCCTTTACCGCTACACAATATTAGACTCAAGACGAGCCTTCTTTCTTGACCAAAATTTTGCAACCTGGAACCTGATCGCATGTTCCCACACAAGAGACTGCGTACGTGGCCTTAGTTCTCGTCATCAACTGAGCTAAGTCATAACTACCGGTCTCAATTTCAGACTTACATCGTTATAAAAAGTGAAGTGTCGAATTATAATACAAATAAGAAACCTGAGTATTCTTCTCACCTTAATGTCAAGGATGTTTAGTTCGAACATGAACATCGTCATTGAAAAAACTGTCAGTCTCAAGTCAGAAATCGGTTCTAATGATAACTTTTCAGAACCACTGAAAATTAAAACAAACTACCTCAATCTAGTCGTGAACGTCGTCTACGGTCGCTAAGCGGACTCTGCAGGCACGCAGACGCTGAGGGAGATATTTCAAGTAAAGCCTTGGCATTAGAGAACAACACAGATAACCATATTCAAACCAAAGCCTTAATTCGACCTCCTTTTAGCCCAGGCGAGTCCGTAGTAGTATGTGCACCACTAGGAATGTTGCTCTTCTACGTACCAGTCGGTATTTATGTGTACCACTTTAATTATTTCACTCCCATTTTCAAAATAGATTTAAGCTTACAACTTTTATTACTATCGTATTATTTTACTTTTTATGAAGGGTAGCGTAAAAAGAACGCATGGATTTGACCGTTCTTTTTGCGCCACCCCGGCCTCTTTTTTAGTTAGGGAGCATTAAATTAACTAGTTATCTAATCATTATATTTTTAAACTCAGCTCTGTAGGCTATCCTGTTGCTCGCTTGAACACAAGAATTGCATTAATAAACTCTGGTGGCGAGGAATTTGGTTTACTGCATGAGTTACTGTAGGGTGGCGCAAAAAGAACGGTTAAATCCGTGCATTCATTTTGCGCTACCGTATATTTCTAAGACAACATAGAAGTGTATTCGAGCAGTGAAGTCAGTTTTTCAATTCTGCTAATAAAAACTTAGCCTGGTGTAGCAACCGTGTAAACATAATCGACGTATTAGTATAGCTTCAAGTTCGAGAAAGGTACGTTCGAAAAAATCATTGAACTCGGGTAAGAAGAAAAATTAAACCAAACGGGGAACATGTGAAAAATGCATTGTTAGCACACGTGCGTGGAGCCGCTAACGAAGGAAAATACATCTAACCATCCAGCTGTGACGTGTGCTCCAGTATGTACTAGTTCAAATACCTAATTATTCCCGATCACTCTAGAATATGTACAAGGAAGAGCAACTTATTTATCTCCCAGGAACACCTGCGCAAGATGACGCCTCAGAGAACAATAGGGCGAGACAATGCAACTTCAGACTCACCACGTTCGATACAGAAATGATTTACGAACAAATTCAACTTCGCAGTATTTGTTGCCGGAAATGAAGAAGATAAGTTACCAAGTCACTGAAACGTTTATGTGCACCACGAATTCTTCTTCCAGAATATAATCAACTCAGTTCAAAAGATTAGCGAGCACACGATACATTACATTAAATAATTATACACTTCGATTAATCTGACGTAAAATTTTATTCCAAATGCCATTACAAACATCTATAGCGCATCTGCTAAACCTAGCAGGTCGGAGCGCTTTAGATGGCAAATAGATTGAACGTTAATTCAAGCTAACCCTAATGGAGTGCATATTTGAACAAATTCCACATTACAAATGAACCAGCGCGCGTTGACAGCACTTTTTGTCAGTCGGTGTGCTGATGAGTGGCCCACGCTCACCACTGACACTCGTATGCACATGCCAGCGCTGACAGTCCATTTGTTCTGACGTAGGCGGTGCAGCAAAGGCGGCAGCGGCGGCTGTTCTCACCTGCAGCCGCCAATTGTACTGTCACGACGCCTTTGGACGTCAGTGGTGTATGTATGTGTTTACCTAGGGCAGGATTTTCAAGCAATTCACGCTATCGTGAAGGTTACGGCTCACAGTCAAAGTTTTCTAAGTCAAGTTGCCAACGCTGTATGCTATGTAAAGATTATTCTTATTTAAATCAAATTTGAGTGGGCAATCAATCTAAGCATTGACGAAATACATTTTTAAAAATCTGGTCCTTGCAAACGGTCTATAGAACTGCGCGAGCGAGCGTCACCGGTACACCAGCAGGGATTTTATTAGCAGCGTTTGTTAAGAAGTCCAAAATTCTGAATTTGAAATCACGTATTTGTCTGAGTAAGATTACGTTGTCGGACGACATTACGAAACAACATTAACTTGGTCAGGTCAGAGACATATGCGGCGAACCATCATGTGTTGAGTTTTTAATCAAAAATGAGTTTCACGAATAATTCATGTTTTGATGAAAAAAATATCCCAATCTTTAGCAGTAAGTTAAACGAAGTCAAACAGAAAACTTGCAACATTGTCCCAGAGAAAAAAGAAACAATGATGCACCCACTGATAAGAATTTATTCCAATTCTTAAGTACAGTGAAATTGGAACAGACACAATATCGATGATGGGGCACATGGCTACAGTCGTGTTGGTTGAAATTTATGTGAGATTCTAGCGAAAATTTCACCATATTAACCCGCGCGTGAACAGTTCGCAGCAGGTGCGACATATCTCGTAGACACAATCCAGGCTCACTACGCATCACCATGAGTAGCCTCGTCCGAGTAGTTTGACACCAACGTGTCACAGTCACCTAAAAGTCAACCCAATAATTAATGGCAATATGAGTTAGGTTAACTCACAAAATCGCTGGCATGAAGGATTTTGTTTTATTTTACTAAATGCGGCTCACTCGGAACTTCAGCTGAGACCAAATAAAATGAAGCGAGTTTCACTTCGTCCCCCTGAAATTCATATGCAGACGAGGCAGGGCGGCCGCAGACAAAACAAGGCCGCAGGTGGAGCTCGGCGGCCAAGAGGCGCACGAAGCAGACCTCGTGAGCTGGGCACGTGCATGAATGCCAAGACACGCAAGCACACTTTGCGAAGGCGCTCAGCCTCTGTGATAAGGAGCGCCTCGTGATAACGTTACATTATCGTCAGCACTGAATTGCATCTCCGCACTCAACACCGACAATATGTGCGCACTCAACACTGACAATATGCGCACATCACACGGAGCAATAAACGATGCCATCAACATTTATCGACGCGCTCGATTGCCCAGTAGCGATGTGACTCTGTTTTTCACTCACGCTTGTGGAACTTCGCAGTCTTCCGCTCTGACGTATACTGATTTCCAGGCCACTGACAATGTTCTTAAAAGACAATTCCATACGTTATTAAAGATGTCGAAAGGTTTCATGCGACAAACGTAAAAAAAGGGAAGGAAATTTAACAAATTCATCGAAGTGAAATAATAAATTGCACATGTAATAACTATTATCTCCGCGTACAAATATCATACATGGTAAACAATGTCTTCTCGTACACAATGTCTAGTTCAGAATAATGCAAGTAGAATTTCACTACATTAAACGACGACTCATTCTATACTTCAACATATTTTATTTATAGGAGGATAACAACCGCATCCTCCAGAAGAATGTTTTAATAAATCTATGTAGGATCTCAAAGAAACAACAAATTAATAATAAAGCAGTCATGAAATACTGAGGACCCGTGAACAGACAGTTGACTTCCTTCATGGGACGATGTAACGTATTATAATTTATAGCAATCTAAAGATAAGGTTTACTGACATTCGTTTGATTCTTCTTAAACGAGTTATGTTTGAAGCTAGGATTTCCACTGCAGAGCGCTCATTTCGCAAGGCACATCGGCGAAGATAAGCACTACAAGAACTCGTCACTGCGGGAGCGCCACGTCCCCAATATAAGCTGAAGAACTGTCCCCTACAAGGCGCCTCTTGACGAGAGACAACTCAACTTATATAAGTGGCCTCACAGTGATGAAAATGTATTGCATCAAGATAAAGAGCACCATTATGACAGGTAACTGACAATTCCTTCACACTATTGTCAGCTATTGGATAAACCTTAACGTTCTTAGAAATAAATCGCATCTGATTGTTTTCAATTTGCGTAGATTACACAATATGAACCCGAAGAATGTCTACATGTTTTATAACAGAGCCTGTCTGTAAGTAATATTTAACGCTTCGCATTAAAATTACTCATTTTGGTGGTGTTGTAGCAGCAGTAAAGAGAACTGAACAGGTTCAGAAGTATACACTCGAGGAGCATCGCCTCAAGTGTGCAATGACAGTAAAGGCTTTGTTTAGAGCCCCGAAGCGGCTAGTTTCTCGTTTACCCTCAACACAATCAAAATTAGACCTTCCACATAACAAACACCTTTCGAGAATCCGTGCAGAAACTATTAATTCATCAAGTTATCCAATAAAAACAATTATTTGGTCTTGAATTCTATTGCCACAGAGCAACGATGAAATTGCTAACTTCGGGTGTTAACGTGATTCCATTCATATCCCAAAGCAAACCACGAAAATCAGAATACTCAACAAATTAGTGATTTTGTGATTATTTCAGACTTAGGTAAGCACATCACAGTTGCACGCGACTGTCATTGTGGGTGACACGCAAACTCAACGTTGACCACCACAAATACGATCTCGTAGACCTATCAATTTCATTTGGTGGTAATGAACGTACGTTTGCAATGGAGTCAATTTTCATTAGCAGCGTCAAATTTATGATTGAAATGTTTGGTATTTTTGATGGTTTTTTTCAATCCTATTCCAACATGCAATAACCTAGAATTTATTCGAAAGTATTGAAAAGGAAAGTTCAACACAATGAAAATAGGGAAAGAATGAAAAAAGCTCGACAATTTGCAATCAATAATGCAAAAAAACTCAAAATAGGACCATAAGAAGTAATTTAGACTCGTTTCCGTTGAACAGTTACCGTCACCGATCAAAGCTGAAGCGTTCACCTGACCAAAGTATCTCCACAACGCTTCGAGTTGTCTGGTGCTCCCGAGCTGCACAGGTCACGCAGCAGTCACCACAATGACGTTAATGTTAAGCCCGGCCTGCATCTCAAGTAGGTCCCGCAATACTGACGCTGTGAGGAGTGCAGCCCTGAACAGGTCGAGTTTTCCGATTTACTTAGCTGTTTTGAATGCCATCAATCACAACACAAACAGGCACGCGCGAGGAATGGGCAGAAGAGGACCAGAGCTGCCAGAGAGAGCAGCAGGTAGCGTACCTGGTGCAGATCACAGGCAGATAAGCGCGACATGGTCCCGAGCCCAGTCCACTCAACTCTCGTGCAAAAACAATCTCGGGCACCTGTGAAGCTTGGACGAGGGCTGGCATTGAGCTCTTGCAGTGCAGGGTGTGGGGAGACGAAACGTCGAAAGAAATAGACACTTATGTCTGATCTGAAGTTCCAAGCTGTGTGTCACATAGAAAAAGGTCATGACTTGGTAGCTTCAAGTAGAGCAGCTGCGAGTGACTGCATACACATGAGTATAATCTTAACTTAGCGTTCCCACACAAATGCGCAAACCATCTTTGTAACAATGTAGCTCTTGCGAGCATGATGTGAGCTCGCAGCATGATGGAGCGCATAGCATAAGAGTTTGAAACATGACAGCACGTCGCTTGAAAGCTCTTAGAATTAAAGCTTGAACCATGACAACTCATAACAGGATCACAAGCAGCCCCGCTGCTCGTTGGATAAGCATGAGCAGGATAACTTAGTTCTACACTACAAAGCAAGATGTGCTTTTCGGTTACTTTCTCAAATGGAAAGGCGTGTAATATTTTATGATCTATAGTCACGAGGTTACATTTTTTATACGCCTAAGTGCGAAAGAAATAAACTTTGGTATTACAAAACACTTAATATGAGCTCATTTTCAATAATTTCCAAATTTGAAATGCATGTTGATATGCTCACATTCGTTACTTCGACCAAAATGCAATGTTAAAAAACGCGGTATTTCAATTAAAATATGAATAAAAAGTTCACAACTCAACACGTTAGACTTAAAATTTTCATGAACACATTTTCATCTTGGTACTTCTTTCAGCTGCCGCCATGCTTGCAGTTGATCACAACAAAGTAGGAAAATAATGAGCTCAAAAGAAAAGTAAGCTTCCAATTGTCAGGAAAGTTTTGGAAAGTATTCCTGCAATGCATTTCCGAATTCTTCCACATCGATTTATCAAGTGAAATTTCCTTTGACGCTTTATTTTCAAGTACGAGTGAAATGGCGACTAGACAAATAACTCCTGAAAAAATATTTTGTCGACAACCGCAAGAGCTGGTAAGACGAGCCACAACACTCGCAGCCCCGACACTCAATTATAACAATAGCGGTCGCGTTATCACCTTCCGTATTTTGCAACGTAGACATTACGTGGCAGGCGTCGCACATGTGGCCGTGGCGATGTGCCACCCAAAATCTGGAGTGAAGGCACGTTGTTCCAGTACAACTACTTACGTTCAATATAGAAGGCTATCTTATGATCTCTTTGAATGGTAAAGTGCTTCATGCATTCAACCATGATGCAGTAACACATCAAATATTATTCTTGATTGTTCATACTCATGGAAATTTTGAACAAATCAAAAACCTTAGCGCAGCTACTTTCAGCGAGAACCGTCATCAGCGTAAGAGTCAATAACGCTGTTATAGACTAGGCCTCGCAACTGGACCGAACGTTGTCCTCAAACTCAGAGAAGGAACTTATGAGTCCAAATTAAACGAATTCAACTCGACAAACAAAAAGCATATTTTCCCGTGTAAGACACAAGCAGTTTCCAGCCACACACATTAGCAGTTGTGCGTATACTATGTTCACCAACACCCTGGCACTGGCGAGTGCCGGCACGACAGGCCAGGCAATCAAGTTCTCGGAAGGACACCAAGAGATGTACGCAGGGAGAGCAGTCCTCGTCTACAGATAATGACAGCACGGGCTTCGTAACAAAGAAGCCTTGAGACAGCTCCCCGCTCCCGACAGCGTCATCACAGATTATGCCTAGAACCACGCGGCTGCTCAACTCGATCAGAGCTATTCAATTACAGCAGTCACCAAACGTCGTGCTCTCGGTATCATATCTACCCGCCTCGATATTTCAGCACATCAATGTGGAGTAATTAAATGTAGGGTTAGACGTCCTAGGGTCACCATACAGCAACTCGCGGAAGAGGTTTATTTGCACTGAGCAACGCTACAGCAATTGCCTGATGATGTGCATGATCAGAGGCATGATCTCCAGAGTGTGCATGATCCGTCAAAAATGACGGGATTCAATAGATTCCTTGAAATAAGTCTCAAGATATGGATGACAAACTAACATTTCCATCCTAATAGTACCAGAGACTAAAATATTCTTGAACTTGTGCACATGTGAAATTTGCATCACCGACACGGTCATGAAGCATCCTTAAGAATGTCATTAACGCATGCACCAACCAAGCGAGCAACAACGTGTATTATTATTTAATAATTATTAGCCAAAAAGTTTTGGAAAAAATTTGCTATAACTCTTTCCTTGCAATAAGTGGCATTTTCTTAACAATAGATTCAATTTTCCCTCAATCTTTTTTGACCTATGAACAAAAGTAAGTGCATGCCAGGTTATTTATATCACTTGAATGGTATCGATGATACCAACCAAGCAAGCAAATTCTCATTGTAATAACATAGAATAAATTATGCATAAAACATGTGTATTTATAAATCCATGTAGACACCTGGCATTTTATTCTACAGTGTTGATGAGTTCACTCAGTGCAGTGTCAGTTCAGATTTTAACACTCGTGATATTAAATGTCAACACTTCAACATCAAGATTTAGAATATATTTAAAAGTAACTTCAAAATGTAGAGCTTCAAAATGAAGAATTTAGTGAAAAAAAAGTCTTCACTAGAAATAATATAATAGTAGTTAAAGCAATCCATGTAAATTGACTTTGCTAAGGTACTGAAAACATTCAAATTTCCAGAAAGATTAATTTTATATTATTTTGGGAGTAAAGATTTTTCTACCCAAGCCCAAACTAAATGATTAAGAGACATACATTTGTTCTCCATGTTCTACAGCCACTCAAAATACATAATTCAAATTATTACAAAGTACTCAAAAAAGAAATAAGAAAAATAAAACAGTAATTCAAAAGTCACACAGAGCATACAACAATTAAGTAAAAAGAATTTTGATTATATATTCATAGAACAAGAGATATCCAACTATAAAATAGCACTCACAGATGAATAGATGAAACCATGAGCATAACTTTGAGAAACATATGAAAAAATTACTTTGACACTTTGCAGTATTTACCATCTAAAATTCAGGATGTTTTAAATACGGGACACAGAAAAATCTTTAATAACTTTTGATACAACGAACAAATTTTTGAAAACAAAAGGGCAGTACAATCCTGAGATTTATATCTTTTATTTGGTACCTTGATAAATTAAGTACAGTATTGATACAACATCACTATTATAAAATGAACTACGTCCGTCCATCTGTGCGTCACACCCGGGGGTTAGGTTAGATTAGGTTGTATAGAACATCAGCACTTGAGACTGAGGAAAGTTTAGGAAAGGTATAAGATGGCATAGAAAATCGTGGGAAAGCCATGTTAAAGCTCAGTTGGTCTGCCACTTTATCAAGCTGTCAAGCTTAACGACTATTTTTTGAAGGATTTTCACCAGTGCACAAGATTCAGAGTATTTTAATAGCGGGTTCTGTTGGGTTAGATTTATTTGTTTTTGATCCACATCTGAAGTGTATTTTTTAGGAAATTATCTATTCTAGTCATTTATGACGGATCGCGTACACCAAAATCCTACACCTCGACCTTCTTGCAGTGCCAGGCGCAACATCACCTCCTCTTTCTTCTTCCCCCCCCCCCTTTAAAAAAACAGGGGTGTACTAGTTCAAAATAAGAATCAGTGAGCACAGTAAAATTCATTATGCTTTGAAACTGCCGCCACAATGAGGAACTGGACAAAGGAACAATTAGCCTTCATAAGTACTGCATACTTCTCTAATGGAAGGAGCATTGTCTTAGCCTGGCAAAGTTATAACAGAGGTTATACTCTTTCTTGAAAGGTTGTACCCTCTCTTGAAACATCCTCACCAGTGCTTCAATGAGAAGCATGCAAACACGCGCCCAACATTGATTGCTGTTGAGTGGATGCCATATGAAGAATGTAATCTTCAAAAGTAAGTCTAAATGAAAGATATAAATCTTAAAATTTTACTACCATTCTGTTTTAAAAAATCAGTTCATTGTATCAAAAGTTATTTAAGATTTTTTTGGGTCCTATATTTAAAAAACTCCACACATTACAAAATAAAGACATAATTTAAACAACCAGATAAACAAATGTCCACACTCATGATGCACAGCCTCAGTGAAGTTGATGTACAAGGTCCCCTAACCTCCTATGCTGCACAATAGCACAGGGAATATGAACAAATAAGGTAAACCTAAACAGCAGCAAATCTTACACATATAATTATTTGTTGACTTTAAGGTAAAGCACGGGAAAATTAGGCTTGATATGTTAACCAGAAAATCATAAGTTTCTCATTCCCTGATTAGGACCAGCATTTGTAACATGTGCCCTTAAATCTGGAGTGAGAGCAAGTTATTCCAAGCACAACTACTTACATTCAAAACAGAAGGCTATCTTATGATCTGTTCAAAAGGTACAGAGCTTCATCCATTCAATAATGCTGCCGTAAAATATCAGATATTATTCTTGATTGTTCATACTGATGGAAAATTTAAACCAATAAAAACCAAGATGCTGCTATCACAAAACTATAGGCTAACATAATAAATAAGATTCAAATGATACAAATGTTAAAATGGTAAATTTCCCAAAGAAAGATGACAACAGAAAATAACAAAAATCATGTTCTTAACATATATACACATGGATTAATCATGACATCTCAATGTCATAGACAAAATGTTAATTAGTTTTGTCAGAAATACTATAAGGTAAAGGAAAATAATGTAAACAATTTATTTACTTTCATTGCTAAAATGCAGACCTGAATATATATAAAATAACTACCAAGAAGTTAAATTCAAACCTTACTTGATTGAACTTTTTCCAACATTAACAAGAACTAGTAACAGAGTGGGAGCATATTTAGCATAACAGAAAGAAGAAGACCTATACTTACTGGTCATATTCAGCATTGTCATGATCACATCTTTCATCTTGGTGCTCCTTCCAGCTACCACCATGCTTGCAGGTGGTCACCAGTACAATGTCCTTCCCATTGTGAAGATGGTACAAGCTGTTGCGAGCCTCACTTCCTATACCATACACATAGCGCTTGCCTTTGAAAGCCAACAGATATTTCTTATTTCCAGGAAACTCCAGTGTTCTAACAGTACCATCTTCACCTCCTTTGGTTGGATGTGTTTTGTGGAAAAGGGGCAATGATATGTCAAAACTAGGCCGGAAATTTTCTATTGCTATGCTGGCTTTTGCAAGAATAGCCTTGCCAACATTGAAACCTAAATCTTC
>JACJUY010000247.1:258365-276779 GCA_014220935.1 Platorchestia sp. MABIK
CTCTGAGCACGCCGAGAACAACACTGAAGCAAGCGCCATCTGCACAGCTGTGCCAAAGATTCATAAAGAGATCGCAAGGCTTTGTCATCAGGAACTCAACGTTAAGTGACAATGTTCGCAAGAGCTGCTAAAAACAAAAAAAAATCATTTAAGTTGACAGACCGATGATTTATCAAAATAAAAAAGTATATAAAAGTTAATACACATTCAGCAAGAATTGTATTTGCTCATAGAGTAAGCAGTTCGTCATCTCAATTCGTCAACTTTGTTTTCATTAAAGGCGACGATATCTCAAAGCAGCTGACGAGCACTCACGTAAGCTACATTGAGTTCTACGACTAAGGAAGTTGCAATCAAATAGATAGCTTAGAACACATTTCGTCCTAAATTCAAACTAAACGATCGACTGTTTGCCATAAATCTTCTCACTGCTAATTTGAGGTCATCATTTTAACCTCTACGATGCTGAGAGGCCAATGCTTGTTATAGCTAAATTTGCTCAAGATATTACTATCCAAGTGTGAAGACCTCACACTTAGCTGTGAAGACTTCACCAGTGAAGCATGGTCGATTATGAAACCACAATTATGATAATTTGTAATTCATGCGTATAAATTTTGTAATTATTTGTTACTGTTACGCAATAACAATTTATCACCGCGTTTCTGTTTTATTTAATGTTTCATGTATGTTGTTATTATAGGGAATACTGAGCGAAAGAGAAACCTAATTTTTTTTTTCGTGTTCATGGACTGCATGTAACTTGATTTTTTGATAACTGTTTCAAAAGCTAACCCATTTTTGAGTTTTCCAAGTTTTTTCTTTCAACTAAAGTGAGCAATACAGTCGTCAGTTCGATGTAGTAGGATGAAGTGTTTTATTTTATTTTTGGAGAATAAACAAACTTGAAAGCAGTGGCGTTTACATTTCGCTAAACGCTCTGCGACCGGTTGATAAAGAACTTTAGACCAGAAATACGAGTAACTAGATATTTCAGTAAATAAATTTATTACATCTGCTCATTATTTGGAAAAACATCGATCACAAACCCAGTACGTCTCTGCATTCCAAAACGTAGATTGATAAATGAAAATAAGCGCAATCTGAGTTAAGGATTCATAAACTAATCATCTCACTCACTGTGGGATGAACTGGCTCAAATTCCTTTCTATGTGTATGCTTATTTATTAAGCGTGCATAATTGTGCTATGCTTTCTATACTTTACTTCTGGCTAACCTTTACTTATTACTTGAAAATTATTTAGAACGATATTTTAGTCTATTCAGTGGAGTATTCTATTTTTTACTCTAATTGTGAACATTCTCATAGGCATTCTCCAGTAGTATTCAAAGTACTTAGAAGCTTTCAGTCCTCATGCTTAGGGTAAAATATCCAAGAGAGTGTAAACATAGTTTATCCTAATAACACTATGAACTCTTGACACGGCTAGTCTCCACTTCTCATGGTTTGTCTGCCAAAAGAGGACCTTGGTGTTCAAAAATATTTAAAATTCTGTTTTTCGTTCTTTCTTTTTTTCTTTCTATAGTTTTTCTTTCTTTTTCTTTATTTGTTGAAGTAATCGGGCGTTTCGAACAATCCCTCAAGAATTTCTAACACTACTTTTGGTCGTAGGTATCCTAGTATTAATAAACAATACGTAATGAAAGGGAATTATGTGATGAAACAACCAATGACTTACCAATAGTTCAACCCTCGTAAGTCTTAACATTCAGACATTAAGAACCAAAGTAATATTGAATTGTTGTTTGGGCAAAAAGAGATGAGGACTGAAGAAAAATTTATTAAGTCAAACGAGAATAACTAGAAATTGCTCTCCTGTAGGATGACACTTACTGCGAGTTGACACTAAATTTAACATGTAATCAACGTAAAGAATCATGCACCATGTAACTCATGAGAAGTAGCTGCTAAAATATTGAAAATTTCGACACACTTCTCCGCGAATGAATTTTGGAAACGTTAATTTCATGGAATCTTATCAATGTTAAAATGAGAATGCCACTCGTTGCTGCATTGACTACCATACTCTCGCAACCCACCCGAGAAATGAAGCTCAGAAATCTAGCTATGATGTGCAATTCAAGAAATAAGCTAAACTACAATGAAACTTTTAATCTCGAAAAAGTTTACTGGTAGTAGAAACAGAATGTAAAGGATATGGTTCATTCTCAGAGAATTTAATAGGTACTTTCATTTTTAGGTGGTGAGGGTTTTTAAGTCAATCTCCCTCCGAATAATGTTCCAAATTTACATTGTTTCGAATTACAAGAATTAATTCAATTACCTGTAGAAATATGGGCTAGGTATGTAAACGAAGGAATTCGTGATTAACTTTAAGTTAAGTACCAACGATAAATGTAATGCATAATTTAGGCATATAAGCATTTTTTTGTCCTCGGTAGCCAAGTTATAGGGATTTATCGTTAAAAACTTCACTTCTGCCGATCAGTTGCGAAATCAGAGAGAAGTCCTCATAATTTTGCTCGGGGCTTCTGAACATTTGAAAATATTTCTCTACTGATGGCCATTTCACTGAAATCATAATCTTGCTGAGGCAAATAAAAACAAATTAAAAACTGTTCCAAAAATTAAACTCCTGGAAATGTGCTTCTGAAACTAGAACTGTCATGAGTTCTGTAAAATATTACACACATTATGATCGAAATGCATGAGCAAAGGAGCAAGAACATGATTAATTTCAAAATTCCTAGACGTATATAAAAATTCAGGAAATAGAATTAAATAACATTCATTTCATTTAGTACAAAGCTGCAATTGAATTAATTTTGTGGCTTCAATTGACAATTGGTTGTCTGAAGGATAAATTTCCCTGGAAACCAAAGAGCCTCGTATTTTTCGTTCGTTCAGCTGCGATATTTGTAAATTTAGAACGAACGGTAGTGAACAAGCTGTTCACTTTCCATTCAGCGAGGCAAGGAGGCTGAGCAAGAGTTGCAAGCACACCCTCCCCTACGCACTCGCTACGCGCCGCAGCGGAGAACAAACGCTCTGTGCCCTCTCTGCCGCGGCCCGGCAGGCGGTGACTCACCATCCTCTCGAGCCCGTCTCGCCGCAGTCTTGTGTTTTTATGGCTGTGCTTCTGCGCGCGCTCTTGTGTTGCAGGCGCTGTTGGTGGTTCTCACGACCGCTGCAACATGGATTTGCAGTCTTATTCCTTCCTAGTTCATGGGCACTAGTTAACGGCCCGTGTGAATTGATTTGCACGCGTTACACAATATGACGAAAAATACCGTACCCTTTCAAACTATGATCGGCACCTAAAAACACTTGTTCAAAATGTGGTGTTTGTAAATAATTACTTCAGATTATATGCTTGCCTATGAATGAGACATTGTGCTTTGTTAAATATCATATAGAATTAATTTCGGTAGATAGAGACAGATTAATCTTTCATTGAGCTAAATAGGCTGAGTCCTCGTTGCTTAAAGCGTATCATGCAAATTTTCTTCATGCATGAATGAAGTGCAAGCCGAATTTAGTTCTACAGACTTGTTGTTTTTAAGCATCTCTAGTAACTCACACATAGGATGAAATTTGGGTTACAGCATCGTAAGAGTTCGGATAATCAGCTTGACCACTGAGCTGACGGGTTAGAAGCTTTTGATAGTCAGTATTCGTTCAACTAAGAATCATTTTCTATTATTTTTGATCAATAAAGCAACAAGTTGCATGTCTCTCCAATGAGGTGCGTGCGTTTGGTGAAGCGCAAGTACCGCGCACTCGTTGGGAGACACCAGACGCAAACGTAGAGTTGTTCACCAGGCATGTACATATCAACTGCTCCGGTGAACTCTTTTGTGCCAGTATTATTAGCGTAAGTAGGAAATATCATAAATTTGTGTTATGGTGAATATTTAATTCTCTCCGAGCTCATAATTTGGTATGCTAGTTAATGCGTTAGAATGAAAAATTATCCCAAGTCCAGAATGTCGACCTCATGGTCTTAGATGCGAATTAAATCAAATCTATCCATTTGACTTTTAACATCTATCCCTCATATCACTGGTTCCTATGTTTGTATTCTCATATTTTGATACAAGTGCGCACTAATGAGAAGGTTTTCAACATTGCTTCACTAGGATTATGTTTTCTTAGTTACTTGTGTCTATATGCATTGTCAAAATCTTAACACAAAGAAAGGAACGCATTTTTTCGTGTTTTTCTCGCGATCATCTTTGTTAAGATATGTGATATGGGTATTACGATACCCATGTGTAAGTAACAACTGAGGATTAGTGTTAGGATGTTTTAAAAGCCAGAGTTTTAAACATTTTCATGTTTAAACTTTACTGGAAATAAACTGCTTTTCTTTCTTTTTTCGACAACTGACATGGGTATTACGAAACCCATGTAAGAGTATCAACTAAGGATCTTAATGGTAAGATATTTTAAAAACCAATGTTGTACATATCAAGTATCAACTTTATTGGAAATAAAATATTTTTTTTCTTTTATTTTTCACCACTTAGTTTTTGTTTCAGTACTTATGAAAATCAAGTTCGTAACTACTGGTCGGTCAGCTGCGTTATGAAAATTTCCTCCGTATACACCGGCGGCTCACATCGCAACCAACGTGGCAATTGGGGTAGAACAACACAGTTTCTGGTTTTTCTCTGCTGCCAGTTCACCACAACCATATGGCTGCCATAAGCATGACCGCTGCTTTCCTTATTTGCATGCAGACTCGGACAGTGATTGGCGATAGCTCAAGCCCTTGGTCTTTGTTCACAATGGAAAACGCGGCAGCGGCCCGGATAAGTGCGATTGACTGCCTCAGAGAACCGACTAATGTATTGTTGCTGATGCCTCTAATGGCGCGCCCCGTACAGGCGGAGACTAAGTGCAGGCGTTAGTCTCCGAACGAAGAATAGTCGTTAGCTGTTTCAATCGTGAGCTATCAAATGAATGAGTTCTAGTAAAAAGTGAAACAAATGAGTCGCTTTGGGGATTGCGATAGCCATTTCTAAGGAGATTGCAACAGAAAACTACGCTGTTTGAAGTTAACGTCAAAGGTCATGGCAGAATTGAATGGAAAGAGGGCAGCTAGACATATCAAACCTGGAATTGATTTTATGATGTCGGTAAACTCTGTGCGCCGACAAATACCTCAGTACTCATCACAGACAGCTTTCAGGCGTCAGTGCTATGTCACAGCTCATGCTGTGATGAGGCTTTGGAATATTCCGGATAACTGCTAAAAATTCACTTATCTAGAGAGCAAAATTAAATCTGTTCGGAAATCTCAGGAGATAAACATTTGCATCTTCGAATAAGAGATGAATACGAAATGGAAACGATAGAAATCACGGGAAAACGAACTGTAACATTGGAAATAACTGCACTCGAACAGTTGAATTTGCAAAAAATCTACGTAACCAATAATATATCATTTTGAAAAACTATCGCGTAAAATAGTGCGTTAGTCAATATGAAACTAGTGAGTATCCTAATCATACAGCGTCAGCCGAGAGCCAGAAAAAGAATGACAAAATGAAAGTATTTTTCTAGCTTTTCCGAACTGCGTTCAATTCGTTCTCCACAACTTTTCAATCGAAAATGCACGTTTTGGTGGAGGTTAAAGGAAATTATCGTCCATATCATTATTGGTAGTTGCTCTTTTAGATGGTCTGTTCGTCTTCACTCTTACCCTGTAAGCTGGATACCTGAATACCACCACTGACTGAACTCCGTTTTTTTTCTCAATTGGAATACATTCGTTTCGATTTAAATCTCAGCGCTGGTTATCCTTCCTCAAAAATAAAAGAATCGAATGAAAAAAGATCCATGCATCAACTTCTCATTTGAAAATAGTTTTTACCAATGAATCATACGTCAGACTTGTTAAAAACGCGTTCATTTTAGACGGCGGGGGTATCCTGGTCTAAATTGTATGGGACAATAGTTTGAAGAACGCTTATTCAGCAGTACCAGCAAATTCATTGTCGGGAGCATAAAAGATGGGTTTACTGGAGCCATTCTTGAGAAAATGAATGATACAAGAAGAATCTGTATAACATTCTGTTTGTTTGTCCTTAGATCCTTAGTTGGTCTGTTCGTAACGCTTTTGTTTGAGTTTGCAGTGTCATGGTTACCGAATTCCTTAGTGTAACATTAAAAGATGGCCTTTACGTACATGCATTGATTTGTTTGAGCCATTCTTGAGAAAATGGATGATACAAGAAGAATCTGTATAATATTCTGCTTGTTCCATCCTTAGTCTGTTCGTAACGCTTTTGTCTGAGTTTGCAGGGTCATGGTTACCGAATTCCGTAGAATAACATTAAAAGATGGCCTTTACGTACATGCATTGATTTGTTTGACATTTTATCAGGATAGGTTCGGTTAGGGTAGGTTTAGGTTAGGATAAGTTAGGGTAGGAGAGGCTAGGATATGTTAGGTTAGGATATGTTAGGTTAGGAAATATTGATGGAATTTTATCTCGGGTTCACCTTGCGTAACGATGAAATTGTCCGGAAAATTCCCACGAGTCTTGCTGGTAACAAATAATGTTCATCTCACCATGAAGCGGTCGTTACTGTGATATTGTGATTTCACTGAGCGCTGGTAAGTTGGGGTGCCTGAGGGGCAGGTTCAGGTCAGAGAGGGGCTGTAGAGGACAGATGCTGCTGCAGATACACCTAAGGCATCGCACAACGCTGCCAAGGAGTGCTAAGCTTCCAAGGACACCTAGAAGAAATTTCCCCACCCCTACGAATTTGCGATAGGATTCATTCGGTGAAAGTTGACTATGGTTTGTATCAAAATTTCCGGACACAATAGAAAGTATGCGAGAATTGACTTCGACGCTCTACAAGTCGCTACGTGCATCATTTGTAAAAAAAGCTAACGAAGTTTGAGGACAGCAAAAATTTTTTCCTTTGACAACAATTTCACGCTCAAACTGATTACCATGATTATCTGGGGAAAAATAAAAATAAATAGCTTCAAAGCTTCAAAGATAAATAGCTTCAAAGTCTATTAGCTGATTCAAGAATTATCATTTTTATTAAAATCATTATTGGTTTGGTTGTTTTAGATTCCCTGGCATCATAAATCGTAATCTCTAAAGAAGAGAAGGGACCTTTTAGTTTTGACTGAATTAAACGGAGAATCAACGAACAAAATGTGTTCCTACATCGAAAACCATTGCGTATTGAAACTGCAAGTTAGAATAAAGATGAAGAAAAGACAAAGAATAGATAACGATGAATGTATGAGTACTGAAAGAATCAAAGCGGGTATGAAAGATTGGAGTTGCGAAGGCCTATCAATAATTGAGGTAACCAAACTGTTATATCTCGGAATGTGCCGTGTGAAGTGAGCACAGCCGGCTGTCTTTGTCTCGCTGGGTTTCGCATGTCTCGGAGCCGGAAGAGCCATAAACGGTCGGAACTCTGACCGACGGAAGTCCTTTATGGTGTCTTGCCTTTACGAACTTTACGAGCACCGGCAAGTCTTTGTTTGACTTCCGGGCACAACTAGTTTTAAGGAAGATCTGTCACCGATGGAATCAGTACATTATTAGGAGCCATGCTGTGCGTTTACATTCCTTTGCTCCGTAGAAGCTTACGGCTTCTGATACGTAGTTCCTACTACTTCTAAATAAACATTAAGTTGTGCTTATAGTAACGACACAACACAAACAGTGCCTCCTCTGGGGGGCGCTAGTCTCTATAGCATACATAGAAGAACAAAGCTAATTTGAACCTATTGCCTGCCCTACGCCACTTGTGGAAAGCCAATTCTGAAAAACACCACTTTGATTTTATCAAATTCGGGAGTTCCTTACCTGACGACATTTGCTACGCAACTATGGAAAATAACCAATAACCATATTTGCTCTCAAACTACTATACAAATGATTGATAAATAAAAACAAAATAAATGAAGAACGTGAAACAAGAGAACTCAACAAAGAATATAATTTTTAAACTATTTCTCACCATGAATATCGGTGATGAAAATCTAACTACCGAGCTAATATGAATAAATGTTCCGAAGAGAAACGTTGACAATATTGTCAGATAACAATTTTTTTAATTTAACTTCAACATAAGTCTTATGCGCTTAATTATTTGTAGAAAACTCTGGAATTAAAGTAAATGAGTACGTTGTATTATATTTCATACTTCAGAACATGCTCCACAATGGGCGTTGAAAGGTTGCCATCAATGTCTATCATTCGCCACTTACAAAGAGTGATTGAGTTTTAGATATTGAATTGATTCTAGTTTCATATTCGCAACAATGTGCGTTCTTGATGTAAATCAATTTTTTAAGCTAAATTCGAATAATAAATTATTCACAAAGCACGATCTCAAGAAGTCATTTCAGAAAAGTGCTTGAGGGACGCAAAATCATTAGGAAAGATCGTCAATCTATATTACGTAAAACTGAGTGGTCGAAGGACTAAAGTAAACACAAAATGTATGGTCAACTTTATTCGTTGACAGTAGACGCTATGAAGGGGTGTACAAAAGATGAGACGACATGAACAACAATGGAAACAACGAAGAGCCGGACACAGCTGGGTGACTGCAGTAATGAGGTGCTCACAGGTACCATATGTTATAACAGGTCATTTAGTAAATATCCGGTTCGACCATCATAAGCACTATGAAACGTTGCACCCAAACTGCAGCGAGTTTCCACTCACAAGGAGTGCTAACGGTATCTCTATGTGGGTCAAGTGCTGCGTAAATGCAAGTGTTTAAACCAATGAACTCCCTAAATCAGACTATCCAACAGTGCTGTAGGTCCTACTCTGAACCCCGAAACTACATTTAAGTAAGTAAACCTTAATCTTACCTATAATAATCCAACTTTGCGACCAACTAACTTTATTGATTATACTAGTATCTCGAAAATAACTATTCGTTTCATTCTTCTTCATGACAATCTTTCATATCTGTCAAATGGTTTGAGAAATTGAGGAGCGCTACTGGATATTCATCCAAAAATGAACAACCACCGCAGCACAAGTACAATTTAGCTCTCATAACTTAAGATTTCCATGATATTGGTTGTGACAAACTTTAATTTCTGATGAAGTGGCTCAAATTTCATTAGTGAGCTTTTGCCATTTTCATATACTACACAAGGGGTCAGATTATATTAGCTTATTAGTTAGTTTAAGTCTTCCTATCCGCCACAAAGGTGATCCAAAGAGAGGAAGGAGGAAGGCACCATTTAGTATAGAGTTAAGGGAACGAAAAATCTATGCAGAAAGGGCATAGAAACAGTAAGTTGAGAAAGAAGATTATGAAACATGATCAAATTCGAAGAAGAAAGTAAGTTAGTGCTGAAAAACAGGACAACAGAGAACCGAAAAAAAGATGGTCCTTAACATAGAGACATTTTATTTCAACAAAAAGAGGGCCTGCCTCTCAGCTCGGGCCCTCACATTTTCCCCCTGGTAGTGCTAATTCCAATAGATACAATAGTTGTACCCCCCTGAGTAGACGCAAGGGGTCAAGTGAGTTCATGGATGAGCGGTAAATAAGCATTTTCTTTTCGAATTTTATTTTTCCTTGGGTTCCTTAGTTTATGTTCCTACAGCCAAGTAAAAAACGCCCACCAATTCAGAATTAGGCCACATTTGTTGAAAGGCAAGAGAATATAGAGTAATGTTATACATCTACAGGGTGGCGCATAAGTAACGCACCCTTATCTATTACCGCAATATACACTGGATATCTGTAGACAGGATAAGACATGTAAATAAACTTTAAGAGTTCCTCTATCGTTTGCAATTAACCCTATCGTTATACCTTTCATAGTTTATTTATTATTAATTTATTAAAAGGGTGCGTTACTTATGCGCCACCCTGTACATATGCATTTTTCGAGAGGAGTGATGTCTCAAAGATAAACGATTCATTTAAAAAAAAATACTATCGATCAGGAATTACGGTTACACTTAGGGCAACAAGTGGTACGAAGTGTGGTAACTGTTCACGTCCAGGTCACAAAAAAACATGATGAAAGGCATTTATTCATGATCATTGTTATGGTGGCATCATTGAAATATTCAACATTTAGCGTTCTTGTCCTCCAATTATAGGATTATTTTAAGTAGATGTCACGCATGTTCGTTACGAAAATGTTTTTAGAGCATGTAACAATCCAAGAACATCTTACGCGTTCCACCAACGAATGAGGCAGCTAAACAGGGAAGTAGTAATGCTTTGGGTAACGATGCGAAAATCTATTACCATTTCCTTCTGCATTCATCAAGTTCTTTGAGAGAGAGAGAGAGGGTCTCAACATGAAGTGACCATCACTACATCCAGATTTTGCTGGAAAATGCCATGAGTTCAAAATTGATCTCGTTTCATACATGGATTTTACGAGTACACCATAAGCTCCCCAATTTTTTCAAGTGTCTCTGGTTGAAATTGCATCCGATTTTGACAGAAAATTCATTAGAGTTACTCTTTCGGGAAGGCAGTCTTGCTTGTTTACGGATGGCGATAAGCATCATCACGCCACATAGCTCCCTTACAAGAAAAGCTGTACTAATAATAGGTATGAGCACAGCTTATAATACACGCAAAATGAACACATCAATGTGCATTAGATCCTAGCTTTTCTCGCGTATAAAAAGATAGACGTGAACAATTACGTAACCAGGAGGGGGGAGTAGACACAAGACATTCTCATTCCTGAATGCACAAAATCTACAGTCACCATTAGATAGTGTAAAAAATTAGATCAATTCAAAAGAAATAAATTTCAAAGCATGTCAAGCCCTGAGAGACTTTCATACTTTTAAATTAAGAAAAGTGAGCGAGTAATCATTAAGAAAAATGTGTGTTTGGGGGGGGGAGAGCACATGAAAAGCTTTACTTAGGGCAACAGCAAGAGACTACGCCGATTTTAAGGCTTGATTATTTCCAGAGCATTATCTGCAGCACGAGTAAGCGCTTCCGATACATTAAGAATATGAATCGCAAGCCTTGCTCTTATGCAAGTGGACACTAGGAGACAAAACGATGCGCATAACTTGAGATGTCTGAACTTTTCCTCATCCTTCATAAAAATCGGAAACACCAAATTGGGCAAGAAGACATTAATAATTGGCACGTACGCAAAAGAAAGATTTTGAGTATTTGAGATTCCTTGCACCCCGATTCGTTTACAATTTGGGAAAATTGAAGTTGCTTACATCAATAGCCGAGAACTAATTCGAATTATAATCAAATTCTCATTCGGCGACGCTCCCAACGTCATTTCATTTAAAATTACCATCACTGAACTGCTCAAAAATAATGAGATTTTCTGGTAATTTCTTTTTACTTTTTTACTACTCACATTCGATACGACAATACGTAATGGAAGCGCCGTATTTAAATCGCTACTTCTGCAAAATATTCATCCTTATTCGTCAGAATCACTTTGGATTGTAGTTTCGTCCAGAATACCAATTTGAACTTTTAAACATCCCGAAGAATATGGAACGATAATCTCAATTGCACACACAAATGCAACACACAGCAATTGGAATAAGGCGACAGACCGCCCCTAACTCGAATATTGCTGACTGTAGCGCGTTCGTTAGCAATGCAGGTGAGCAGCAGAGTTGGAACATGGGAGTGTGGAAGCATGAGCGGAGGCGAGCGCTAGATCAAAACATGGCCTGCAACCTAGGCGACCAATGGTGGAGAGTTACACCCCAATTTCTCTGTGTAGTCGGTACCATGGTGAACCAAGTTTCAGAGAGTCATTTTGCCTGTCATTAGATATTGAGGGCCTAAATAATTTCCAGCTCCACACAATATCACTAAGTTTCCATTGAAATGTAAAGAGCATCATTTCTGCAGTGAAACATCAAGTTGAAAATTTTTTGCGTTACAAATATCCAGTGCATCACTTCTATAAAATGCAATAAATTATTACATGTCCAGTGGAAAAAATGAAATTAATCATTTCGTGTCCCATAAAATTTGGAACAAAATTTCCTGTCCTATTATCAACTACTAAATAGTGTCGTCTGCCATGTAATGTGCAACAAGCCCTTCGAAACTCCTAAAATGCCACCTGAAAATTCATTTGACTCTAAGACTTCTTTACTTTAAAAGATTTTACCCTACTGCACCGAGTAGCATCAATAAATATCCCACTGCACACTGAGCTTCTATCCTGTATTTTTTTCGTTTATTTAAAGTTTTGCAGGCTCGCTGAGCCATCACGATTATTCAAGGGCAATTTCTCCTCTTCATTAATGCTATTATTTGATTAACAGTCAATTCGGCGCTGACACCACGAACAAGCGATGAAAAAGTATTCTTGCATGTACAAATGTAGTGCTACTTGCGTACTTAGTACTAAAATAAACATAGTCTAGCTAATATCGAGTCTTACCATCTCAAAGGAAAACAAAGGCACGACAAGCATTTCAAAAGACAAGTAAAGAGCTAGGAATAGCGCAGTAAAATTGGTTGCACAACTGTGAGGCTGCCGGGGCAGTACAAGACACATCCCTTGAGGTTTTCGCCCCTGGTTTACAAAGGGATGCGAACATCTGATTGATGGATAATAAGAAAGTTTTAGCCTCCCTTCACCACAACAAAGATGTTCAAAGAGAGGAAGGATGAAGGCACCATTTAGTATGGAGTTAAGGGAACGCGGAATTTACGCACAAGGTGCATAACAACAGTACGCTATGGAAGAAGTTCACGAAACAAGATAAAAGGTGAAGAAAGTGGTAGGTACTGAAAAACAGGGAAGCAGTGAACCGAAAAGGTGGTCCTTAACATAGAAAAAAAACATTTTATTTCAACAAAAAGAAGACCTACCTAACCTTTAGCTCGGGACCTCACATAATCCCCCTGGGAGTGCTAATTCCCATAGATACAATAGTTGCATCCCGCTGAAAGGATGTGAATATCTCAAAAATAAATTTGAATAATAGTAGGAGTCATCGGCGTCGAAAACTGCCACAGACATTGGTCGGCATCAAAGAAGACTCAACTCACAAAAAAACTCGGAAGAATTTAAACTTTGCTATCCTTCGACGGGTCGCTAAAGTCCGGAAGGTCTCCTTACCACACATGTATCCACTCCAGAGCACAATGATTCTGTCCACACCACTCGGATAAGGGATGCACCTACATTACGCTGATGTACAATTACCTTTTTAAAACACTTCCTGACGCGGCATAGGAGCACCAAAGCAAATGGAAGAAAAACTGAGCAGGCTACATAACAAAAACGCGAGGTAGCAATGAAAAATTCAGTGTGCAGCCAAAATAATGCAAAGCATCGCAGTCACGCGGCAATGAGTGAAGAGTCTCAATTTTCCAGCTCTACGCTCTTCTGCTGGAGCATGCGGCTGTGCAGAAAGAACCAAGCTTAACCGTTGCTTCATGCTTCGTATTTAGGTGTCATAAATTTCAAGATGCCTCCAGCACTTGAAACAATGTTAAAAACTTTCAAAATAGCGCGTATGACAACGAGCATGATGAGTTTTTAAGAGGGTATGCATGACAAACATTTCAGATCGACTCCAAATGGTTTTATGAAAAAAGAGTGTTAAATGTTCGTAGAACAATTTGAGTAAAAACATGCGGATAAATATTTCCAAGAAATTTCCTAATGCATAAAACACAAACAATGAATTAATTCAAGGAATCACGTATAACATTGAAAAATGCCAGCAAATGGAAACAAAGGCAAGGGAATGTAACTTTCCAGGTTGAAAGTTTTTTTTGGAGAGCTGTTACTTACAGCTTGGCAACATATTGGTCTGGAGTTGATCATTTTGGTTATACGAGTAGATGCCCGAGGTTTTTCGCACCACACTTCGTCTGGTTGTTCGAAAATTTCATCCGTATTCAGGCTTGGTCCACTTCTGAGGCATTCCACGAGCTCCACTTCCACTGACTCAACGATATTCGAGGAACTGAGCCGGTAAATTCAAAACGTCAATAGGGCGACATCGGAATCATTACTGCTCCTGATGTGATTTGTGTTCTGGATCTCTATCACGATGAAAAATAAAAATGACTGTTTCTCACCCAGGGGTGCTGCGCTGTTTCAAATTTACCTTCACACTAATGCCGGTCTACTGTGCCTTGCCTGCCAGAAAAAAATGGCCTCTAAACGAAGGCATTGCCTTAGCCGTTTTTCAGAGTGCGAGTCTTGTCTCTATGTTATAGCCTGATAACAACTGCACGGCTTATCAACTTCATTTCGTTCAGCCAAATATATTATACTTCGATTTGTAACTCAAGACAATCCTGTTCAATTTTGTAGCCGTCCAGCAAACATGCTCTTCCATCCATTGCTTATGAAATGGTCGATTTTTTATAGATGAATGATTTCATTCCCAGATCTTACTCGGAACAGTCGCACCTCATGATGACGACTGCGCGTGCTGACGGATATGGGCTCGCAGGTCATCGATCTCAGGTTGCGTTATAACTGAAATGTGCCATGAATTTGCTTGACGCAAGCGACTTGGATTACGAGAGACCAAACTATGCCATTAATGTGATCTAGCTGCTTGCCTCACCTTACTAATTCCTTCTTGTGTTTCTTAGCGTGTTAGGAGATTTGAAAGAGACCAAAGTATGCCATTAATGTGTTCTAGCTGTATGCCTCGCTTTACTAATTCCTTCTTGTGTCTCTTAGCGTGTTTGGAGATTTGAAAGAGACCAAAGTATGCCATTAATGTGTTCTAGCTGTATGCCTCGCTTTACTAATTCCTTTTAGGGTCTCATAACGTGTTTGGAGATTTGAAAGAGACCCAAGTATGCCATTAATGTGTTCTAGCTGTATGCCTCGCTTTACTAATTCCTTTTAGGGTCTCATAACGTGTTAGGAGATTTGAAAGTGTAAAAATGAATCGGTTGAACTTGCTGTGCCTAATGGATCAATGACAGCCCAGCTGTTCTGTGCACAATGATGTTCCGTTCTTGTGTAGCAATATTTTTCATTTCTATTCCTATAATTCTCCCTATCACCTCGAAGGAACACTCTGAAAAACTCACCGAAATTAAAGAACAAAAAAGAAAAATACAAGACAGCAAGCATCAAAAACGACGATTTGATAGCGCCACTTTAACTCATAGGAGAGGAGTACGAATGATTGCAAAAATGCATATGCAAATCAGGTCCAGGGACCGGATTTGCAGGAGCTAGCAAGTTTCCAAAATAGAGTAAAATATTTTTAAAATTACTCATCTATTCAATCAAAGTTATAGAGGTTAAGAAATGTCCAATCTGCAACCTTCTTTCAGGTTTTCACTTTTTACTAAGTATGAAGTCTCATAACTAAAGAGCCGAGTCGAGGAAAAGTGTTGGGATGTAAAGATTGACCCTATATCTTTTTATCTGTATTAATTCGCTGTGTTGGCCAACAAACTTATCCCAGTTGATTGGTTTGAACTGAACGGGAAAAAGTTCCTGGCACAGGCGATATTATTTCACAGTAGAGCATTGCATCGAACAGGAGGACGGAAAGCAAAGAGAAGTGTGTATCTAACTTTCATTAAGATCAGGCGGTACATATTGAGTAGATTTAAAGAACTCTCAGGTCATACTCAAGTTGCAAAAGATCTCAGAATCTTGAAACTTCTCAAGAGTACAACCCAACATCATTTAAAAATAATAGCTATTCACATGGAGCACTTATTTTGTTCCATTCAATCATAAGATTAAAGAATTACAAGATCTATGAGCGATGGCCAACCCCCACGAATCGTACAAGGAATGCACAGAGCAGCCAGTCAGCTGCCGATGCTACACGCAGGCTAACCACAGGCGTCGTGCAGCGCAGCCACCAAGCCCGTCTCCGACGCGAGAGCAAGGCGGACCGTACTGAGCGCCAGCCAAACATTGACTCGAGCTATTATCTTGAGGATAAAAGCTCCTACAAAGTGCATGGTTGTGGTCAACAGATGGAAACAGAAAAATCAAACTTTGAAATTACGCAATTATGCAGATTTCAATATTTTGCTGTTGCAATGTTTGAAGGACACCCTGAGTCCTTGCGTCACGCAATACACAGTCTCAGCCAATTCCAATAAAAAATTAGAGAACTGTACAAGTTTACATTGAAGTGAACCGATCAGTCCCCACGATATGATGCAGGAGAGTCTCGTTCTAACAACTTCATGAAAAGGATTTTTCGCTTAGCAAATTCGAGAAAAAATTATTTTTAGTAACGGACGGCAACAAGATGTGAAGACTATTCAACGCAAGGAAGTGACAGGTCCATGTCAGAAAGCTTCCGGGGTCTCTACACTAAATACAGCGGATCAAAAGTCAGTGCAAATATGAACTTGAATGTGCTGTCACAGGTTCCAGGACTTTGAAAAATTGAAAATCAGGAGATGAAAAAATAGACTACACAGCAAAGGTGTTTCCACATTATGTTAATGGAAAAAATGTCTGTTGCACGCAGCAAGTCATTTCATTATTTAGCGAATGAAAGGCTTCAACAGAAACAAATGAAACAGAATCTACAAAACAAGGAAGCACAGGAAGTTTTGAGGACATCACTTAAAATACAGAGCAGTTAAAATTACTGCAATAATCCTCTAACTGTGATAATAAATAGAAACAACGAACATTAAAAAACGGTATTGGAGTACAACACCGAGCAGCACGCACACCTATAAAGCTCAATGAGAAGACGTCGTTCTAAAACCAATGAGTTTTCCCTCAAATCATAACTCTTAAAACCAAACAGACGAAGCCGGTCCCGTGTTATGCGAGCAATCACGGGTGTTCCTTCTTCGAGCCGAGTTTGACTGGTGCTCGCGTGTCGGTGAGGATTATAATCTCATGAATGTGGAGTGCCGACGAGATGTTGCACAGCGCTAGGTCTACCTTCTGCCTCGTAGACAGAGCGGCGCGAGGTAATAACTGGGAGCGTCTTCGCGCGACCAACATAATTCCTCTCGGAGGATACGTTACAGGCTACGGAGTACCACGAATGAAACATGACAGAGTCTCTTAGGAAATCCTTGCTTTGTATCAGAATGTCTACTAAATGCATCAAAAGCATAGAAACAAGACATTAACAGAAACGTATGAGGGTTTTCGGTAGCAAAAATAAATGTGAACCATAAATAGTTTATCAGCACATCAAGCTTTATTCAACTTATCGCTAACCATTAAAATAGCATAGTATAACGCTACCTTTTAAAGAATTGTGCGCTCAGGTCCAGAACAAGAATCTCGCGCAACGCTGAACAAGTGAGATCACCCAGATCACGAAGATCAGGTAACATAAAAATGACATTTAATCAATGAATTAATACCAGTCAATTGTAATTCCCAACTGATGAAAACAAATTGCAGTTAGTAATTAACTGCCTAAACAAGTAAAATAGAATTCCGAAGAATTGTCCCATCTCACAAACAATGTTCGGGCCGTCCCCATTATTAAAGCTGTTCAATTTTGCTGATCATAATCAAGGTGAGCATGAAATATTAGCTCAGTGGCCACGGTTTTCCGGTCAAATGAGCAACGCTGGGCACACGAAGAACAACTCGGCGAGCTGCGCGGTGTACAGTGCTCCTAGCACTCTTCCTACGCGGTGCAGTGAAATGCGCTACGAGTGCCATCGCCAAAGTAAAAGAGGAATCGCTCAAAATTATCCATCGAGCTGTGGTCCAAAAATTATTTCGAGATAAGTTTATGTGCATTTATGGCATTGTCTTTACATAAAACTGACATTAATGTTAAGATGCAATGCCCACTCGCGCCACTATAGTTGCATTTCATAACATCTATAGTGTTTTCATCCGATTGAGTGATAACACGAGTAATAACAGTTTTAAAGAATATAAAATATGGTCTAAAACACAATCGTCGCCATGTTTCCAAGGTAAACAAGTACTGTCCATCAATGTCCACACGCATTCTTAAGTACTTATTACTTTAGTTTTTAGACTTCTTCCAGTCCATAGAGCACACTTTCTTTACTTCTGCTGGCGCCACTAGCAATTCTGGAAAGTCCTAGATATCTCTTATCTCCGATACTTTTGCCAGTTGCTTTCCTGAATCGAGTGTTCCTCATCTTCCCCAGCATTTTGCGCACCTCACTTACGACGAGCACTGATGAAGTAAGACAGACCAAATATAACCAGTCTGAAAGCCGTAGAGCTTCAGTTTGAAATACCCACTGCAAGAAAGGCAAATAAACGACGGCCATGAGACAGGCGAGCGTTGCTGAGAGGGCAATGAACAGGTACCAGTTGGAGAGGAGGCCCAACTCAAAAATGCTTTTCGTTGAGCTGCGACATGACATCGCGTTGAACATGTCGAACAGCACGAAGCAAGAGAAGGTCATGGTGGTGTCGCGTGCTGTGACCACGCCGTCCAGCATCTCTGACCTGCCACACGCATGAGGTCATGA
>JACJUY010000248.1:18841-36936 GCA_014220935.1 Platorchestia sp. MABIK
GTAAATTGAAGCAGTCACAAAGCCCGTAGCACACACTTTCCTGGAATCCGATTTAAGATGAGTTCCATTAGTGCATTTTCCCTCGAAGCAATATTCAAAACTGTCTCCTGTGCGTAGGTTTATATCAACGCCACGCCTTAAGCGTATATTAGTTTATTAACTCGAAATGTAATAAGTGCGCTAGATTCATTTAACGTGTTAGTAATTTTGTATTCTTTGTAGGGAATAAATAATTAATGTGTTTGCTGCATCGTTAATTTCCCGTTAAGGATGGAGATTGGTTATCGAAGTTGTTAGTGGCACGCTACCATATAAATTGACTGATAATTAATAATTTCCGTGGACGTTGAAAAGTCTCCTTTAATCTTCATTAGTGAAATAAAAGAATTGTGACCTTAAGTCACGACTATCAGAAAGAAGATACAGCAGAAAGAATAGGTCTACGACAAAAATCTTAAAATCTAATAACTAAAAAACTAATCTAATAATCTAACAATCATTAAGACATGTGTTGAATGTGGCTAAACTACAGAAATTTTTATATTAGTTTCATAGTGATATACATGGTTGGTTTGTATAAAATATCACATAATGCATGACTTGAACTGTATAAAAAATGGAAAAAATTGTTGATGAAGCTGATCTATTTACTGTTATCTTCTGAGCCCTCCCTGGCAACCTCTTCGTATTTGAAATTTATAAATGTGAATGTAAATAAATGTATGAAATATGAATGAAGTCTTCTAATGTACTTTTGAATCTCTGGAAGATCTTATTTTTGTTGAGCAAATTTGCACTTATGGTAATAAAAAAAGTCTTTTTCATCCAAAATCATTTCCCTCAATTCAGAAGGCATAGGATAGGTGGCTGTAGGTGTAGGTTGGTCAGGTTTGTGTGTCTTATGCTATGGGCACTGGCTCCTCTAGGAGGAAGTACTGTTAGGTTGGCTCAGCTATAGATAGCCTTTCAGGATTTCTATCTTCTGTGCTCACTGTGCTTCTTCTATTTTTATGGCTTCTTTACTCTTCTTCTTCCTCTTTTCTTCCTTTTCTCTCTTACCTTGCTGTTTCAATGTGCTAGATATCCTGTGAAACTCACCTTGTTTATAGATGCCCCATTTTCTAGTGTATATTAAAAGATCCCTTTTCTTTTCTTTCTTCAATTTGTTTCTGTTGTGGCTAGGGAGTCTTGAACTAACTTAATCAGCAGTGGGCACATCTCAAGTCACATAGGAGGGAAGAAAGCATGTGCTGTAGTAAAGCGTATTTGGATCAAAACAATGAGCTAATAGTGTTCATATTAATTTCTCAAATAATGTGGAATCAATTTTCAGGGAAAAATTTTGTTAACATTGGGGACAAAATTTTGATATCGATTTATTGAATTGGTGTCCAAAAAATGAATACCTGATGAAGTCACAGAGTAGGCAATTTGATTTGTTTCATTTGTATTCAAATAAAAAGAAACATTTCCAGATGGTGCTTGTGAACAGGTCATAAATTCTGATAAATTCAAAATTTTCATTCACATCCTTCCAATTCTACCTTCAGAATATTGTAACCCTTTTACATACACTAGCTAAAAAGATCTCTTAATGAAATGCAGAGCGCTTATCCCTTGAAAATAGTTACACAGAAAAGTTTAACTATAAGTTGATTTTAATTTTTGTTTTACTGGTTTCAATCTATGAAAACTATAGTATACATTAGTCATATGTGAAATTTGATGTTTTGTTTTGCATCGCATGTGGGTTCATGCATAACTGAAGGCTAAGAACGTTCCGATTAGATGGTAGTAGACTACATTTTGTGCGTTGGCTATAAATCTGCATTGGAACCTATCTGAGCGCTTCTATAGCATGAGGTCCATCACACTATAGCATGAGATCTACCTATAGCTAGAACTATAAGTTACTAAAGGATGTTACTTATTTCAATACATTTAATATAGTGATAAACACTTGATTTATTTATTTCAAACCGCACCGGTGTAGGCGATAAGGCGGTAGACCTCACGCTATAGTACCACCCTTATCTATAAGCAAGATGCCCTTGAACCTTGACTTGAAGCTACTTGCTTCTTGTGCTGCGTTTTGGATGTTGAGATGATTTGTTCAAGTTTAAATGTAATGTATGGAATAATATTTATATATTTACTTGTTCGTCTGGTTTGTTGCATAAATCAATAAGCTAAATTTGTTCCGTTTCTTCTTACTGTTGGATATAATTTTTTTTGCAAATACTATGATGTAATGCAAAAGTCGTTTTGTAAAATTATTCGCCAAATTACAAATTGAGTGAACTAAAATATGAGCAGCAAATTTGCCAAGTATATCTAAGTTTCCGATCGAAAATATTTCAACACTTACAGAAAACGTGTTTCTCTTTATAAAAAATGGTAGAATATGAAGGACACTATGTTAGACAATTCGTAATAATGTAATTGGTTCTGGATTAATGAAATAATTCAATCTTCAGGTAAGAATTCAATCTCGAGAGTGAAGGGCAAAACCCCAATGATTTAATCACATCATTATCTTAAAAATAAAGTGAAATGGTGACATAAAATGCGAATGCCGGTAATGCTCGGCTCTTGCCCTAAAATCGGAAAATTATTCTCCTATGCTATGGGATGCTGTACCGACGTACTTCGATGCTAACTTTGCACGACTAAATTCATAAACGATTGAGGTTCGCAACTTGACGGGATTTTTTTAAAAGGGTAAAAAAGTATTTTATCCTGAAATTGTTCACAAGGGTTACGTGCAAGGGAACAATTAAGTTCTTGAATATTTTTTTTAGTTTTTCGAACTAAACAACGAAGAGAGGGAAATGTATCATAAATTGTCACGAATAATTCTAGTACGGATGTTTTTGAATATTTTGTCAATAAATTACTTCACATAAGAGTTTAATTGAAGTAACGAAAAACGATTACGAGAGAAATTTTTAAAGGTTTCTGACTCCCAATGCATCAAGGTTATAAAAGAAGAAAATCAAGTAGGCGCTGTTGTGTGACACGTGGACTACGTTTGTGCTTTTGCAACGGTTGGTTAGGTTGTAAGCTACAGAATTGAAAAACAGACTGTACTGCTCGAATCTGTCGTTTCTAAGAAGGGTGGAAAATATAATATCACCATAACAGTTTAGATCCGGAGCGAAAATCTGTTTCGGGAAAAGTATTGAAACTGGTGTATATTTGTCCCAATGTGTATTCAACGTGTTTTAAATGTCTTGGTGCTTTTTGCTAACTTCACTGAGCAGCCGGAAAGTGGTTTGTATTTTGACGTCAATCACACGAGATTTTAAATTTATTTATTTCTCACTCCCCCTCAGGGGGATACAACTATTGTATCTATGGGAATTCGCGCTCCCAGGGGGAAAATGTGTGAGGGCCCGAGCAGAGAATTAGGGCGGCCTAATTTTTGTTGAAATAAAATGTTTTTTGTTATGTCAAGGATCACATTTTTTCGGTTCACTGCTGTCCTGTTTTTCAGCACCTACTACTTTCTTCTTCAATTTTTATCTTGTTTCATGAACTTCTTTCTCAACTTGCTGTTTCTATGTCCCTACTGCTAGATTCTCCATTCTCTTAGCTCCATACTAAATGGTGCCTTCCTCCTTCCTCTCTTTGATACGCTTTTTTTGTTGCGGTTAGGGAGGCTTAAACTAACTTATAATCTAATCTAATTATATTTCTCATTCTGCTGCTGAAGTGCCTTTTTTTTCAACTACACAGTACGGCAATGAATTGGTGTGATTCCATTGTTCACGTACCTGTTTTAACTTGTAGGGTTGAGCATCACCGTGCTGCAAAGCAGAGTTGCAAATTTAAACCTATTTATATGAATTTCACTGTTATAGCTTAATCATTATATTCTCTTTTTGTAGATCAGCTCTTATATTTAAATAGGCGCTCCCGGAGGAAGATGCCAGGCCCCGTTGTTTGACTAGATAGGTCTTCTTTTTGTTGAAATAGAATATTTTTTATTACGGACCATTTTTCTGGTTTACTGTTGCCTTTTTTAGGGTCTATGACTTTCTCCCTCTACTTTTATTTTGGTTCATTAGTTTCTTTCGAATCTTGCTGTTTACATATGCAGGGTGTGATGACATCTTATGACTGGATTCCCCATTCTGTTGATTTCATACTAAATGGTACCATCATCTTGGGAACACCTTCGAAGTTTGGTCATAGAGACGTACTCCAGCATATAATCTAATCTGTGCGTCATAAATTTTTATAATTTAATGCATTTTTTATCGTTTTTTTGAAGCATACTCATTGATATTATGCAATGATAAATATACGGAACAACGTCAGTCATGTTGGCGACGTCGTAACCCCGAGCTAGCAGTTGCTTCTATTGAACTGCTAGCTAACAGAAGGTAACATTGATAACAGAAGGTAAGCAATGTTCAAAATGAACATTGCTTACCTTCTGTTATAAAGTTTACCGTGCTGTGTTGGTATCTAAATTACATCCTTTTGAAACCCCGCTCGTAATCTCCGTACGATCGCTCGCTATTGCAGGCTAACGCCTACCAACAGTGGGCTCAAGATCCGACAATACATTCGATTTTCTGAGCTTTGGCTCGCTGATTTCATTTTTCCTGATTTGACGATTCCTGGCTGAAAATGTTCTAATGATCGAACGTTCTGACATTCAATTACTAGTCTCTGCTTTTTATATGGTGTACATCGCAAATGTCGAAATATTGTATCACTGTACTGCATGTTGAAATGTTGCATCGTCCTACTACATATTAAAATATTACATCGCCGTAATACATGTTAAAATGTGATATCGTCGTACGTCATGTTACAATTATTACAATATCATCAATTAGCGCTCCTAGGGGGAAATTGTGAGGGCCCGAGCTGAGAGTTAAGTAGGCCTTCTTTTTGTTGAAATAAAATGTTTCTGTTATGTTAAGGACCACCTTTTTTCGGTTCACTGCTGTCCTGTTTTTCAGCACCTACTACATACTTCTCCAAATTTTATCTAGTTTTATGAACTTCTTTCACAACTTACTGTTTCTATGCCCTTTCTGCATAGATTCCGCGTTCCCTTAACTCCATACTAAATGGTGCCTTCCTTCTTCCTCTCTTTGGATCGCATTTGTTGCGGATAGGAAGGCTTAAACTAACTAATAATCTAATCTTATTTATGTTTTTTTTTATCGTTCACGTTTCCCTGAACGTTGAGCTATTTACTCGAAAAGCGTGCATCCCAAACAATCGGGGAACTTGAAGTAAAAATGGAACGTTAACACAATGACTGTGATGTGTTAAACTCAAGTTCAGTATTCAGCTCAAATTGAAATTCAAAAGTTGTTCGATATTTTATAAATACCATGCATTAATTAGGTCCATTAAATACCATTAATTTTAAAAGATTGCCAAAATTTTTTCAAATGACCCATCGATGGGTCGGTCGCAGCAAGGAAAACTTGAGCACGACCCACCGATGGGTCGTATCGCAGTCAATTCGTTAACCAATTCGCATCGGGATAGACGTGCGTCAACATCAAGAGGAACTCGTCCAATGAAATTGGTGGAGACTTGGGACTTGCTTTTGTAGACTTACTTTAATCCCGGGGCTATTGTTCCCTGCCCTTGCAGTCCGCCTGGTCACGTGGGGAAAGGAACGATCCATTCACTTCTGATGGCTGACCGGCGAAATTAGGTCCTTTAGGTGAATTCCTGTGTCGGTTTTAATGCTATTTGGAATTTATCAAATGCTGAACTTTAAAGTTTGAAATTGTTCACTTTGAGATTAAATGGGCTTACTACGAGAGAGGCTTTCCCACGGGTTGAGACGAGATAAAATTTACTAGTATTTTGATTTATGCGTCCAGATGAATCTAGTGAATAGTACACTATGTTCGTTTACGAGTCCACGAAAGCAAAGTTCTCGAGTATTCATCATCGAGTTGAATTCTGGACATTTCGTCTGGGGATAAGAAATTCCTGAATTTAGTTTCAGTCTTCAAGACCTTTTATTCCGCATTTCAAGTCGGCCTTTAGACCTGCGAGTACATAGCGCTGCTTCGCTCTGTCGTGTTTTTCTCGCGCACGCGCGTTATCCCGTTCGGAATTCGATGATTAAAGGCAGAGCTCGTCTTACTACTGCGCCAACTGAGCGACAGCTCGAGCCTCCGATTGTGCCACTCGAAACTCGACTCCTCGAATTGCCAAAAGAAATCTTTTGTGACGCACGACATTTACGTCCTGACGTCTCTAGGCTGCCTCCGCCACCGTCTTGGGTTGCGTTTCTTTCTTTTAGCAAATTTTATTCTAATCACTTAGGGATTTTTCGTATAGTAAACCATGACAATGAAGGCCGTGAGATTAAGTTTTTCTGATTTTCGTTTGGGTTTTTGTGTTATTTTTTGAAACAGATGATCGCCGTTCGTTAGGGACGTTTTGAGTCTGAAAATGATGAGCAATGTTTATGAAATTACTCCATTTGTTTACGGCTGTCACATTCGCGAATGGCAACGTTTCTTTTGTTAGGCTGTGGTGTTGCATCACGCTGCCAAAATTTTGCTCTTTATTTTCACGAGGTTATTTAGTTCATTTTCATGGTCATGGACCAGGTGCTCGCGTTGGGATTTTCTCTATTCTAAAATGAACTAGCGGATACTTCAACCAACCTCTTGCATAAACGTCCTCTGTGCTGTTTCAGATTTTGCTGCTTTTTACGGATGTGTCTTGAGAGGAAACCAAGTGTTGAATTAGTTTCCTTTGAATTATTATGTTGCGGTGTTATTAAAAGAAATATGAGTGGTGATCTGTTACCGAAGTTATCAAGTTGAAGTAGATCCTCGAAAATTTAGAACTTACGCCCTCGTGAGGGTTTTCTGAAGGAGAATGTTTTTCAGCGCATCTTGCGGACTTGCGCTCGTAGGAGATTTATGTAAAGAATTCCTGCACTACTCTCAAGGGGATATGCCGAGAGTGATTGTCTTCTTCGGTGACCCTTGGATAATTAATGCTCTTCTGCGGCTACTCTGCTACTCCTCTCAGTCAGCAACACTTCTTACAGGAATTAGTTGTGAGTTTAGACTATAGTTAAGGAGGCCTTACCTTCCAAAATTTACTCCGGCCTCTCGCACTTCTCAGTAGGAGAGGCCAGTGTACTGTACTACCCACCTCTTGCACGAGTGCCTTCGTGTTGTATTTTTTTTTGTATTTAACTCTTTCGTCTCTTCGAGATACTTGAGCATTCTTTTGCCGGCGTCCTAAGCTATGTCAACTGCAGCACACAAATTTTGGGCTCTCAGGGGTAACTTAAACTTGAACTTCTTCAACTTCCTCTGTGCTAGTCGCTCAACTGAGCGATTAAACCTGGGGTGGTAAACTTCGAATAAGAATATCAGCAAATTTAATATGCATATTTTCACTGTAGGTATCGATTTCGGACAATTCATCTCATTCAGCATCGTGTTAAATGGCCTGTGTTCAAAAGAATCAGTTTCGGTCTTCAAACCTTGGACAAATGCTCCGAAATTTAACCCTCTACCGCCTCACGTTCCCCACAGGGTACACTCAATAAAACTGCTCGTATATTTTATTTCTCGTCAATGTAGATGCTCTTATGTATTTTTTGAAGTTCACTGCCGAGTTGCAGTTCGTCTCTAATGTGATGTTGGAGACAACCTGATGCTAGAGCCACGTCTAATAACGGTGGTTATAATACCGGCAATATGAGTAGAAAAATTAGGCGGTAGAGGGTTAAGATGGAGGCTATTTAAATACTACTGAAAATATTCGTTAAGACATTGATTTTTCTGGCGTTCTTGAAATCGATGATTTTCATAGTTTATGGTTACCTTTTAATTAATAATTACCTTAAAAATTAATTTAGACATGACAATGCGTGTGGGTGTTGGTAGAATCTGGGCCGAACCTACACCGTTCTGGCATCTTACGTGCCCTTTCAGCTGCTGATGCAAATGTCCATGCGTGAAATTTTGGGTCCTACCTTTGATTGGAGCTTTTCTTCGGCGGAACGCTCCATCGCAGATGCGCAGTGTAACTAAACTGCTCTCGATTTTAAAATGATGCAGTGATTCCGATCTTTTTTTCACGGTGACAATAGTCGATCGACGCGTTCTATAGGCCCAGCGAGATTGGGTAGGCCTGCGCTGGCAACAATGGTGTGCAAATATTACTGGGCTACCTGCTTTTCTGTGTCTACTTTTCCCGCCGCGTAGCAGGGATACGGTCGCCAGGTCTGGACGCTTCAGGGCTCAAATAATGAAGCCGCCGCGTCCTTGTTACGTGTGGACGCGTGGCTCATACGTTCTAAATTCTCCGCCAGTTTTGACTTACGACTGCCGCGTGTTCTTCTATCTGCTTTATGCTAACGGTCGAGTTTGGTTCCCCGTATGCAATTTTTTTTTAATTCTTGCGACAAAATTAGAAAAAATTCAATTTTTGAATTCAATTTCTTACCACTAGTCAGAAATGAGGGGATTACGGGATTCGACATTTTCCTTACATAAATTCTTCAGATGTGGATGACAAACAAATATATCCATCCTGATAATACCCGCTATTAAAATATTCTCTTACTTGTGTTATGATGAAACTCGTATCACAGATACGGTCATTGAGCATCCTTCTAATCAAATAAAAAAAACGGATACCAAACCAATACATAAATTTATAAATAAACAAACACACCAAGGGCATTATTAGGCAAGATTATCAGTGGTTCTTGCTTTAATTGTTCCGGAAGTGAAGTTCACGGAAACATTAAGCCGTCGAAACGGTATTCAGATAGTTATATTTCGAAAAAACATCAACAGCTTGTTGCACATGCTGAGAAAAAAATTGAATCTCGCGTTTACTGCCAGAGTTTTAGGAGCGTTCTCAATGTGCAGCCGAATTCTTGCGTAGCTCTGGCATAAAAGTAATTATGGAAAGCTAACAATACGACAGCTTGCTGATGAATATTTTGTACTCTACAGTTCAGGCTGCAAAATTAAGACAAAACTGAACTGACCAAAAATTCGCCGATAAGTTAAATAACACATTTTAACCTAGTATTCTTCAATAAGTTATGATTTTTAAAAGAAATGTTCATGAAATCTTGCTAAAAATTTTGGTGTGGCATTAGGTGAGCTTAAATAAATGTCAGTGTATTGGTTACCTTAATTTGTAAAAGCCTTGTAAAGACAAACCCTACTACGTGTTCGTGGCCGTTCAAGGAGTTAACAACTATTGTATCGCTGTGAATTAGCACTCCCTGGGGGAAATTTTGAGGTTCTGAGCTGAGAGTTAGGTAGGCCTTCTTTTTGTTGAAATAGAATGGATTATTGGCTTTGTTAAGGACTATTTATTCGGTTCTTTGCTGTCCGGTTTTCAGTTCCTCTGACTTTCTTCTGCAACTTTTATCTTGTTTCATGAATTCAATGTTTTTATGTGCAGGGGATCTTGTGCGGGAACTCATATTGTGAATAGGTTCCCCGTTTCCCGAACTCCATATTAAATGGTGTCTTTAACTTTCCTCTCTTCGAACACATTTATTGTAGTTAGGGAAGCCGAAACTAATTCATAATCTAACTCAATAGACACATGCTTAGGGCTTAAGTAGATGTTTTACCTTGGTTATTGCTGATCATTTTAGACTTGTGCTACGCGACGATAATTTGTTTCGCGATAATTCGTTACGCGACGTTTGTAGGAGTTGTGAAGGTTTTACGCGTGTGTGCGGACTAAACTTCGTTTTTTGAAGGAGGTTTAATGTTTTTTTGGCTATACAAAATGATAATTTTACCGCTTTGTATCACTCATTCTACACAGCAGTTTTTTCTAATAATGCAGTTTCACAATTTCAATTAGACCGCTGTATTATGTTGCATAAATAAGAGCTCATTCGGGAGAACTGAAACGCTGTTTATAACCTGCAATACATGGTGTAACAAAAGCATTTTGAATTCAAATTGGCTTCTTTCATTTAAAAGTTGAATTAAAATTGCTAAGTTCTCGAATTCTTTATAATCTCTCCAGAAACTTATTTCTATTTTTCTTTTATTTTTAGAAAATTTCAACTTATACTAAAAATCTTATGCAGCACTTACACGCAAAATCTTGTGTAACTTGTGCGTAAAATCTTATGCAACTTGTACGTAAAATCTTATGCAACTTGTGCGTAAAATCTTATGCAACTTGTGCGTAAAATCTTATGCAACTTGTGCGTAAAATCTTATGCGACTTGTACGTAAAATCTTATGCTACTTGTACGTAAAACCTTATGCAAGTTATTCGTAAAATCTAATGGATGGAGCTTCCCAAAACCTGCATAGAGCGTTACTCTTGCACGAACGCCCGTTGTCTCTTCTTGTCCCAATTTTAACGTAAAATAGGAGTTAATTAGCGTGGGACTGCATTGTGGGCGACTCGGGCCGTTAATTATGTCAGGCCGAGCAACAATGCACCGCATTATAGTTAAAAATTTCATGGGAAACTGTCGAGCTCTTGGTGGGAACGCTGCGTCTGCCCGTCTTGTTTTTTTGCTGCTCCTGTTGGAATTTTGTGATCCCGAGAACAATTTTTCCCACAGAAAAGTTATTTGCTTTTGTTAAAGTTGTGAAACATTTTCTGCTGCGGTGTAAGTTTGGAATTATGAATAAATTTATGCGCCTCCAAAGTCACTAATCAAGGCTAAAATTTCAAGGGTACAGCGGTTAAAAAAATATACCCACCGTGTTTAGAAAGGGGTATTTATTCTTGAAATTTTTATTTCAACACTACGGATAATTTTTTAGCGGGTCTGTCTCGCGCTCGTTCACTGATGAATGTGCCCATCTTTGTTGCTTTTGTGCTTTTTTCTTCATCAATGAGTTCTATTCTAAGCAGTTTGTAGCACTTGACATACCGGACCCTTACTGCGCGAAAAGGGTTTTTGACCGAGTTTTTCGTAGTTACTCTATGATACGAGACATTTAAATTGATTTTTAAAATTTAATTATGCACTGTGGGAATGCATTGTTGCAAGTTTCTTGTACATGATATCAAGGCGAAATAACCAACATTTTGGGCGTTTCTACCAACGCGATGGTTCCCACTGTTACTACTCGCTTCGAGCTGGTACGGTAGCTTCACTCTTATATCCATTAAGCGTTGCAACAATTCGTAGGTCATAATGTATTTTTATTTTTAATTTCAGGTGAGTGACAATCGGCTGAGGTCTCCTAACACCGTTTTCTGTGAGTATTAAATCCTGTATTTTGTTGTCGCTTTGAAGTTCTGCGTTCTATTGGCGTTCTTTATCTAACCCTCAGGTAAGGTTAATCATTTAATCTGTTGATTAAGTTGCTGTTCTTTATATAGCGTCGGAGTATTTCTTAGAAAATTGGCATTTGGGGCAATTATTCACTTTGTGTGTTGTGTCGTGGCGCTTATAGTTTTGGTATCCAAGACATGTCATTATTTCATCTACATCAATAATGATATCGGAATCCATGTACAATAACATTAGAGTTTAACAATTTGTGTCGGTATTGAACTGTTTCGGCCGCTGGAACCTTGAAAGTTTACAGTGTAAACTCAAAAATAAAACCTTCTGACTCCTGAATTTTCATTCATGCATGCTTCTGGCAAGTCTTATTTATCGTTATAGCGACTACAGTTATTACTCAATCAAAATTATCCACGGTCATAAGGTCTAATCAACTTCTAATATTAACGCTGGCGATGAGTTAGTCCTTACACTTCAATTTAGGACGGCGAGATCGGATCAGTGGTGCTCCACCTTCCTTCCTCTTGAACGTTTCCACGAGGCCACATCGGGATGAGCCCGCGTAAAAAAGGTACTTGTGAGCTTTGCTTTGTGGGTGCTAGACACTACGCGTGAAAATAGGTAGATGCGGCCCTCTATGGGTAGATTCGCGGTAGACACCGTCTGAATAGGTAGATGCGCGGTAGACAGAGTAGACACTCGCACAATGCGGGTCAAGCTCTCAACCTGTCAAGTTCTTCATTGCCGCGCCCATTGAACGTGGACGGGCTTCTGTGAGCTTCAACATTTATGTATGAGTTTCCACTTGCAGGTAGAAGCAGAGTGGAGAGGGAAGTACTTCTCATTTTTTGTGTGGAACTTTTTGGGCTCAACATGCTACCACTCGTTTCGTTATGTGGTGGCCTGGCGTACCTTGTATCTATCTGTTCGAGTTCTGTTTGGTTTGGTGAATTGGGTTGTGCTCTGAAAGTAAATGCTATTTTCTGTCAGTCCTATCGTACTATCTGGCTTTTTTAAATGGGATAATAAAGGAAATGCATGTCCCATTGTTGGATAATGAGGTAATGGTGATGTTCTGGTAATTATCACGTTCCCCGCGTACTAGACTTCATGTTTACCAACAGGTAAATTGTCCATTTACGAATCGGCATAAATGCACGACTTTTATTTTATCGGTTTCGCGAAATTTTTTAAATGTTATACGAGGTGAAATGTTATCGTGCAATTGTATTTTTCAAGTTCATTAGTAAGAAACGATATTTATTCAAGCTGGAAAATCGATTTCCCAATTCTGCTACTTACAACCTTACCAAACCAACCGTTAACAGCCGCGGAAACGCGGTGAACGTGTTAGGTAATATCCTGTCTCATTGTAGACAAGAACAAGCCGAGTGGCACATTCACAGGTTGCAACCAAAGTGCTGTGTCGTTGAATAGCAATCACGCACAGTCATCAGAGTAGAAGTAAAAGAGAAGTGAACACTCACGTATACAAGCTTCAGTATTCACTCGCAAGTACCACAACACTTGTCCTCTCAGATGGGTGCGACTATTGTATCCATGGGAATTAGCGCTCCTTGGGGGAAGATGTGAGGTCTTGAACTGGAGATTAAGTAGGCCTCGCTTCTGTTGAAATAGTTCAGGTTTTTGGTTTTGTTATGGACCATCTATTTTTCGGTTCGCTGCTGTCTTGTTTTTTCTGCACCCATTACTTCCTTCAACACATTTTTCGTTTCATAAACTTCCACCTTACCTTGCTGTTCTTATACACAGGGGTTACTGTGTGGGAACACACCTTGTGCATAGATTCCGCGTTCCCTTAACTCCAAACAAAATGGCACCTTCCATTTTTGGGCACACCTCTTTCTGGTTAGCGATTCTCAAACTAGCAGTCTAATCTAACGGCTAAATCCGCACTAACATCCCACATCGGCGGCTCAAAGATGTGCGGCCCCGTGGGCGTTGTTGCAGTTACTTGTTTTTCTATTTCGTAGCAGGTGTAGGCTATTTATGGATGGTATACTACCAAGTGTAGCGTGAATATGTCAATTTGGGTATCTTCTTGCCTAATAATACCTTCAGTGTGTTTATTTATTTGTTTGGTGTCCGCGTCTGCTGTCTCCGTGTGACGCTCATAAGCCATGCTCAACGACCGTATCTGTGATACGAGTTTCACCAGTGCACAAGTACGAAAATATTTCAATCGCGGACACTATTAGGATGGATATATTTGTGTGTCATCCACATTTAAAAGATTTATGTAAAGAAAATTTCAAATGCTGTCACATTTGACATGCCGTATACACTTGTTGCGTAGTAATATGAGATATTGATCTCATTTGATTTATATAGCGGGTAACCGTGAATTTTAATTTAATTAGACAGAAGAATTACTTATTGTTACTCTGGGAGGTGTGAATAATTCTTGAAAACAGTAATCCTAGATATTAACGAATAATTGAGCCATCCTATTACCGCGACCGGCAGCAAGAGGGAGGAAAGTTTGACACGTTCACTACGTATTGGTCCATATGTGTAACTTGCTTATTCACGTGTCAATATCAATTCGCAGCATTTAAAATGTGTAACTACCATTAATAGAAATGAAATATAACGTACACCTTAAAATATTATCGAGTACATGTATTTTTCACGCTTCTTATACAATATAAAAATGTAATTGAGCAGTAACGAAGATTTCCCAATTCTGCTACTTCCAACCGAACCAACCGTAGCAACCGTGCAAACGTTGTCAGCGTGTTAGCAGACTTTGACCTGGGAGAGAGGCGAACGCATTGACATAAATTCCAGCCTTATTTAACGAAGATTCTTTCCAATGCTGCACATTTGCGTCAGTCCGTAGTGTTTTTATGGCCGTAGTGTGAGGTGACAACAAAGTGATGTGCGAACTGATGTATTCGCATAATAATTATCAACTACATTACCGTGTGTTCTTGGTGAGATTTCAGCCATCTAGTTTTGGGTCCCAAGAGTAATTTATCCACGTAAAAGCGCAGGGTATCAACTACGTACGCGCTGCATGCCCACTAGACACGATGAACATGACGTTTACTGGGTAGTTTTGTGTCGCGTCAAATTGCTTGTGCTCGCTATGCGTGTTTTACGGTAACAGCTGCAGTTTTATTTTTTGGGAATTTGAAATTCCTGTCTTAATTCCCGTATTGAAATATTCTGAATCTTTGGTGATATTAGGGTACTTTTTATCAATTGGTATTTTATTCAACACTGGTCTGAAGCTCTACATTTTTCATGTGATGTAGTCAAATATTTATCCTTCCTCCTAATCTGTAAATCATTCTACCGATAACCTCCTAGGGCTGCAGCTTAGCAAATTTGGAATAGATTTGCTGGTCGACGTATTGTAATTTTTTGCCCGCGATGACACTCACATTGTGCGTGGCGCAGGTCGACGACAGAAGGATCTTCCCTCACGATCAGGTCTGTTGCTCTGCCATGTGCTCCCAAAGCAGCCCCTAAAAACCTGAGTTTTGGGTCCCCCCTAAAGCCTGGGTTTTGTCCTGCATCCATGTTATCAGATGGGTGAGGATACAGCGCTCTCTCATCACGCCTTCATCGGATCAACCGCGTGTTGGAATTTCTTCGGAAAAATCAGATTACGTATCGCACCGTTAATTTTTACTGGATTTTTTGTTTATTTTGTGCTGAAAAGATTTCTAAGTTACGTGGTGTTTTCTATGGGCGTCGGGTTGGATTTTAGAAATAGTTTTAGAGAAAAATAATCATTTTGAAGTCATTTGTGCTTTTCTCGCATCGCTCACGCTTTTTACTTGAGTATCATTCTCTAGTTATCACTTTTGCCCACATGTAGCGCTCGGTAGTGAATTAATTATCCCCTTGTAACGCACGTGTGATGTTCGTCAGTGATGGAATTTAACCATAGCATAAATATCTCGTTATGTAAATGCCGGCGCTGAGCGAAAAAAACTGACGATTATGAAGTTTTCTCTATAAGAAGGGCCCAGGTCAACCATTATTGGAGTTTTATTGAAGGAATCTGCATGTACAAAATTCAGAAGTCGTTTTTGTGTACGTGTCGCGTGTCTGCGCGACGTATTATTTGTATCGTTGTTTTATTTAGTATCTATATTGCCTACAGTCCGTACTTCGTAGGCGTACTCTGCAGCATATATTGTGTGTTGCAGTCCTAGTGTTGCGATTGTACAGGGGCTAAAATTGAAAACTCAAATATATCTAAGAACGAAGTTACCGATCTGCACTGGGGAAGGCAAGTATGGATATGAGCAAGCGATTTTCAAAGCTCTGAAGGATACCATGTATGATGCCAGTCGCTTTCGAAAGACCTGTTAAAACGGCTTGTAATTATTTTCGTCACCCGTATTTTCCGTTGGTGTTAGTAGGTAGTACATTTCGATAGACACGTGTACAGATATTAAAATAACGAGTGGGTATATAAATCAATGGGATAAATGTTCAATGTGGAAAACTACAAAAATTAGAATGAAAAGAAATGTACAATTATATCGATTTTGCTGTCTTGCACCCGGCATCTGGGTTTTAAGAGTGTATCATTTTCCAAAGTATTGCCTAGGGTATATTTAGCGAGCGCCCTATTGATAGTCGCTAAGACGGGGATCATCTTTATGAGAGCAATGTTTGGCTTCTGAACAAAAGCTTCAACTCTTTTCTGTGTATCCCCTTCTGTTTCCTATTGTGTTATAAAACGTCAGTAATCGTTGTATTGCTTGCGTAAGTTCTTATCAGGAACATGGCTTTAATGCCCCACTGGCGGCCTCTCGTGAATCACTCGATATGGACGACTTATACTTGCTAATACTCTTCAAGGTCCAAAGTGCGTGTGTTTGAACGTTTCCTATGTTGTATTTAATTTAAATGCATTTATGACTCTCTGCTTAATCGTGTATGCTTCATGGGTTTACGTGAAGCCAATTCATGTTTCTTAACTTTTTCATTTGCATGATGTGTTTGAACAATTTTATTGTAGATTTTGATTCGGATTTAAAAACTGAAAGCTCAATGTGTAATTGTTTTTTACCTATTTATTTGCACCTAATTTTTTCTCTACTGCCTAGAAGTTTAGTGGAGAGAATGTTGCGACTTTCCTCGGATTTATTACAGTATTCATTTTCAACTCTTCGAACAAATGATCAGCATTTAGCAAACAATTGAAAATTTTTTTTCAACGAACCAGGAATAAATAAGTTTTTGACTGGTGTCATAATGTGATGTTTTCTATACATATTTAATGTGTATTTGATGTATAAAGCTCCTCATAGAGCAATAGGTTTATAGATTCGATAGGCTTGTCTATCTCATACATTGGGATTGGCGCCGCCAGTGGAGATCTCCTTAAGTTGCCTCTGCTATGGTCAGGCCTTTGGGACTTTTTTCTTTATTTTGCGTCTTTCAGTTTTCATGCTTTTTTTGGCAATTTCTTTCCTACCTTTTCCTTTCTAACTTGCTGTTTCTAAACTCAGGGTATCCTTTGGGAACGCACGCTGTGCATAGATTTTAAATTTTCTACAGTGCGTACTGAATGATCCTTCAGTTTTCCTTTGTGAAAGTATTTCTGCAGTAGAAATGGAGCTTTGAACTAACATAATGCTAATTGTAATCTTTTTAGTAGTTGATTGTCTAGAACATGCGATAGTTAAATGTGTGAGTAATGATATCTTCAATCTCCTATTAATGTCTTTGTTTCACAAGCCGTTATTAGCGTGATGTGAAGGTTTGATGTTAACATTTTCATCATTTACCGCCCGTGAGTAATTGTTCGTAACGTATCAGAGGCGATTGTGAAATGCATTCAGAGTTAAATGTAATACTTCTTTTTTGAGCACTGGTATTATTGTTGGAGTAAATGCATTAGGAGTTGAATATAATACATCTCCTTTTTTGAGTACTGGTATTAGTGTTGGAGTAAATGCATTAGGAGTAAACTATAATGCTTGTCCTTTTTTTGAACACTGGTATCATCGTTGGAGTAGTTGGTGGTAATGCTAGGCTCCATGTATTCATTGACTGACTGAGAGCCATTGCTGCACCAGAAAATAGAGAACTCCATGGCGCGGTCGTTGTGTGAGGAGAGTGCGCGTGCTGGCGTCATCACGACGCAATTTATTGCTCTTTTTCCACCACTGCCCCTTGTTCTTTGGCGCTCTTAACTCTTGCCTCGCGTCAGCGCTGACACCTAATGGCTATCCTAATGGTTTTTATTGCGCCTCGAATAAGTACGTGTGTATCCCTGCGATTGTGAGCCATTTACTGCATGTTAAAACGGCGCTCGTGTGCTGGCCCCTCTTTTGGCTTCCGTCTTGCTGTCCAGGAGGACTTTCTCTCCTTGTAACTTGCTACTGATTTTTTTGTTTGTTGAATATTGGAAGGGTAAAAAGGAAAACCAACGTAGCTAAGAATATCATGGTAAAATCAAACGTTTCGGATCATAAAAAATTCATCCTCAGTGCTCTGAAACACGTGGATTTTTCTGAGGATGGATTTTTATGATCCAAAACCTTTGTTTTTATCATGAGATTCTTAGTTACGTTTGTTTTCCTTTTTATTACAAAGTGAGATTTCCCAGAAATCAGCGTATTTCATCTATTTCGTTGAATATTGCTGCTATTGGATTGAAGCGTTGTAGGAAGGAAAGTAGGCTACGTGTCGTAGCCTTCTTTTCTAAAATTGTCTTTAATATCGCACTCCGCAGCCACCATTTTGTTACGTTCTCGTGCTTTTGTGATTCGAAGATATCATTTTATATTACAGCAAACTCAAATTCCACCGTTCAGCTACATTATAATGATCGTTCTCGCTGTCTAGT
>JACJUY010000248.1:37616-48208 GCA_014220935.1 Platorchestia sp. MABIK
CAAACGTACCCTTCTTCGTAACGTTTATTTAAACACGACGTAGGGTATCTGAATCGTAAACCATTACAACGTGTTGAGCGATGTCAGAATTGTAGGGTTAGTTAAATAAATGATTTTCGAGTGAAGAATCATTAGGTAGTTATACTGCGTCAAAAGTTTTTGATTGTCACTTTTCACTTTTAAATCTTTGGGTTTTACGTCTTTCACTAATTATTGAGTTAGCTCGTGCCACCTCATCTGTTTCCCAGGTATAGTAGTATGGTTGCTGTTTGCTTGAACTGATGCGTAAATGGTGTAGTTGGATATGAGTTTCTCTAATAAGCTACGTGTTTATTTTGTAATATTGATTCATTTTATTTCTTTTGCTAGCCATCATACCATTCATATGGTACTCACAACACCAGTTAGCTCATTGAAAATTGGAACATTCTGGACGTCACATTAGTGCATGTAAATGACAACCTTCGTTAACTTTATTCCTAAAATAGTGTGCGTGATTGCGACTAATAAACGCTGGTGTATGCAACACAGTGTTATTTACTAAAGCCTAATTTTGAGTATGTTACAAAATGGCTGGTGCGCAAAAGTTTCAGAGTTATAACCCGTAAGTTTTCTCAATTTTTGGCGTGTAGATGAGGTAATTCTTTCCATTTGTGTGTACTCGTGAAAAAAGAATGCACCTGTATATTGCAATGTTACTCAACATTCCCGCACGTATTTGTGGTGGTGGCGGCGATATTCACGAGCGTAATTCTTTTAACTCGCGTGTATTCGTGAAAGAAAAATACGTCAGAGTATTAGTTTTGCTTACCACTAACTAATGCGATATTCACGAGCGTAATTCTTTTCGCTCACAAGTATTCATGAAAGAAGAGCACATCAGAATACCAGTTTTACATGCCCCTTGCTCACGTATTTGCGGTGGCGGTGTGGATGATCACTAGGGAGGGTTACGTCGAGGGCAGGGCTCGTAAAGCGTTCCGTGTCATTGAGACCCGCCTGGCAGCCCGACCGACCGTCCGTCGTGCGCTCGACCGGACACCGAGCGCTGCTTATTGCACTCTTATTTCGGTGCCCCAGTTTTTCGTCTCTATTTTGACTGGGCTGGTTGTTGATGCTCTTCTCTATTTTGACTGGGCTGGTTGTTGATGCTCTTCTCTATTTTGACTGGGCTGGTTGTTGATGCTCTTCTCGATTTTGACTGGGCTGGTTGTTGATGCTCTTCTCTAGTTTGACTGGGCTGGTTGTTGATGCTCTTCCCTAATTTTACTGGGCTGGTTGTTGATGCTCTTCCCTATTTTTACTTGGCTAGTTATTGATGCTCCTTTTTACTTCGACTTTTTTGGTTATTGATGTCCATTATTTTGATTACGCTAGTTTTCTGTGCTTCAGTTCAACTTTGCTGTTAATTGATGTTGACTTTTTTTGGCTGCCCTTGTCACTGTTATATGTTTGTCATTTCCTATTTATTGGGTTAGCTAGATATTCGTTCTCGTTTCTTTTACCGTCTAGTGTATTTGAATCTCTTCATTTTAACGGCGCTCGAGACTGTTAGTGCTAAAATGGATTAACTTTTTTAGCTTTATTTTTCATTGTGATCGCATTTTTTAATATTTCCGTTCCATTTTTTCTAATTATAACCCATGCTCCTGATTACGGCTCGACCTGTAATTGTTACCTCGGTGGAAGTATCATGTTTTGGAAGTGTTCATTTATTATTTCAGTCGTGACAAATATTCTCGTGCATCTGGGGGTTTTGATTTTCGACGTATTCGTTTTCTACGCGCCCATTTTGTAAGAATTTTTTTTTTGTAATCTATCTTCTATCGGATTTACTGAGCAGGTAAAATATTATGGCTGTGGTGTTCGTAAAGCATGTATTTTTGGATTCGAGCTGCTGCTAACGGAAAAATAGCGAGCAAGTGCCACGTGACGCGTATTTTGGCGCTCGTTTCCAGTAGCACATGCAATGTTATTTTGGTTTAATTCACTGTCGGAGTAAGAAAACTGGTTATTAATTTTAATGTATGACATCAGGAATGTTGAGATTTTTATTGCGATGTTCAGGTGCATTTCAGTTGGATTGTCACTCATCTTCAGTTTTATGGGTTTGCCTTCTGCATGCCGCTTTTTAACAGTGAGATGATTGTTGGGCTAAATTATGATTTTGACAACCGGTGAGCTTTTATATTTACGATTTTACAGGAGTGCTATAGAGTATGAAATCCTTTATAAAATATTTCGGAGCAGTTCAAATTTTATACAAGTTTCGTGACAAATCAACTCTGTTCTCACGTGAATCTTGCCGTAAATTTTCCAACGCAAAACTGTACTCAATGCCAGTCTCCACCCCCCACTAATATTTCGTGTTTATTCACCATATAGGTTTAGAAAGCACGTTTCGAAGCGTACACAAATCGCGTATTTGTATATGCCATTAATCGCCGGAGCCTCTATACTGTCTTGGCAGCTTTCCCACTTAACTCAAGGCTTATGTTGACAATTTCCCAGGCGTGGCAAAACTTGCACTCCATTTCACAATTTGTGCGACCGAGAACTGCAGGCCGCCAATTTAGCGCCTGTGTGGCCTTTGAAGAGCTGCCGCAGGGCTCCTGCTAATGGCCTCTCTTGCTAATGGGTTGAGGTGCTCCTACCTCTTTGGTGTTGCTGTTTGAGCATCGTGTGTGTTTGTCCTGTTTGTTGGTTGTGTTTCTAATTCGTGCTTATTTGGTCCTCGTGTGTATTTGTCCTGTTTGTTGGTTGTGTTTCTAATTCGTGCTTGTTTGGTCCTCGTGTGTATTTTTCCTGTTTGTTGGTTGTGTTTCTAATTCGTGCTTGTTTGGTCCTCGTGTGTGTTTGTCCTGTTTTTGGTTGTGTTTCTAATTCGTGCTTGTTTGGTCCTCGTGTGTATTTGTCCTGTTTGTTGGTTGTGTTTCTAATTCGTGCTTGTTTGGTCCTCGTGTGTATTTGTCCTGTTTGTTGGTTGTGTTTCTAATTCGTGCTTGTTTGGTCCTCGTGTGTATTTGTCCTGTTTGTTGGTTGTGTTTCTGATTCGTGCTTCTCTGTTCTTTGTGCGTTTGTCCTGTTTGTTGGTTGTGTTTCTGATTCGTGCTTCTCTGTTCTTCGTGTGTTTGTCCTGTTTGTTGGTTGTGTTTCTGATTCGTGCTTCTTTGGTCTTCCCGTGTGTATGTCGTTAGTGTTTCTGATTCGTGCTTCTTTGGTCTTCGTGTGTGTTTGTCCTGTTTGTTGGTTGTGTTTCTGATTCCTCCTTGTTGTTTCTCTTGTTTGCATTTGCCCTCTTTCGGTTGCTGAGTGCTCTGCTATAACATCCCTTTGTTTGTTATCTTTGTTGACTGTTTTTGCCCAGTTGTTTCAGTTTTCATGATTTTTTCAAATTTTCTGCTCATGGCTTTTGTTACTGGTGTTTTAGTCGTTATTGTTCACACATTCCTCATGGTTTCATCGGCATTATCTTTCGTTAATGATACTTTACGATATTGAAATAAGTTGAATTTCAGATCTTTAGCATTTTAAATTAATCTGTAATCGTTATTTTTAGGCTTATTTGTGACAAGTGCTTCAGATTTTTTGTTCTTCGTTTTCTCCTTCGCCCTTTATTTTCTCGAAGTGATTTTGATTACAGGTACTAGGAGAGGAAAATGCTGGTGTGTTTTTTTGTAAGGCGTGTACATAATATGTGTATGCATGCAATTAAATAAGCTTGTTTAAAAACATTCGCAAAAATCGAATATTAAAAATAAAAATCGTAAATATTTATGTAAACCCGACGCTGCATGTTTTGGTCATGTCTAAGTCTGTACCCTTTTCTTACTTATTTCAGTCATGCTTACTTCAGTAAGAATTATGTGTATTTCTCACTGTAAATTACTGGGCATTGACGACTGCGCGACCATTGTCCTAGAATATTTTATTGAAGTGATTTTAATTACGAAGGACCGCATTCCTGCTTGCTGGTGCGGTCCAGAGCACCCCTTTGTTTATGGCCATGCTTGCTCGATCTCCTTGTGCTGTGCTCTCCGCTGGGTTGTTTAGTGCAATTTGTGTGTTATGGGGACAGCGGGGCGCTCTATTATCGCGAGGTGAGAAGTCGCTGTGGGGTGCGCAATTCAACGCCTATACCATTCAGCAAAACAAATTCCGATGTCGAAAAATCTACCTATACTTGGGCCTTGTTGTGAGTTTGCTCTTTGTTTTTGTGGTCTGCCTGCTTAAGTTTTCTTCGGTGTTGGGGTCTAAAAACTCATTAAAAAAAAATTTCAATTTCGAAAATCTATCTATACTTGGGCCTCGTTGTGAGTTTGCTGCTTTGTCGCTTTGTGTTTGTGGTCTGCCTGCTTACGTTTTCTTCAGCATTGGGGTCTAGAAAATCATTATGTACAGCTATTTGCCACTTTGGAGTAATGAAAACTCGTGAATATTTGCCTAATTAGATTATTTTTAATCTTTTGTGAATGGATATCCGGTGTTAGATAAACTCGTGATCGGTTTTTGCATTAGATATATAACTTTCTCTCTGTAGAAAATGACTAAACAACGGTCTTCAGGGAAAAAACTATTGTATCCATGGGAATAAGCGCTGCAAGGGCGAAGAAGTGAAATCCAGAGGTAAAGGTCAAGTTGGTCTTTTTTTAACAGATAGGATTTGTTTTATCATGAATCACCTTTTTTCGGTCCCTTTCTGTCCTCTTTTTCAGCACTTGTATCTTCTGCAACTTTTATCATGCTTCATGAACTTCTTTTTCAACTGACTATCTATGCACTTTGTGCACATGTTCCGCGTTTCCTCAAGTCCATACTAAATGGTGACTTCCTCCTCCTTCTCTTTGGAACGCCTTTGTTGCGGTTAGGAAACCTTTAACTTACATTTAATCTAATATGCAGTTTATTTACTCTGACCGTTAGACTCATGGTGTCACATTTGATGGTATGTGGGTACGGTTCGTTTGAAATATTTTCGTTGATCGTCTCTGAATTTTTGGTTGAGTTTTCTCATATCCTATTGCAACCGCATTGGATTAAGTAACTTTTTGCGTCTCCCTGTCAAAGCTCCGTAATGATAACCTGTCAAGAGCTGTTATTGATATCCAGTGAGGCGTGGTCAGTGATCCCATACGTGCATGCTTGCTTGCTTGCATGCTGCGTCCCTGATTGTATTTCTCCTTTCAACTTTGCCGTGTATTGTGTAATCCCTACATGCCCAACTCTATGCATTTGTATGCGCGCACGATATGTATTACGCGTACGGTATGTACCTTTCCGAACGGTGTGTACTACGTGTGCTTTGAAGATGAATTGTGCAAAACTGTGCTGCTAACTCTAGTCCGCAGGGCTGGCAAGTTACGTTCAGATCTTTTGTAGAAACTACCAACAAAGATGAAAAGTGGACCACAAATTTTTTTGTGCACAGGCCGGCCGTCAAATGGTTTTGATTCCGGTGAATATATTTGAAATAGTGGAACGTGTTCAATCGACACAACGTTCATTTCTATTGTTTTGAGGACCCCTCAGTGTGACAACTATTGTATGGGAATTAATGTTCCCTGGAGGAAGCTGCGAGGTCATGGTCTATTTATTGAAATAGAAGAGTAATTTTTTTTATTTTGTGACGGATCATGTTTTTCAGTTCACGGGTCTTTTTTCAGTACGCATTACTTTCTTCAATTGTCTTGTTTCATGAACTTCTTTCCATTTTGCTGTTTCTATGCGTAGGATGTGAAGACACATTTTGGGCATAAAATTCCGTTGCTTAATTCATTCAAGATGATATCTTCCTCTTTCCTCTCATGGTGACACCTTTGTAGTGTTATGGAGGTATGAACTAACGTATAATGTCTAGTCTAGTCTCTATAATTGCTTGCCACAATTGACTTAAAATTTGAATTGAATATTGAACCTGAGTTGCCACCTTGTCCTGGGAGATGCCGATCGCTGACCCCTGGCGCGGCTACTGCCCGCTGTGGGTGCTCGCTGCCTGGTCGCACTGCGCTCTATTGTTGCCTCAACTTTACGACTGCTTCCTCACGTCTCAATATTCACGCCGAGAATTTTACGACCAGAACCAATTCTGTGAGAAATTCTCCAGAGAAGTGCGCGAACAATCCGCGAGCTGAAGCCTGTAAAGGCGTTCACGGGCATGCATGGCCGAACGCATTTCCAGGGCTCAGCCTTTCAAGTTAATCGCAGATGCAGATTTTGGAATCGGGTTCTACTGTTCAGTTTGGTTTTACGATTTTGCGTTCCCATTGTTAGGAGTTCACTAAAACCGCTATAATTTTCACACCCAATCCGTTATGTTGGTGCGTGGGTGCCAGTTCCGTTATTTATGCCCATCGTAAATGTTAGGTTCTATGTAGTGCGTCTTTTTTCACGAATGTAAGGTTTAACGGGAAACTCTTTTGTATGTAGGGAAATGCGTTATACGAACGTGCATCTTTATTGAATCGCATAATATTCGCTCTTCAAAATCTTTTATAATTAGTAAGAATGCGTCCTCAGGAGAGCGCGCCGACGGAAATTATCTTTCAGCGCATCTGGCGGACTTCGCACATCTTGGAAATAAGTAGGACTCCTGAGCTACACTCAAGGGGGGTATACTGATAGTGTCTATCCTCGTCAGTGTAGCAACAGTGTTTTTCTTTTTCACTGTGCATTGCGGAAGTAGCGCTCTTCAGTGGCTGCCTAATCTACCTACACAATCATAAACATGTGTTGCAAGATTCAGTTCTGTGTGTAGATTTATTGTTAGGCTAGCCTTATTTGTCATTCTTTACTTTTTGTTTGTTTACATTTTTGCTCATTGCAAATTCCTGGACATTATTATTCATGCGAATCGCTTATTTATAATATTTTACCGGAAGCAAAACGTAACGTGGAAACTCCTTATTTACGTGCTGTTCTATTAAAACTAGCTTGCAAGATTACGTTCTATTTTGAAGATATTTGTTAAGTATCTAACAGCACATAAAAGAGTTCTCATTTTTTGAGAACTTTTTAGATGTATTAATTAATTTAAGTTGACCTTGCTAATTACTTCCCCTCAGGGGAATACAGAGTAGCACTCCCAGGGGGGATATGTGAGGTTCCGAGCTAAAAGTTAGGAGGCCTGCACGTTGAAATAGAAATTGATTTTTTCGTTATGTTACGGATCACCTTTTTTCAATTCACTGTCGTCCTGATTTTCAGCACCTGCTACTTTCATCTTCAACTTTTATCTTGTTCCATGTTCTTTTTTATGAAGTTACTGTTTCTACGAGCTTTTTGCAAAATTCCGCGTTCCCTGATCTCCAAACTAAATGATGCATTCCTCTTTCCTCTTTTTGGAACGCCTTTATTCCAAAGAAGCCTAAACTAACAACTAATCTATTAATTACTTTGACTTTGAGTGGGTGATTTGCTTTGTCTTAATTAAAGCTTGATCTTCAGCCCACTCTTTTATTTTGACCTAAACGGTTTTTAGAATATTGGTGTGATCACCTATTCCTTTAAAATTATTTTAAAACATTTGAGATGTATGAAATAATGAATTGTTTGAATATTGCAGGTTTATTTTAGGTTTTGTTAAACTTTTATATTTTGTATAGATTACAGTTCATATTCCGACGACTCATTGCTTAGCGATGTCCATCAGACACTCAATGATTCCTATAGACAATAGGGGAGAGTATACCGCCATATATCGCCTACCCAAGTGTAGTTTGAGATGTAGAAATTGTTTATCGCTAAATTAAATGTACGGAAATAAGGAACATCCATTAGTAACCTAACGTCACACTATAGTACTAGCTAGAGGTAGATCTCATGCTATAATGTGATAGACCTCACGCTACAGCAGCATCACGGTAGAAGAAACAAGGTAGGATCAAACCATTTTTTTTTCCGTCGACCTTGTGGCAATGTTGACGTCACGGCAACGAACCCATAGCAGCGCTCATATTGCATCTGACAACACTGCTAGCCCCAAATCTTGCACTACCATTAGCCTGACAAAATGTCGCAATGGTGACGTCAAGAAGTTTGTTATAAAGCCGTTCTATTGGCTAGCCGAACAAGAGGTGTATTTTCCCCCTATAGAAATGACTCTACCTTGTTTCCTCTACCGTGAGCAGCAACAGCAATAATAATTGCTCAAATTCGTATCACGTCTACAAAGCTATGAGACAAGCGTGAGGGAGCTCAATAAAGTGCTCTTCCGTTGCCAACTGAGATGGACAGGCACGGAAGTCCTGCGTTGGCTGCAGCGCCCGTAAATTGGCCTGCAAGACCTTGGCCCACTTGTCAAGTCACGCCTCGTTTGGTAAGCGCTAGACAAGCCTCCTAACGGCTTCGCCCATAAATTTTGGTCCATGTAATTGCCCTCTTTTGCTCGACTTCGGTCATCATATTGGCCTGTGTGGCACCGGAAGCTGTTTCTTGGGTTAAAAGTGTTTTCCACCAAATGTTTTTGAGATAAGCTAACAATTTTTAATGTTACATTTGACGTACATCACGTGATAAATTGCGAAGAAATTCGCTCAACATTTATTTATTGGAACACTGTCAATAGTTCAAATGTACTACCTATGAAGTCTATAAAACACAACGTTTCGATGTTCAAACATCATCATCAGGCTGAAAATATACAGAAAATTGATCACTGACATTGGTGAAATGCAAATCTAATTCTTAAGCTATATGAGACTAGTATGGAAGTTGAAATCACAGCACAAAAATATTTTATAAATGACTAGAAATAAAGTTTGTACATCAAAAGTATGTAAACACGAGATCAGGTACAGTAACAGTATTGCACACTATAGATGCTCATTGGACAAGCGATAAGGGCGAAATGACCGGACGTTCAGTTGCCTCGGAACTTCTAAGCTGCGGTTTTAGCAAATAATTTTAGAGCAAAAAGGCATTCGTGTTTTCGTTGAGAACAGGCTTAAGTTTATGGATGTGTAACGCTTTTTTAATTTGAATGTGCTCTCTTTTAGTTACGTTATATAAGATTTTTGTGTTAGGGTATAGATCTTCATTTGATGGTTTGCAACTGCGGTCAACTTGTCTCTCATAGCATTTTAACTATTAACAGTGTTCCAATGAAGGAATGTTGGGTGAATTTCTTCGCAATTTATCACGTGATGAACTTCAATTGTATCGTAAAGATGAGAAATTAGAAAATAAATTTTTAAAGTTAATATTGATTTTTTGTCTGTAGTGTTTTTTTTATCAATATTCGTGGTATGCCTGTTTCCTGATGCCACTGCGGTGTAGCTAATTCAAATGTGTACGCCACTACTGCTGTGATTCGGACGTAGCTAAAGAATGCTTAATCATTTTGAGTTACCCTCGAATTTTGTTGGTTATTCAGTTGCAGAGATTATTTTCCGAAATGTTCGGTTTCTTACTGTCGAAGCTACCGCTGATTAGTATGGCCAGTGTTATTTTCCCTGAGCAAGTCCACTGCTCCGTCTGCTCGTCTGCGGAAACCAACGCGTTCTCAAGTTAATGTTCTTCTAGAAATTTGCGAGGACTTGGAGCTCAGACCAGTGCTTAGGGTTCTTATGTTTCTAATGCTGAAATTCAAAGATCGATGCATTAAAACATTTTTAGCACTGAAGTAGGAGTCGAGCTGTGTAGAAGTAGTAATTTTGAGACTAGTTGAGAAACAATTAATTTCCCTCAAGAGCTTTATTTGGAACTCGCAAGGTTTGGCAAAGAAAATAAACGTTTCTTTCTGTTCCATCACCACGAGTCTAAAATTGGAGGGTCTTTTATACACCGCATGTTCCATCATAGCCACCTTCCTTGTTATTATTTCCCTTGTCACTCCGTGGGTTGTAACCGGCTAATCTCTGGAAGAATCTGTCTAATCTTGGCACGAGGCTATTATGTTAAAAACCGCGACGACAAAAGACACAGTTCCACGTTGGCTTGGTCAGAAAAACGAGCTAATCTGTGCATCAGTATCACGCTGTGCGTCCTCAGCCAGCAGTTTCGCCTGCATTGACATTTCCCTGCATGATTTCCGTCCGCAGTTGCCTCCCTCTGTCTGTGTGATGCTCTATAGTCGTCTGTCAACCCTTCCAGAGACATCCGAGCTGTTCTGTGTCCAAGTAGCGGGCAGAGAGCGACCTCTGCCCTGCTGAACTGCTTTGTGCAGACGTCTGTGGAGTGGGATTTATGTGGACTGTTGACGCGTTATTATTCACCATATTGAAGTTTCTCCTCATGTGGGCTTGTTCGAGGGATGCTTTCTGGTATATTCTTTAGAGTTGACGCTCGACGTGTGTGTGTACTCTGAATGCTGATGAATTTATTCCGATTAGTAAATGTTTTCGGTGTCGAAAATTATCAAAGATAATAGATTAAAATTCTGAGTATCCCTAGTTGGTTGAAAAAGATGGTAAGATTTCGGCGTCCTCATTAGCGCATTTGGGAAATCGGGTGTACGTAGGAGTGTACAAATATACAGGGTGTTTCAAAAATACACGGCATAATTTCAGGTATGTATTTCCCACATGTAGACAATCAAAATAGTTCATTACAACATATGTCCGGAAATGCTTCATTTCCGAGTTATGGCCTTCACA
>JACJUY010000248.1:64028-179041 GCA_014220935.1 Platorchestia sp. MABIK
CTGCCGAATACGGTTGTACCTCAGGCACTCGCTTCGGGCTATCCTGTCACGAAAAAGATATCTCAAATTCTGCCCGAAGCGTGTTGCAGCCTGGGGGAGAACACCACACAGTCATGTGTGTGGAAATAAGGAATCCCAGTCTAACTTTTTCTCCGCCTGTATGTATGTTTTTCGTCGCCTAAGCGATTGAATCACTTGAATCGCTTAGGCGGCGAAAAACACGTATGCAAGCGGCGGAAAAGTTAGACTGGGAAGCTTAAGCTCCTGATAGCACTATTCTATTCCATAGTGCGTCCAATGATGTTTTTGAATATCTGGATGTAAATAATGGAGTCAAAATTTTGCGATTATCCTAAAAATTCATGTGCACTTCTTCAAGACCATTTTTTATAGACTTCACAGAGCTTCACAGTGTGCAGTTGAAAAATAATTTCGAAATCAGATAGGCAGATTCTTCTGTAATAATTTTATGTGATATTTTTTCGGACCGAATTTTGTAGGTATGTAACACCATAGCTGCAATACCAAGTTGACTCCATTTCGATAAATCGGATTGCCTTGGGGATCTTTGGAAAAACCTTTTTAGTATCTAACTTGAAGGTGGGAGTATCAGTTCAGGTACAATTCGTGCGACTCCGTATTGGGAGGAAATAAGAGCAGCCTGAATAAAACGTTCTCACATAGGCTGACATCAATACACGGATAATCCGCCGTGGGTCCCCTAAACTTCATTTACCCTCCCACGCTCCGTATTTGGGGAAATCCTGAAGTTTTCAGGTGTATCCATGCCGTCTGCATCCGAAGTTTTGTTCACATTTTTTCTCTGAGATGGTGTTTATTTCTGGAGAAGATTTTTTCAGCACTTGGTTGCCGTAGAGACGGTAGGGTGGTATCTGAACATGAAAATTCATGATGCAAATGTAGGGGGACGAAAGTTAAATGTATTTGAGAGTCACATTGTCTCACTTTGTACGCAAATGGGCTCCTTAATGTTAATAGATCTATACAAATGAAAAACTTGGTTTTCCTGCATTTACCTGTTTGAAACTTCCGTAAGCGTCTTGTATGAAGGTATAATATATCACGACTGTGTTGTGAGGATACTCTTTGGGTTTTTGATTTGAAGAGTTTCTGCCTAATTAACTAATCAGGACAGAGACGTTTCAATGTTTTCGATTCAGGTTTCTTCAACAAAAAAATGCAATTTGAATTAAACTTTTTCGCAACGCAGTGCTTTTTCCGCACGGCAGAGTTTTTTTGTCTCATTATTAGTTACGAATCATTCATTATATGTCTTCAAAACAATGAACCAAAATGTGCATCGAATCTAGTGAATCAGTTATGTTTTTTACTATTTCTGTCAGCAAAAATGAGTACAGAAACCTCGACTTTGTATTCTGAATGCGATATGGTAGCAGCACCTTGCCGGTGGCATGGCTTCGCGCGCTTGTGTGTTTAACCCCGAGGGCAGCAGCTCGCGAGGTAGGCCTACGAGTCGTAAAACAGTAATATCAATAGATCAGCTTAGGCTGGTCTACGTCGTAAAATGTAACAATCCTCGCTGCTGCAAAATTAAATAGCTCCCGGCCATGTCTCTTGTATTTTAAATAATAGATGCGCTTAATGTCTTCATTGAGTCGTCGGGACGTAGCGCAAACCTGCGTCCTGTGTCAGTATTTGTCCCATGCCAGGAGCTGATGTATGGGCTATGCGTCAGTGGTCGCTTAAGCCTCTCAATTATTTCATTTGCCATAAACTTCGTTGCCATTCTGAGCTGCGCACCAATTAGTGTGTGGACAAGTTCAATATCATGCGAGTCTCGTCTGTAGGTTAGGTAGGGTAGGTTAGGTTAGGTTGGGTTGGGTTAAGCCTGCTCATTTTTTTCATTCGCTATAAACTTCGTTGGCATTCTGAGCTGCGCCTCAATTAGTGTGCGGACAAGTTCTATGTCGTGCGAGTCCTGTCCGTAGGTTTTGTGTTTGTTATTACGCGAGGAAATCGTAAGTGTATTTCGAATGACACTTTCGTGTCCAACGCTTCTATTTTTTCTGACTTTCTTTTCGACTGTTTAACATAGCTTATGCCTTCAAATAATGCGGAGGTTGTGTATGACCTTACCAGCTGTATGTTGAATGCTTTTTTCATGCTTTTTCTTAAAGAAGAGCGATTATAGAATAAATGTCTTCGATGATACATTCATTAAATGATTGAGAAAATTAAAAATATATGTAATTTGTATCAATTGAGCTGAAAATTTTGTATAAAATCTACTGAAAATTATCATGCAGTAGAATAGCATGAGAATGCCATAATGACCGCCGCTTTCAAAAAAATGAATAAAAATTATGTTCACAGTTGTGGTGCCGATGTCTTTCGTGCGTAGTGTGGTCTTTCAAGTATTTGTTTACTTGTAAATCTGAAGGTAATTCAAGTTTCGACTCCCAGATTTGATGTGTGTAGTAGTCCTTTGAGTAATATGACACTACAATAAGCGGAGCCTTAACTATCGATATCGTGTACAAGTATCTGGAATAATTGGGTTAAAAAATTATGCAGCAATACTCGTTTTTTTTGGCTAATTTTTGTAAAAAATTGTGTCACGGTCCAGATCATTGTGTGGTCTTATTTGTATCGCTGTATGTTGCTTTGCTTCAGTTGGAATCAAAATCATTGTGTGGTTTAATCGGTTAAACGTTGGTCCGGTGGAGTCTTTAGATGCGAAAATAAAATTGAGTTCTCGCGTTATTAAATGGCTCTCCATTGTCATACGTTGTTTGAACTAATATACTAAGTTGGATTTTGTATATGGAACCTATTAGCCGTACTGTTATTATTTTACCAGAAATTTGACGAAGTCCCCTGCCGTGTTTTATGTTGTAGCTCTAATGTTCAATTTTTGACCTATTGTAATTTGTAAAGTTTGATCCCCAAATGGCACTCTGAAGGTAATTGCGTTGCTAATGATATAGAGTGTTTGACGCTCAACAAAATAACAATCGGATTTTTGAGCCAAATAGAGAGTAAATGCCGATTGTGTCAAAGATTTGAAAGAACTAGCGATGAATAGCAAAACTGGCATCTCCTTGGAATGGAGTGTTGCGTGGATTTAGCTTTCGACCTTTATTTTGACTATATTATTCTGTTTCACTCCTGTTGGAAATATGGCTGTCTTTATGGTCTTTATATGGTTGTACACCACGTGGCATAATATTTCTTTATTTTCTATTTATCTCCTCGAGTTCCAGACAGGCTATGATAATGTTCAACACGTGATTATCACTACCGAATCTAAATGAAACAAACTTGATTATCTTTAATTCGATAGATTTTTTCATCTTCTGTGATGGTTCTTCCTGGCATATCAATAAATTTTGGTTGTGTAGTGCAAGGTTTCGAGCCCGGGCTCCAGCTTCATACCGGCACGATCACCTCCCACATTTGTTGCTCAAGTAGGGTCCGGGCATTGCGAATACTGCTTGCTGCACTGGTCTAATCATGCCTTCACTGGAACTCTCGCCTCGACCCACCAACATCAAGCATGCCGACAAATGCTTACATCACATGTTATGGACACCACTCGGCCTGGCCATCCTTTTCTCGATTACTGGAGCACGTTAGGCGGAAAGTCTGACCTTTGCTCGCTACAGTGTCTACACTAATTCCTCTGCTAGACATTTGCCAATCTCTAGCGGGGGACAGATGAAGACACGTGTCTTCGAAGCGCTGGTTGGAAGGTGTAATATATTCACGCAGTTATTTTCAAATATTTGAAAGCCTTAAAACGGTGTGCGGGCCTCTGCACTATAGGGTTACGACTGCTTGAAATCAGCACTAATAAGATCTGTGAAGGCCCAGGCGCTCATCCCAATTTGTCACCAATTACTGCAGGTCAGGTAGCGACTTGAATTTGCTGGTCTCCGAAACATTTTACACAAAGAATATGTTCTTTATAGATATTTCATTTACAGCCCTTGTATATTTTCAATAAATTTGATTTCAATGTTAGCCGTTTTCTTCGTTTTTAAGTTTCTAAATATTCGAATAAAGAAAACAACTTTCCTCAATTTTTACCTCCGTTGACCAGTCAGGTTCTTACATATGTTGAGGCAGTTTCGCATCCAGCTCTAAATATCCAATAATTGTGGATCCAAAAACGGCATTCGTATCACTACTAGCCTGATGTTACTCTCAACACCCGAGTCCTACGTTGACTTGGTCATTCACGAGGGAAGCATTTATGTTCACTAATTTCTCACTGCTTAAATTCAACGCCACATTCTGTTTTAGTGAATAGTAGAATAGAGAAGTGAGATCTAAATCAAGGGGATTTATTCTTAATACCAAAATGCACGCCACATGTTTCCGTGTCTTCAGTTTTTATTCCAAAGAAACGTTTAGTTCATGTTTTCGATTTGAAAATTCGTGTGTTTATACTGCGCCGATTTCAATATAATTGAGTGAAGCAGATTTCTTTTACCTCGCGAAAAGAATGTTCCAATTCAGAAGCTGTTCGTTTGAGTTTTCTTAGAGTCGAGTACCGGCGGTTGATGGGCTGCGTTGGACCGACAAATAAATAGCGCTTGTATTGGCTCGTATAAGATTTTGATTGGCAGGGTACAGTTTTTTGGCGCATAGCTGCTGGTGCTCCTGCTCGAGTTACCTGTGCTGGAGGAACCCTTGCGTGCCCATGTACCGGTGGCTACTGTACAGTCGATTCCTATTTGCAGCTCAGCTGGCGCTTTTGATCAGATAAATCTGTAATGAGTATTTGGTAGTCCCAATTGTTACTTTTTACGCCACTATCTTCGTATACTGGTCTTTAATACGTGTTGGTAATGTCACTTAGCATTGAGGTCTTGAGGTACTTTTAAAGACCCTTGATAAATCCATTCAACTTGATATTGATTTTGGTAATCCTTCTCTTCTTACCAGAATCCGGTCAATGCACGGTTAAATTTATTCCTATATAGTTTTTTTTTAATCTTGAATCAGTTGCACTATACTTCTTATCGGCTCTCGGTAGTTTTTATGTTACTGATCGTAATAACGATCTTTTCCATTATTGTTCACTCTATCAATTCAGGATTGAGAAATCTTATAAAATCTTATATAGTACGTCATTGTAGCGAGGGAACTACTCTTCTGAATTTATTTTCTCACGTTGTGAAACGAAATATTTTATTGACGTTGGCAAATTTAATTTCACACTTCTTCCCGGTTCTGTAAGCTTCCCATTTGCAGAAACGATGATTGTATTTTGATACGTCCTCCACCGTCTCTTGGTGACTTGCTACGCTCAAGGTAAAGAATCCCGAGTTTTTTTGAGCTGTTGAAAGGACTCAAAGAAATCATTTGCAACAATACCGACACATTTTCGCTTGGCAAGTTTGTTCCAAAAATGACACTTAAAATCTTATCGATGCATTATGACACGCTTTTCTGTGTTCTGGACAACACAGCACGTACAAGCGTTTTTAATGACAAGTCACGTTTCTCTTAGGAGTTATACGAATATTATTAGTATAAGCTGACACATGTTTCATAATGGAAATTGATTGCGTCAAATAATAATTCTATCAATGATCTCATGATCAAATAATTCTTTTGGTAAGCGTGCAGATTATATCAATGTTAAAGTATTATCAAGGTAATTGATATATCATGCAAGTTTAACTCAGTCAGTAAGTGTATTACGATTAATGTCTCTTTTACCATCTCAACTTCTCTTTCGCACTTCCTGATGACCTTAATCCCGATGGCAAAGAACACGCAATAGAACGCGTATTTCACTATTGCCAATGACCTATGAAATGTACTAGTATATTTCCAAGCTGTTGAGAGGTAAGTATCGTTAGACTTGAAGGTAATTCATTAGGAACGTGTCTTACAATTTTAAAATGACGTCAGTGAAATGGGTACGAAGAGAAGGCGGTTACGGTTACTATCACTGATATCAGTACGAATTAATCGGATTATGAGTGTTTTCCCTACTTCAAAGTAGGTTAGAAGTACGTTAGTTTGAATACGATTAACGCCAGATTGAACCAAACATGCTCATTATTGTCAAGTGATCACCAGAAAGAAGGACAGGAACTTCACCAAATGGAGGTATCTAGCGAGCACGTTCGGCTCGCTCGCAAATCTTCACGCTATGACGGCCGCACCTGTGAGGGTTGGCGCCCAAGCCATGCTGAGTCCTAACGGATTGAAAACAAACATGTTAGGACGGTTTACAAGAATCAAACATGTAGCAATGAATCATTGGATATACCTATAATTCTGATTAATTAATGAATTATACACTTACGATGAATTCAGTTCCAAAATGTCAAAATCGCAAGCAGATACAAGTATTTTCTTCGAAGGCGTAACGTCTCGATGACCTAGCACGTTAAGCGCATTGGGACATCAAGAGGCGAATGTAAGGTGGGTGAAGGTAAAGATGGGTTTGAACGGCATTTGTTACGGACGCATTTTTTACGAAGCTGAGATGTAGTGTGCGATTTCGTAGAGAAACCATTCGGGATACAGACGAGTTTTGAAAAATTTGTAGAATAGATCGTGCAGGTGCGTTGAGTAGATCCAGCTCTTGCGAGTCCACGCGGTTGCTCTCGAGATATATAGTGGTGATACGAATTTCTTCTTGTGTCGTAGACATCATTCATATACGTGAATAGTTGTGAAATGAAACCTCAACGCAAATTAAATGTATTCAATTTTTTGTGGGTACGTTTTCGTGTAAATTGCAATAGTTGCTGGGTTTAGAGGTAGGCGTAGTAAACGCAAATGCCCTCATATTGAGCGTTTCATTTTTATTATGATAATTATCCTAGTAATGGTATTTTCATTCTTGAAATATCCGATCTTCTGCATTTGGAAACTGCATACCATTATGTATGTTTGAAATGGGTTTATATTCTTGTTTGATTATTACTCGTGAAGAAAGTAAATAAACGGACTGATGTCGATCAGGCAATGTATGTGTTGTAATTGAATTCAAAATCATTATCAATGGATCGTTTCTATCTTGGTTGTGTTTGGAATGCTTTTGAGATTTAGTATGGCATGAATGCTCTTCATTTCATGTAATATTACTGGAGTACCATGTACTCGTGGTTATACAATACACCAAATGTTTTGCTTCGCTATCTGTTTGTTTACGTTGTTCAGTTGTATTTTTATGAAGCTGGGAAAATAACTAGATTTTTGCCAAGTACTGTTATGATCTAATATATTTTCACTGTCTTCTGTTGCAGTTTTGTTAATTACTTGTTTTTGTAATGTTAAAGCAAAGTATGTTTGAGGCTTTGCAAATTTATTTTTGGATTTTGTTGTACTAGTTCTAGTATCGTGTATATGATATTGATTTTGAGAAGTAAACTATTCCGTCGTGTTCGTTTTTATCAGCTGAGTTAATGAATTTCAACAGCTAGCAGTTCAGCAGGGAAAACGGTTGAGTCTCGGAGCAAGTCTGCCTGTTACTTGTATGCTTGTGCGATGCAATGGGCAAAACTGGGCGGAGACTAGGAACTCGGCTGGATATTGATGCGGATGATGTGCTTGTCATGTGCCTTAATGCGTTATTGAAACCTGTCAATGCCACCAGCCTGCCGCCTCATCCAACTCCAATGTTCTTTTTTTTGCTACGCCTTCCTCGAGAAGCCTCACCTACCTGCACACCGCTCGCCAATCACGGCGCGCTCCTGGCGCGCAAAAACTCTTCTTTTCAACGATCCGTAGCACGGATACTGTGTCGATATTTTTACGCATAGCAAAGTAGCCTTATATGAGAGAAAGGTGAGCCTCTCCATTTGATGTCTAAATCTCACGGCCATAATGGGGGTAAAATTCCCTATAAATTGCCGGATTGGAATTACATTGTAGTGTAACCGGATCAAATTTCTTGCTAGCCTATGTGCATCATTGTTGAAGGAGAGAGAGTTGCTCCTTTGGAATACTTGCTTTTGAGAGGCGTGTCCGTTTGGGGGATTTGATACATTGACATTGAGTTATTTTAATATGAAAATGAATTTGGATGCTGTAGTTTTTGCCATGGCTATTTTATTGTTGGCAACGAATTCTTCGAGTTGCAGAATGCAAATTGAAATATTTCTGTTAGAGGTTCATACCACAATATCGTGTTCGATTCTCGGTTTCTTGCTAAGCACAAATTTAAAAAATGTATGTTATTACTCGGCTATGATTTCTGTTTGTGCTACGGTAACTCGTGTAATGAAAACTGTGACTGATTATTTTATGATAATTTTGAGCGAGCATTATCTATTTTTCACCGTTGAAAACCTGTAAACTTCACGCAAAATTTATTTAAATTCAAAATTTGCCCAGTCGTACTAGGGAATTCTGCATTTTGTGTAGTTGTATATTCAATTGCGTATGTCTGAAATTTGTATAAATTTTCCCCGCATTTTATTATGCATGTTAGAGATATTTACTTCAGGTAGGTGCATGAGAGCATTCAAGGTGAGTGAGTTTTTTCATATACGAGTAAAGCCCTCAGTCGACATTTGTGGTAATTAAGCAGTATTTTATTAACTTTATTTACTTGATGATTATTTGTCTTCAATGTCCAGTCAAATGACAATGTTTGGTCACAGCCTATGGTCTGTGTGTCCAAAATGCAATTATAAGGTCTAAGTTTAATGAAGCTCGAGACGATATTGAGGTTTTCACTTTTTTAATTTGTATTATGTAATAATAATTAAATCATAACCATAATGCGCATGCTTTAATTAGTGGAAAGTACTGAAGTGGCAGTGTGTTACATTTTTCAGTTAATGATACGAAGTTAGTAATTTACCTTCGAAAATGACATCAATTTTATTTTAGTTTCTCGTTCATTACTTGTGGCTGATCGTGTGTATCAGCTTTTTATATTAAGTTCTTATTGTTAAATCATTCAAAGTTACCTTAATGAAACAAATTCTTCTTTTGCTAACAAATTCTTCGACGGTAAATTCTTCAAATTTTATTTTTAAAGAAAATGATAGCCATTATTAATATTAGTTTCTTATTTTTCGAACGCTTATTGCATGGCTGTTCTCGTAGCGTTAAGTTTAATTCGATAAGTAAATTAAGTAAAAACGTGAATGATTACCCATTGGAAACAATGACGTATTTCAATCGACTCATAACCCAGGCGTGTACTTATTCACACATACGTAGACGCATATTGATGTAAACTTTGACGTGCGACATCATGTGCCCTAATTAATCGGGCAACATAAACGTTAAATGTTTTTCATTATTGAAAGTAGACGATGTTACCGTCTTATGTATTAGAGCAGAGCAAACTGTGGGAATAAAATTCGAGTGTGCTGATGTCTAATTTGAGAGGTGCGCACTAGCGCAGGTGCTCTTGGCTTGCCCATGATGCCCCAAATCTCATTGGAATAAACGCTTAGTATGTAAATCTTGGTCAAAAAATTCAATCTGGTAACCCTGCAATGCCAACCACTTCCTGTGCACTTCTTTCCTTCATCTCACTCATTTTTAGCTCTCCACTGGAGCCGACACGCACGTGTTAGGAAAACACTCTCCAATTCCCGTGACTTTTGTGGGACACCTTCAACGTTTACTGCCGTTCGGGCGCCTTTTATGGCCGCCGTCTTCGCCCCTGAGGCGAACTTTATGACGACCCCTAGCTGCACAATCTGCGTCGTGTCCGTCTTGTGATGCTGCGCTGCCCAGCGAATGTGTTCCTGCTCCGCTTGAGAGTTATTTTGCTCGTCTACATTTTTTGGGAATTTCGTATTATATGGATTGCAATCGTTTGGGTATTTTAGCGAACAGTTTTCGGAACTTCTTATACTGTATAACTTTCTCTGATGGAGATTTTTGAAAACAATTTTGACTGTGTTGTGATGAAATTAAAACTTCCATTAAAATATATCGTCGCTAATTGTATTAGTTTTTGTATCGTAGTGGTTTTTTCCTCATTTGAGCGAGAAGGAAATTAAGTAGAGGTATGTTGCTTTTGTTTGTTTTCGTCAATGTACGATGAGAGTCATGAGACTTGAAGACCTTCTCGTAAAAACACTGAATAGTCTTCACGGAATGATAGTCGCTATTTGGAAGTTTCTTTGTTTACGAGGGCATGCTTTTTTCGCTACTTTTTTACCGAAACGAGAAACAGCTATTGTGTAGGTTTAAAACCTGTCAAGTCCTCTGAAAGGAAATTAAACTTATTTGATTTATTCAAATATATGTTCAGATGTTTTCAAGACAATCGTAAAAGACCATCCGTTACTGGCAGAGGAAGAGGCCGTCATTACGAGTTGTGTTACGGCACGGCCAGCGTCCGTGTGGGCCGTGAGGTTGTCTTGAGTATCGCTCGTAAACTCCTGTTGCCTTTACACCACCGCTCTACCGTGCACTTCTCACTTCTGGTGCTCAGAGAACTGTAAACATTAGTTCTTCTTCATTATGCTGTGATCCCAGCCATCTGAGTCGGGCAGTTGTTAATTGTCGAGTGCACTTGATATGCATTTTCGCCTTTACATGCACCACCGCTCTACCGTGCACTTCTCGCCGCACGTGTGGGGCTCAGGGATCTGTAAATATTGGTTCTTCTTCGTTATGCTATGAAGATCACATCCCTCTGAGGGACCTTTCTTCGGCACATTCGAGCAAGAATTGCGCCATTTCAGCGTGCCCAGCTCACAGGAAAATGCATACCAAGTGCACTTGACAATTGACAACTGCCCGAAGAAAGGCCCGAAGTTGTCAATTGTCAAGTGCACTTGGTATGCATTTTCCTGTGAGCTGGGCACGCTGAAATGGCGCAATTCTTGCTCGAGTGTTGGTGGAGATTTGTTTGTTTTAATTTTTTCGTTTGGCATCAAACTTTTTTGACCATCGGTTTCTAACATTGCCAGTATTTAGTGCTGTTGGTGCGCGTTTTTCTTTCAGTCGTGACTCTAGCAATCTTGTTCAAGGAAAGATTGTGAAGTGGTTTACGTCATTCTCTATTTTATTTCGCGTTAGAAACTGCGGTGCTGTGGCACTGTGCCGTTAGCGGTTTTCACACTGAAGCTTTTGCCAGAGTTCTGTCCTGAGGAATAGAATTTTCCTTCAGCCAATGTCTAATAAAACAGAGCACTTGTGACCATGGTATGAGCTTTCGCTAATTCTCGCAGATCTGGCGATTTTGCTCGTATTTTTCATATGAAGCAGAATTATTTTTTGTTGTATGTTTTATAAGTTTTTTCTAATTTAGCCTTTAACCACAAGGCTAAGGTGGTTTCAGAAGAAACTTTCAAAATATTTCATTTTTTTCGCTGCCACATATTGATGTTGTTTTGATTTAAATTTTGACTTACTTTCCTGTAGCATCGGAAATTCTTAGGGCACTGCCGGTATCTTTTGCTGTGATATGTGATAACATTCACTAAACATGTGGATTCCTCATTCCCTTTTTATGAGCTAAATGGACGTCTCGCTAATTACAGTTCCGAAAGCGGCTGTCAAGTTTTGGTGACATTCTTTTTTCAAAAAATCCAGAAAAAAAATCAACCAGAACTGCGGGCAATTACGACATCTGTTAGAAATAATCGATGATGGACCGCAACTGTTCTATTTTTGAATAATTTTGGAAATGCAGGTATCGCATTTCGAACAAAATGGACGAGGAGTCCATCGATTGTATTTTGAGAGGAATGATGGATATTCAGTTATTGAGGAATGAGAGAATTACGCAACTAGAATTGCAGTTATTAAATCTTTAGGTTATATTACTTTTGAAGTGCAGTTGTCTCTTTTTGAAGGAATTATGGAATCCGGTTTGCAATCAAAACATTTCTAAGGCATCACGCAACAGTGAGAGGAAGACGTCCGAGGGGAGCACGTGGCAGTTGGCATCTTGACCTTTGTTGTTGAAGATTCCGTGTGTTGCAGAGGGCAACCTCGTGAGTGCGGTTTACTGTCGCGTGGTGGCGCCTGTGAGGCCCCCATTAGGCCGCGTCTTGCTCGGGCCTCTGTTTTGGTCGACAAATTAGGCCTCCCTCGAGTGCCTCTTCAGGGCTCATCAGGCCCAAATGAAAGCTTGTGGTCGCCACATGAGCCTCTCCTTCTTCTGGGGTAATTTGGTGGAATTTTCTCTTGAAACCTTTCATTTCTTGTGCGTTTGGTGACATTGCCAAGAATTTTGTCGCAAAGTTTCTTCGCCCTTATTTTTATCAATATGCATTGATGCTCTGGAACAAGTGTGATTTTACCATCAGGTGATGATATTTTCACTTGGTAGTAGTGGTATTATGTTGAAATCCAAACAGGAGGACGCCAGAATAATTACCGATGCATATGAATGCTGCGTAAAACAGCAGAGGTTTGTTGGGGCGCGTGCGCAAGGACGTCGGTGCCAATTTTCAGCGGCAGATGCTCGCTCCCCTGCCCCTAACGGCCTCTGGACCTTTGTTCCTGCGCTTCCTTCCGCTCTCGTGCGCCTCTCCCGCGTCTCGCAATTTGTGAATTGCTGCTTTTTACTTCAGAGGGTATCTCTCTCTCTCTCTCTCTTTCTCAAGTGAAAAGAAGCATTTCGCAAATTGCGAGGCGAAGACAGTTCACCCGATTGTGTTGAACTGTGTTTCTAGTTTGGTAGATAAATTTGTTTCTGTGTTGAAATAGTGGGAAATATTTATCCTTCGCTTTTCAATTGCGCGAAACTTTAATGGTGTTATTAATTTATTAATTAGGGTTTCATATTTTTACGCCATGTTTGAACGCGTAAACACTAACTGGCTCTCGACCTGAAACTAGCTTGAGTACGTGAATGAGAGTGGACTTTGCAATGTGTTGGCTGCTGTTGAGAGCTGCGCTCGATAACTCTGCAGTGTTACATATTACTTATGTACTTGTATCTTCCATGTAACTTTAAATGCCTCAGAATGTAAATTTTACTCCTAGGTGTAGCGAAATCTATGAATATGTGTGTGACCTCTGAAGTGTTGTCGAGTGAAATTGTAAATTTACCTAATTCACATGGATTGAAAATTAACTGTCTTCTGAAAAATGAAGGTGCTGGTGGGGACACCGTATAAAACAGTTTTTGTTTTTATGTAATACATATTTTTAACGAACATTTCCCAATTTTTTCATGTTTGATGGGACGTATACGGCAGTTCTAAATAATTTGCATAATTTCGAGGTACATAATTCACCGTCGTCAGTAAAAATAATTGCAGCTGTATTTCTACGTAGCGACGATGATCTCTACTCATGACCCTCGCTTGGGCAGCTGCCGAGGCAGTTTTTAAATATGAAGCCGTCACCCAGGTAATTATGATACGCACGAGCTGTTTCCGAGTAATTACACGACCAAGAAATATGCTTCCGAGTTGTCCCCTGTGCGGATGTGAGTGATCGCTGCGACTTGTTCTTGCTTTTTCTGCACCTTTCTGACACTATTTAATCGAGTGGGCACATCTCTGGTTGTTCCATCGAAACTCGTTGTTAGGCGTCTCTAAAGGCAAGCAAGTGTCGTGAGTGAGCAGTCTCTTTTATTGAATTGTTACTTACAACTTCAAATGTTTTCTTAAATAAATCCGTGTCTAACTTATTTTCCAGACGAATTTATTGTCCGTAACAGCAGACTAGCTACAAAAATTTGACGTATGATTGATTTTAGAGCACCATGAAGAGGACTGTGGGCTAATCAGTTGGCGATACGGGTGAAAGACGGAGCTAGAACAGCAAGCAGTGTTTTATACCTGGAGAGAGTCTCCTCAAGGGAATACAACTATTGCATCTCTAGGATTTAGCATTCCGAGGGCTAATATGTGAGGTCCCGAGCTAAAGGTTAAGTAAGCCTTTCTTTTTTTGAAATGGAAAATTTTTTGTTTTATTCCGGACCATCTTTTCTCGGTTATCTGCTGTCCTGTTTTTCAGCCCCTACTACTTTCTTCTTCAACTTTCATCTTGTCCCATAAACTTCTTTCAATCCTATGCGCTGAGTGTGAGGACACACCTTGTCCATAGATTACTAGTTCTCTTAATGTCGTATTAAGTAAAGCTTTCATTCTTTTCTGAGAACACCATTGGTGTGGTTAGGGTGGTTTAATTTCACTTACAATTTAATCGAATATTTCTCATTGTGCTGCAATTTACGTTCTTGTAGAGGTTTCCCAGCACTGCTGTTTCCTAGCTACATTACAGTTCTGGGAAATACAGCTGGATTTCCCAGATACAACTGAATCCTAGATACCGCAAAGTTCCCTCATGTCCGAAAGTTTGGTAACATTCGCTGTGATGATAATCCATAATCCACCCAAGGGCTGCATGAATGAAGGCACATCTAAATAAAACTCACTGGTCTAGTAGAGCTTTTAATTTTAACTTAAAGTTATGTATTATTTTCGCGCACTCCCATTCTTTGTTTTGGTTTTCCTTGTATGATTTTCAAGGCGGCATTCGCGAAGTGCTTTGTAAGTGTTTGCTGCGTTTACAGTTTGTGATTATGTCTATGCTATTTCGACCCCTCTCATGTATGCACGCAGCTACTACGGTAATGCTTATTTTGGAACTCAAATTCTTCTTTGAATGTTTGTGTGCGGATGACGAAAACGAAGAAACAGAATTTGTCAAGGAGCTAAAATAAAGATTCATGCACAGCTGATTGAGCAGCCTTGGAATTTTTGAATTAAGCTACATTTGCATCTAGTGAAACTGGATCATGGGAGTTTCATTTCATCATAAGTGTGCGTAAAAACGTGGAGACGACAGCATCAGGAGCGACTGACATCCGTTTGAAGATGCAAAGCTAAGACTCCGTTGCAAACATTCACCTGCTACAAGCTCGTGCTTGTGATTCGTAACTTAGTGCACTGTGATTAATTATTCGTAACTGTGATTAATTATTTAAGTCGGCCTACTTGGTTTTTAGTAACGTGTACAGTCACGAAGAGGTATACATTATTAAAATGAAATGAATCAATTTCTGAAACCCCCTCAGGGGGATACAACTATTGTATCTATGGGAATAAGCGCTCCCAGGGGGACTATGTGTGGGCCCGAGCTAAAGGTTAGGTAAGCTTTCTTTGTGCTAAAATAACATAAGTTTTTGTTTTGTTATAGACCAACTTTTTTTCGGTTCACTGCTGTCCTGTTTTTTCAACACCTACTACTTTCTTCTTCAACTTTAATCTTGTTTCATGAACTTCTTTCTCACTCACTGTTTCTGTGCCCTTTCTGCATAGATTCCACGTTCCCTTAACTCCATACTTAATGGTGCCTTCTTCCTTCCTCTCTTTGGATCTCATTTGTTGAGGATAGGGAGGCTTAAACTAACTAATAATCTAATCAATTTCTGAAATTTATCAAATGAAATTATCAATTCGTGGTTAGCCATAGATGATCTTCCTCTTCAAAAGCAGACTGCGGTGATATTCCTCATGATTCAAGACTGATATTCCTCCTCATAGTCAGCTACTGATGATATTCCTCTTCATAGTCAGCTTCTGATGATATTCCTTCTCATAGTGATCCGCAGATGATATTCTCCACGATTATCATGAGGTGATATACTGCATGCCATAAAAACGACTACGCGGGCACGTAGAGTACTTATGAGTACATGACAGACAGCTAGTATGGAGGAGTCCGCCTGCTTGTGTTGACGCTGCTAATTGTGTGTTGAGACGCGCGGCTCGACAGCGGCAACCTCGGCTCTCTCCTCAGATGCTCTCCCCCCGATGAGAGCATCTGAAATTATACGTAAATATTTGTGGGAGTCTTCATGTGTGTTCCTAACTTCTTCGTCGGAAGTTTGTCTTCGGAATTGGGTTTACGGTTGTTGTTTTGGAGATTTCGTGTTGTGGTAACTTCAACGCTGAAGTTAAGTAGTTGATTACATAATTGCTTGATTTGAGTTAAATAGCATAGCTTGCGCGTTCATTTATTAATGTCGTGTTGGTTTGGTAAGCTATTGTTTTGGGCCTATAATTACCATGCTTTTTAATTCCAAAGTGCATTTTGTAGGAACAAAGAAAAGGATCCCCGAAGTAAATATAGCGCGTGGCAAAGCCGTCACCGAGGTGACGCGTGGTGTAAGCGTCATTTCATTTGTAAGTTTTTAATTAACTCTTATTTAAACACATACTGTAATAGAACATACTTTGAACACGTACTGTGATCAAACAGATACTGTAATTGAACATCCCTGAACACATATTGTAGGTAACTCGATGACTTTAATTTCTATTCTTACCAACCGTTTCCTGGGGCCGTATAGTCGAGTAGCGCTGATCTAAAGCTTCCTGCTGTAGGTGTCACCGGCGACGTGCCTGGTGGGTCACTGTCCGCATTGTGGCACTGACATACTGCCCTCGTGTGGTATTCCCTGTGCCGCTGGCGTGTTCGCTTGTGTCCTTTTGGTGTACCTGCAGTGTAAGCAACGGTTTGCTTCTGACGCTCGCAATGGTTCGTTGTGTGAAGTTATATTGTGTGTCAAGTTCTTACTGTGTCTTAACTCTTAAGTTCATGTTCGTTTGAGGTTCATGTTTGTGTAAAGTTCATGTTCGTGTAAAGTTCATGTTCGTCTGAAGTTCATGTTCGTCTGGAGTTCATGTTCGTCTGGAGTTCATGTTCGTCTGGAGTTCATGTTCGTCTGGAGTTCATGTTCGTCTGGAGTTCATGTTCGTCTGGAGTTCATGTTCGTCTGGAGTTCATGTTCGTCTGAAGTTCATGTTCGTCTGAAGTTCATGTTCGTCTGAAGTTCATGTTCGTCTGAAGTTCATGTTCGTCTGAAGTTCATGTTCGTCTGAAGTTCATGTTAGTCTGAAGTTCATGTTCGTCTAAAGTTCATGTACGTCTGGAGTTCATGTTCGTCTGCAATTCACATACTATTGAAGTCCATAGAATGCTTGCTCGTGTACTTATGTGTGCTCTTGCAAAATGTCTACGGACATTTTGCATTTTAAAAACAAAGTGATGAAAGTGTATGTTTAACTTTGGAACTCTCGTTTTTAAAATCCTGGATTAGTTTTTCCTATCGAAGTGTGATGCGGCGACGACAGTTAAAATGTCAATTTTTTTCAATTTACAAACTGAGTGGAGGAATGAATATAACATAAGTGAATTACGTAGAAATTGTCTTCATTCAATTCATAACTGACCTTAATCGGTACACACTGCTGCGTCTTCCTCATTTCTTCGGCCAATGGCAAGGTGAATTCAATGCGGTGTAACAGCGTTAACAAATATTCCAGTTGCGCACCTATTATCCCCAAAATATTCTAGAGCAAACTTATGACCTAAATTCGAGGTAATGCTTTCACTGATATTTTGATGACTAAGACGCAACAAGGACGCATTAAAATAGCAAAATTATCACTAGAAGAATAGTTTGCTTTCCATGTTGTTTACATCTGCAATTTCAACATTGCTGTTCATTCGTTTCTATTGCTGAATGCGTCTTAGACGATATTGTCTCCCAATGCAGTACTGTAAAGGTGCGTTTCTGTTGTAACCCTATAGTGAAACTTGTCGCAAAATACCGTAGACTTTTGAATAATCTCTGCTTCTAGGCTGTGATGCGTTCCGAGATTTATGCATAATGAATGTCGGGTCCATTTGGACAGAGGTATACTTATACTTTCTTCATATTTTTTATTGGGTGAATACTGTGTTCTGTCTTTGCAAGAACTTTCACTTTTACTCCATAAGTCATCCTCTATTTCGATATTCAAGATGTAAATTCGACCTGTATTTCTTCAAATTGAAATCTTATGTTTATTAAATTGGTTACAATACCAATATTTCTAAATCTTTTGTCTAATTTCATGCTAAAGGAGAAGCGGAGTTGGGTTATCAAATGATACGGGGTCATTTAAAAATGGTGATTCAGTGGTAACCTTCATTTTTAAAATTGAAAATTGAGTTATGATGAAGTTGTAAGTCATCGTTCTGATTGTAATTTTTAGATTGTGCAAATCATCTAGTGAGCTCTCTTAACACTGATAAATTATGACTTTCTATTCGTATGAATGAGATTACAAATCTAACACCAAGCAGCAAAGCGGAATAGAAGATGCAGGTCATGTGTACTCTACGAGAAAATTTCCCTCTGAAGTTTGTAAACATATTTATTTCGTTACATGTCAATAAAAGGAATAAAGGTTCAACCTGGAAACTTTTTCGCTTTAAGAGGGGGCGTGGTAGGCCGAGGCTGCCGTACGCTGTTACGGGGCAGTTGCTGGTGTGCAGGCGGGGAGTGAGGTTGCGTCACTCTCGCTCCTGAGGCACGTGACAGGCTCCCGCATGCTGTTGGTGCTCGGCAGACAAGATACTGTTATCGTGGAGTGGGATCTGTGATTTAGTTATTCGCAGTTCGTGAACTGAAAGAGGTTTAGAAACATATAGTGATGGTGGAAATGTGATCATTAAAAAATAGTCCATTTCATTGGTTGTTTTTCCTTTAATGCATGTTTTGTTGATCTGTTATACTGTTCTACTCGGTCAACTCTCCTACTTCACAAATAGATATAGTTTGTTTTTTCATTCCTTATTTATTTTTTCTATTCGCATTCTGTTTTGTTAAGTTGTTCATCTACAGTTTCTTAACTTGATAGCACAGAATTCGGCTATAACTTAACCACGTATTTGTTATGCCACCTGATCATTTCACTAAATAATTTTCCCCCTCAGTGCTTGAACCTGAAGTTGTGTCCGTTAGTGAAGTGAGCCTCCTCGAGTGAAATTGAAGCTACCGTGATCTGTGTTGCGAGTAGACTTCAGCTTCCCCTGAGCGTCGAGCTAAATATTTCAACATGAAATACGAGAACAATTTTGTTCGCTCCATGCGACGCTCTTTGCGCCTCAAGAAGAGCCGCAGCGTCACGCTCAACAATAACAATAACACTGCTAAGAGAAAGTCAGGTGAGCTTGTCACTATTTTAGGGGTCCATTTTGCTTTATTGAGTAGTTGCCTCTTTGTAAGAATAATAAAAGTTTAGGGTTTGTTAGAATAATTAAGGTTGCGTGTTGTTTGCTTCCCAATAATTTGCTAGCGATTGTCGGTGCATTTTTTGGGGGTTTACGTGTTTCTAGGGTAGAGCAACGGAAAATATTCCAAGTACATATTTTCTTATTGCTATTTTATCTCATTATATATTATATTTTATCTTTTGAAACATACGCTCACGAAAATTTAAATTTTTCCGTAATTTTCCTCTACTTGATAAAACCTTGTATTATTTTCATTAAACCCTTCAATCATTCGCTGAAATGTAGTAATTGCTAGACTCAATGATATACATTATAAGTTGACGTATTATGTGAAAATCTGTAATTGTAGGCAGTTCCCTTTCGCAAGGTTAAACTTATTGTATGTTCAGCATCACGTCAATCAAGCATGCTGCCGAAAAGTATCAGAGCAAATGAAATTGTGTTGAAGTTCAACGCATTCTTACATCCTTCGTAAGCGATTTACTGCATGTAAGCTCCGAGACTAGAGCGTGTTGCCATAGGACATGTTCATGCTGCTTCGCGATACATTCTGTGGTGGATATCACGGTCTACCGTGGTGGTTATCCAACCCGCTGCACGCAGCACCAAACGATCGCTTTACGAGGGCGTCATGTGCCGTACCTTGCGTTGCTTATCGCTGGTGTAGGTCCTCTTGCATGTGCGCTGTCGCCGTGTGCTGCTCACAAGCTGTGCTAAGTGTGTGAGTCTTCGTTTTGTTATGTCTGGATTGCTTTATTTTTGTTGTGGTTTAGAATTTTTCTCTGGGAAAATATAGCTACAAATCGCCAAAACCTGTAATGTTAGTGTGTGTGTGTGTGTCTTCATTTGGTTGAGGCTGGATTGCTTCATTTTCATTGTTTTGGTTTAGGATTTTTTCTCGCCGGAAATATTCCTACCAGTCGCCAATTACTGGATTATTTGGCTGTATGGAATGTTTTTGCGGCGTTATTCCTTTCATTATCATTCTTTTATCGATTTGACGACTTTTTCGGAAAAAAATATACTGCGTATGTTACTTATGTTGCATAACTAACTCAATGTTAAAAAGAATGTAATCTGTCATTATTGTAATTTTTTGCCAATTTATCCGTTCATTTTTTAAATCAATTTAGTGATCCATTATATTTTTCTTAGGATTGTATTTATTTATTCAGCTACTCGATGACATACAAGTAAGTTAATGATTAGTTGAAGTTGGTTTTAATGCAATGCTTCGTTATCGTATTATCTTTATCGCCTGATAATTTAAATACTTTCCTTGCATCGGCTCCCCTTATCTTTGTAGCATTTTAGTGTAAGTTTCTCAAATGCCATTCCATTTTTCCGTGGCTTGGGGTTGTATGTTTAGAATTTTTTAAAATCTGATTTCCGTTTTTGGTGGTATAAAATAGAGATGTCACCTCTCAGAGGAGTACAACTACTGTATCTACGGGAATTAACACTCCCAGGGGGAAAATTTAAAGTCCTGAGCTGAGGCCTTCTTTTTGTTGAAATAAAATATTTTGCAAAGGACCATCTTTTTTCGGTTCACTGTTGTCCTGTTTTTCTGCACCCATGGTTTTCTTCAACTTGTTTCATAGCCTTCCTTCTTTATTTTCGGTTTCTATGTGCAGGAGATCTTGTGTTGGGAACACCCCTAGTGCATAGATTCCGCGTTCCCCTAACTTCTTACTAAATGGGGCTTTCATCCTTCCTCTCTTTGAAACATTTTTGTTTGGTTAAGGAGGCTTAAACTATGTTATCCAACTCATGGGGCTTATAACGGTTTCCTTGCGTAGTAAGTTTGCATAGTTAAGGAAGGAATTTCAAAATGTAGAAGAATCGTTCCTCTGTAGTCAACTCATGCTGTTCATTTGCATTTTTGTCTTCGTTCTGGGGTATGTGGAGAAAATGGAGTTATCATCGTAACCCTTAGTAAAACTGAGAAAATTGTGGAATGCTGTGATCAAGGGGTTTAATACGTTGAGTTTTTTAATCAAATTTCCTGACATTCGTTTTGCAATTTGTGTACATATTGTTCGTCGTACTTTTTTCATCAAGTTCACAGTTTTCGAACTTTCCATCAAGTTTCAAATTTGGAAAGTCGTGTGACACACTCGCAGCCTGCCCCTCACATGTAACAATATTTCATCCGATATTCAGATAGAGAGGTTGACATGAGAAAGTCATCATTCCTGTCCGTTCTCCCGTTCAACAGCTCACTCATATTGCTGCTCTATCTGCCACTGAAGCGTTATGTTGTTCCATAAGTTACTGTATGCATGTTCTTGATCTTTATCTTATGGAACCAATTGTATCGAATATATGCTCTTTATTTTACTTTACTTATGATATCGTTGTCATGCGTCGGAATAAATCGAACGAACGCTATATATACTCGATCTAGTCTTCGTGCTATATAATGCACAGTGTAGTATGATATGCACTCAAATTTCCATATGTTGAAATATATTAAATTCATCGGATAATATGTATTTGTCTCCGTGCGGTGAAATGATTTGTGTATACGTATCATGTGTGCTTCAGTGTCCGGTGAAATAATTGTCCATATTATTTGATGTGCGCTCAAGTCTCCGTGCGATGCGATCGTCACACCGTGCGATGCATCGATCGCCCCCAAATTCCGCCACAGGCTGTCCACAATGCCGGCCTCTCCCCCTCGCTAGTTTGTGTGCGGTGCAGGTTCGCCTGCACACTCCCACTCCCAACGTAACTTTATGATTCATTTCATCGGGGAATTACAAATTCCTTCTCTGCGAATTTCTGGAAAAATTTTGAGATATTTTCGCTCCCTGTGTGAACTTCATGATTCATTTCATCTCGAATTACGAAATCTTTCTCATTCTCTGCGAAGTTCTTGGAAAATTTAGATATATTTCCACTCACAGTGTTTTGTTTCTGAGTTATTTGGTTTCGAGAAATTTTCAAAATTGTTTTTTTAACGTTGTTTGTTTTTTGTTAATTTTTTTGAGCAGAAACACAATCGCAAAATAGTTTCTTCGTGGACGTTTCAAAGTTCCAGAAATATTTATTCCTTTTACGCATCCTGGACACGACCGCAGAGTCCTTTATTGCCGCTAATAAATGTGTCATGCTAATTTATATTACCTTAAGAGCGCTGTCATCGGACTTTTTAATTGCTTGAAAAATTGAGGGCTGTTGGTTCTGCTTAACTTGGTTATAAAAGTACTAATTTCCGATGTTATAGTAAGATGCGCTGGTTCTGGAGATTATGCAACCTTCATTTCTTTATTTCATATATATATATGAACATATTCTCCATTGTCGAAACTCTTAGAGGCAAGATGTGAGGTCCCGAGCTGATAAATTGTTAGGCCTTCCTTTTGTAGAAATTTTAATTTGTATTACAGACGATCCATTTTGGTTTACTGCTGCAATTTTTTTCTGCACCGATTACTTTGCTCTTCAACTTTTATCGCGTTTCATAAATTTCCTTCCTAACCTGCCGTTTCAGAGAATCGTACGTGGGAAGACACCTATAAATAATGCGTGGGATTCCTCGTTCCCTTCGTCCATGTTAAATGATCCCTTCCTCCTTCCTCGTTTTGGAACATCTTTGTTGTGGTGAGGGACGCTTAAATTAAATTTTCTGTCCATATCTACAATATTTCTTTACGTCCAAGTCTTTTTTTGTATTGCTCGGGTTGTATTAATTTTTTCGATCGGTTTGGAGGTGAAAATGTCCTGTAATTTTTTGTTTACTCTCGGGACAGCTGTAAGGACGCAGCTTAGTATATTTAGCTGTATGTCATAGGACATGACTGTTCTGAAGCATAGTGAAAGTTTCTGAAATTTTCTTAATTTGCGAATACGTAACGATGCCGTTAGTACTTACATTATTAACACTCGTACAGAGTGGTGTAAATTTCTGAGTAGCGCAAGCGTTTTCCCGCCCCTGACGTCACTTCTCTGCACCGTCTCGACAGTCATCGCCTACATTGTGCGTGTGTGCTGCGTTCAAAAAAAAAACCTCCCTGATTATTACTTCATAAGGCGACAAATGGAGAGCAGTACAGCGCGCTGTGCCAATTAGGCAGGGCCTGCATGGATGTCTTTCTATGCAGTGCTCAGTGGTTTGGGGCCTCAGTTCTACACGGGATCCAATTTATAGTTCCCTGGGGCGGCGCTGTGTATTTTCAAGAAAGAACATAACAGTCAAGGTTGTATTCTTTCTTCTCGCTTTTTGACGGGATTTTGTTGGTGAAATTTGAAGGGTGTTGCGCAATCGCTTTCCACTCGCCATGAATCTTGAGCCTTTTTTACGTTGATGGCAATTTATTTTCATGTATCGCAGATGTGAATTCCTGTAATTGTATGAGCGCTTTGGTTTCGAATTTCTTTTTTATGTCACGTTGCGAGAAATTTCTCATAACTTGCGTGGTCTTGCCATTTTTTCATCATGCGAGAACTTGTAAATTTTTTTTACGTGTGCTTGAGGTTTCATGAACTAGTGTAAAAGTTCCCTTAGCTTGTCATTGAGTAGGACCGGCCTGACATGCCCGAGACCTACGGAGGGCAGAGGGCCGGCCTCTCATGCTCCCCAATAATCCGTCCCGTGCGACCGCGGTTGTTTGATCAAGTGCCCCTCTTCTGGCCCCGTCCGCGACTCTCAAAAGACCTCGAGTTCCTGCACCAAAAAAACTCTGTGCCTCCTAAAATTACTCTTTCGTCTGATGCTAATCTTGTGACGCTTTTTTTTGCCACTTTCAGCACCGTTGCTGCGCTCTTTCAGGACGCGCGCTTTCTGTTTCACGTGATATTCTTTGGCTTGATCGAGTGCTATATGCTCTGTCCTTTCCTTGGCCTGGGATGCGTCCTGGTGTTTCGTAGTATTGAATTGTTCAGTGGTCCGTGCTTTTGTGTTTTGTACGTTGTGCATGTATATCGCATAGCTATGGCTTTCAAGAATTTAAAATGTATCGGGGGTCAGCTGCTGAAGTAGCGCTAAAGCCATTTATATTGAGCTGGGTTGCTTAGCATACGTTGGTTTGCTGTAAGATCCTTTTCTGCTTCTTTAAGTAATTTAGGCACTCTAATCTCGTATTTAAAGAGCAAGCGTACAAATTTACAAACACATATTATTTATATATGTTTTACAATGACCGACCATTTCTATTGTAATTTTCACCATTTCTTTTGCGATTTTTACCATTTCTATTGTAATTTTTACCATTTTTATTGTAATGAGAATAATCGATTTTTTCATCCAAGCATATCATCAACACATATTTTTTGCAATTTTAAAAGAGAAGTACTCGCAGTTGAAAGCAAATTTTTTCACAGGGGCTTTGTTTCGTTTAGTGTGCTCAAGTTGGTACCCCATGTTTTTTAATCATAGAGCGACAGACTTGTTAGATGTTGAGTGTTTGTTAGTGACGTCTTTTTTCAGGCGAAGCTATGTATTTTGAAGAACTTATGAGACCACCGCACAAAATGAGGAGGAACATGAAACGGCTTCGTCTCAAGAGGTGGTAAATAGTGTAACAGCTTCTTATTCCAAGTATAATTCTTTAAACGCTTGATGCAATTTTCCACGTGTTCGTTTTCGTAGTTTCAGCTTCCCGATTATAGTTTCAATAAGATTTCTGAGCTCTGTATAGAAATATTAGAGTACAAATTGATTTTTTTAAATCTCTTAAATGTTCCGCTTCGCATAGGGCGGGACTTAGATTGAGGCTGCTGTCGAAATACGCAGCACGGCAGTTGCCGCAGCTGACCTTGGGGGCTGGTTAATTCCAGTACTACTTCAAAAATGTCCCGTTGAGAGGATAAATGTCAGCCCACGAGACAAATTGAGCTGCATTGTGAAGGTCGCCAACATCGCAGTGTCGCTCCACAAAAATGATGATTGGCCTTTGAGGGGGTCGGGTAGCGATGAGGATGGGCCTTTCTCCACTGACGCCATTTTTAGCGGTTACGTTTCCTAGTCCTTTCTGCCGCTCTGCTTTCATAACCTAATGGGCTATGTGACCTGATGCTCGAGTCCCTTCCTGTAATGTTAAATACCTGCATGGTTGTCTCGGCAGATAGTTGGTGATCTCAGTGCATTCTTTGAGGTGCCTCAAGTCTTCGTTGTCGCTGCTACCGCTTGTGGAATACAGTTTAGGTTTTCTTTCATTGTTCATGTTTTGAAACTGTTTAGAACTTGTGAATCTTGTTTTATCATTGTTTTCAGGTAAAATTTTTGTACATGATTATTATTTTATTTTCTTTCAATACCCTAAAGTTCTTGCACTTTTTGGTTTAAGAGTTCCTTTCCAGTGCATACTTCTGCAGGATAATTGCGCTTTCTCCCGAAGCGATACGATTTCAGAGTTTAATTACAGGATTGGGCAGTACGCTGATGAAAGTGCCAGTCCTTGTTGCAAGTAATTTTATCTACACGAATTGGACGAGGGAAAGGTTTTCCCTGTTCTTGATTTTGTTTTCCTTTTCTTTTCTGTTCTCTTTAAATTTTCGATTTCCCAATCTCTAATAGACGTTATTGAAATGTACTTTGGGTAACTTCGGCGGTGAAACGTAAATCGTCAAATTTCGTTGAGTTTCAGGCTCTTGCTTTGTTGAACTTCTGGATACTTTAAACTTCATAATACTAGTGAACTTGGCAATAATAGCTTTGAACCTTGTGTACGTGTTGTGCCTACGTCGCGTTTTGCCTTTCAGCAGAACTGGTGAGGGACGGTTCCAGTGTCACTGAGAGTGACAGCAAGTTTAGACCGGGATGTCTAAGTGCTCAGCCACCACATGCCATCACGGGGCAAATTTTGCTTTTCAAGACATATGTTTCGAACCTTCTGTTAGTGACTAGTTGTAGTCATGGCTAAACAGAATCCGTATTTTTTGTCTTTTCATAGAGTATTACACATGTTTAAAGCATAATTCTTCATTGCTGTTGTTTGTGACTCGTACGTTCGTTTTTTGTTCTACAGCCAGTAGTCCGAAGCATTGTTATGCTTGTTGAAAAAGCTATGCGATTACTTTTATTAAGCGATAGTTTGTACCATAAACGGTAAGAAGCAGGAAAAAAGCGAAATGTATGTGCAGGCATGAATGCAGTTGTACAATACCATGTTACTATGAGGAGACGTCGTTATTGGTCGAGTATAGGATTGCATGGTCGGGGTTTACGATCGCTATAACAGCGCCGCCCCTCTGCCGTGACATGAGCAGCGTGCTCGTACTGTTCAGTGCTGCCACTTTACTGCTCTTTTACTGCCGATTAAAATGCATACCTGCATTCTCACCGAGGGCTTGTCAAAGGCTTGTTTTGATTGGATACCCATCAAGGGTGACATTAATTCCCGAAATTATTTACGGCCGACTGTGATAAGAATGGAGTGTGTGTGCTTGATTCCGGAAATTATTTACGGCCGACTCTGATTAGAATGGAGTGTGTGTGTGCGTGCTTTCTCTTTCTTAGGGAAAGGATTTTTTTCATCTGCTCATGTCTGTGGCTTAGTAAGGATTGGATCGAAAACTATGAATAACTTTTAATTTCGGAAACCTTTCTTCTAGATTCGGGCATATTTTTAATGGAAATATCGATCAAATTTTTGTTTATGAAGAAAATGTGAACTGTGCTCCTGTTTTCATTAGAAAGTACTCCGTCTTTACTTTTATCCAGAAATAGTGACTTGCTTTTTTTTCTTGAAAAAATGCTTGAATTTTGTTCATATCTAAGTTCAGCTTAATGATTGTATCTCGAGGGGCTACTTTTTGGATTAGCATGGTTTAGCTTGTACTGATTTTGCACGCTGCATTTCACTGATGTGCACTCAAGTAACTATTCATGTTAGATTTTAGTTGTGAATTTCAAATATTTGTTGTGGTTTTGAGTTCTTGTTCTTTATTCTCAAGATGTGATCAATACTAAAGTCCGCAATTGCTGTTGAAATTTTTTGCATACAGTTTTTTTCAAGCACGTTCCAGCTTGATTGCTGTCTCACATAACTTAGGAATTTTTGTTTTCTCTAAGTATTTTAAAACTCACCAACATTTTAAAATTTTGATGACTCAACTTCCTGCACGCATAAAACTAACTGTTGTTAAGGCTAATGTCCTGCAAATTGTGCTTTCATTCAACTACGAATATGTACACAATGCGAAATTTATCTTCGTTTTTAATAATTTTCCTTCCTTACATAGACCTGTTCGTATAAGATTCTGATATGAAGTACATCTGTATTGAATTAGTGGATGGAAACGTGCTTATAGATGTTTATTCCTATACACTAGCTGAAGGCATTCCGGCTTTAATTTTCATCGAATTTTCATTCAAGAGAGTTTCCTGATGTTTAATTTCAGTGAGAAGAATGTCAAACCAAAATCTCAAATAATAGTGAACCCTAGACGTTTTTAATTCATGATCCATTTTTTGTGTTCTCAAAGCGTTCAATGCAGAGGGAACTTAGACGTGGTTTAAATTAGGAACAGAGCAAGAATAGAGTATCGTTGCAGGTTAGAATATCAAAGCTCATTAGTCGTCATTGGTGCACTTGCCAAACACACAGTCGCGTTGTATCGTGCACCGCTGCAGGCAGTGCAACGATTTCTTGTTTGCATAAGAGGATGAGCCACCGGATTTTACGGACCGCCCTCATTATATCCGCCTGTTGAGGGCCTTCTCTGCGGGCTTTTATTAATTTTTATGCCCTTTCTGGCTCGCTCTAAACGCTGCTACGAGATGAATGCAGAGAGCTGCATTAGCAGGATCCTCAAATTGACCATCTGGGCTGCTTGGTGTGCGTTTTCATTTCAACGGACCTCGACCAGGCCATGCAACCCATCTAATCCTTGCCGCCCGAATCGCATTATGTCGTGTCTCAATGCTCATTTCTGGCCGTAATGTGCTTGTTCATCGCACCAATTTAACGGCACTGGCTTCATCTTCGTTTATTGCCACTCTTTTGAGCACCATCACGCTCGCAGGTGCGATTCGCGTGAATATAATCTTCAACCCGTGGTGAAATGGGGTTAGATATTGCATGGTGCGCTGTGATGGAAAGCTTCATGTATCGCAGTTAACTTGCTTGTACTGTATTTGATCATGTATGCCTGCCAGAAATGTTTTTTTTTCCATTGCTTTATTCCGATTGACATTCAAAATTCGATTGCAGCATTGCACTAAACATCTGAGGATTTACATTTTCATTTTTCATCTATCATTTCTGTGTTGTGTAGTGGTTACATTTCCTTCTTACTACCTCTCCTCCAACGTTAAGTACAGAGAAACTTCATTTTAGCTTCTCGATGACGGTTGCGTTCATTAATCCCTTTGCGTATGTATTCACTAATCTCCTTGGGTGAGTCTCAACGGATTCTGCGATTTTTATTCGTCTGTAAAAACAGCCTAGGTTCCCCATTGCATATCAGCTTACTCGTCTTCACTTGATGCTTGGCCTTTTTTTCCCCGTCTTCGATCTGGCTTACAATGACAGCGCTCATCTGGACGTACAAATTCAATCCGGTCTCGTTTTAGAATTGTAAAGCATCATGGGAAGCTCAGCGTGATCCAGATCGTATCACTGACCATTACTTTCTATTTTTCCAGGTGGACGTATTTCTGTCTTTACTCTGGAAAAGTCAATCTTGTCGTTTTTATTTTCTTCAGCGTCGAATACGTTCTAGTAATATTGAGTTTAGAGTTGAAATTTCATGTTATTTGGTGATGCGTGATGCTGCTGTCGCAGCCTTAAAATTACAAGGTTTGGGTTGGTAACCTGGCCTGATATTTATTCTTTGAGTCACATTTTCAGTATTGGCTCAATAATTGGAGAGTAATGCGAATGTTAAAATCTCACTGGCAGGATGCTGTGAATTTTCATTTGTGAATTCTATTGGGAATGAGCCACCTTTCTGAATGAGGTTGTGCGATTTCGCTTGAAATTTAGAACTTACTATGCGTGAAATACTAATGCTATATTATTCTTATACCAAAATTGTGCATCATTTTATTGCTGCGTTTTATCAACTTTCCTGTCATGGGCGACCATTCAGCATCGAAGTTGATTTTTCGAAGTACTTTCAAAGTTAACTTGAAAGTGATTTTGAATAACTTTCCGCTGCAGTGCGCATTTGTGTTATGGATCTCACATTCGTTGAGTGAGTTGTTTTTATCAGTTGATTCGGTTTCTTAAAGCGGTTTTCTTAGTATTATGGGGGCTTAATCGAATAGCTTAATCACTCCTGTTGCGAAACTCGAGTCTGCTTTGCTTTTTCTGCAAACGCAAGCCTGCATGTGTTGTCTAATTATGATTTGGAGTCCAAGCCGCGTTAATTAGTCGCAGCATCAAATCGGCTGATTGCATATTTTTACACTAAAAATCGTGCTGCGGAGTTAATTATAGTAGACATTTTTACATCTAATAATATTTGGAAGGACCAGTTGTTAAAAACAAACAGGTTAGCTCGAGTCGAACGCCTGCGAACCTCCATCAGCATTGTAGGTTTTTGTGTTTTGGTGATGCTATTCAAAATCGGTACGGTTTTAATATACACCTTTCGCTTGGCTTGCTCGCTCAAGGAGATTTCCGTATCTGGTTGTGAAAGTTAATCATGAAAGACGTTGAAGTCTTTCTAAAAGTTGAGCTCTTCTTCCCTTTAAAGCGCTCGTCATATTCCTGGAGAGCCAGAGTTCATTCATTGCCGTCACAATTCCGTGGAATAGTCTCTAATTTCTGACAGGAATCTGACAATGCAGTTCAATGGCTTATGATTTGAAGGAAGTTCGCTCGCTCTCACGTACCTTCATTGTGCTTATTTATTTTTTTTGTAGGCCGAAGCCTACGCTACTCGTCTCTTTCTTGCCATTGAAGTCCATTAAAAGATCATTGAAGGTTACTTTACAATAGGTACCAAAATGCACGATGCCTGAAAGGCTTCTTGCGCGCTCTCTGCTTCCCAAATGCACTCACTAATCTCTTCCTTTGTATTGTGGAACTGATCGAAATCAGACAGTGCTGTAGGCACCCTTTAGTGTCGCGCCCGTCCCACATTCCTGCCATAGGCTCCTCACAAAATGGAGCAGCCTGCTGCGCTCACTCCAGGCAAAAGGGAACGTTACTTTTTCTATGATGCCCCGAATAATTTTGTTGCCTCTGCTCCAGAGGGTGGGTCTTCCTCCGGGTACGCCTATTGCTTTGCGATGTGGTGTACGTGTACGGTAGTTTTCGTCATGGTCGAACGGTCTGAAATATCAAGATTTTAGATCCTCCTGTTAGGCTTCGGCTTAGTTATTTGTGTAATGTAATGCAATTCATCTGAACAAGATGAGTATCTTATTCTACACTCGAAGTTTTCATTTCTGTGAATTGAGTGAAAGTGATCGAAGTATGAAGTATCTTTTCAAATTCCTTGTTAGCCCAAGTGAAGTGCTTACTTCCGGAAAAAGTAGGGAACGTAACGCAAATTAAAAGATGGTTTTGCATATGAGTTTTGGTTACAATTTTGAAGCATTTATTGCAGTGGTAACATTTTCAAGCGCACCCGATTGATTGATCACCTGGTCACACAGTGCGATGTGGTCCCACCGTGCTGGCATTTCTAGTTTTCCGGGAACTCTTGCCATTGTCAACATGAGAAGTTTTTCTCCCACTTCCACTTCTATCACGTCGTCATGAGCGCTGGAACAATCAAGCAAGCAAGCGGACATACTGGACTGCAACACAAGCATGCCTCTGGCATACTTCTCGAATGCTGTGTTGTGTCACCTTTGTCCGCTGCTTATACACAATAAACTGGTAGCCATTGAAGACTGCTTTTGACCTGGGAAAGGTGTGATAAGTTTTCCGGTAGCCCCTGTTGTGCAGCGCGCTGTGGTGGGGCAATGCTTGGCGATGCACACCTCGTGTGATGCAACAGCGGCTCGTCTTGCCATCGTGGTTGTTTTTAATGTATTGTCCTGTCCCCCCGGGGGGAAATAACTAGTGTATCTATCGGAATTAGCGCTCCCAGGGGAATGTGTGTGTGAGGTCCCAAGTTAAAGGTTAAGTAGACCTTCCTTTAGTTGAAGTTGAATAGGTTTTTTTGTTTTAAAACGGACAATCTCTTTTCGGCTCCTTACTAGTTCTATGAGCATATTATGGCTGAAATTGTTCAAACTAAGCTTTCCTTTTTCCAATTCTCTCGTCTCGCTCTTATAGGCAGTCTGTTTTCACTACTGAGCTCTCACCATAACACAATAGGGCCGTGGCAGCTAAGACGCAGACTTTACGTTCAAGTTAAAAATGATTAATTCACGGAGGTTAATCATGACTAGTTTATTTTTTGCAAAGTTCGTTCCTTTTTTTCAAGGTTATTTTTTTCGGATATTGCCATAGTCACTCTTCACTTTTGTCGTCGAACGTTATAAGTGCATTGTCTATCGATTCAGAACTCGTTCAAAGCATGTTTATGTTGGGATCAAATTCCTCTTGCTTGTGCAATATTATGTATGATTCCAGCATCACGTTTTCTAACTTGATATTCGAGAGTTTCGGGCTAGGGAGAAATAATAGAGCATGATGTCCTGGATGAGAATAAGGAGCGAAATCGTTGAAACAAGTGTTGTTTTTCTCCAAATATCTTCAGTAGCGTGGATACCGGCTGTGTCGCTCCAGCTGGTGTGACCCGCACCTCGTTTGACGCTCTCCTATCTTCTCACGGTATCCCTTTGTTGTACTTCTGCTTCTTCGCGGCATTTTCTAGCTCATGTTTACCTCAACCAAATCCATTTAATGCTCCAAAGCTCCCTTCTATCGTGGACGGCTTTCCTGTTCTCACGCACGTTCGGGCAGCGGTTGCATGAAATGATTCTCGCTGCTGGGAATTTGGCACGTTGAACTTCCTAGAACTGTAGCAGTGAAGTTTTTTAAATTGGTAAAGAAATGGTAGCGAGCAAGTATCATAAATTTCATCACATTTGTTGATATTATAAAGTTTTCTTGTCTGTCGTTTTCAATTAAGGAAAAATAAAATACTATTTTTTGGCCGCTAAAACGGTTCTAGAATGTTGAAACTGAAGTTAGACTCACTGTAACAGGTGAGAAGCTTGAGATGTTTACTTCTCCTCTTGAACTTTTTGCTCTCTATTCCTCCTCTCGTGACTGCGATCGCCTCGGTTCCCACGCGATTTCCATTCCCGAGACTTTTAGTTCTCGCCCTACTGATGCGCTTGTGGTTGATCGTTTTTTTTCAGTGGTCTTTTTTGAGTTTCCTTTTTCCTTGCGTTGTAATATGTTTGGTGCTGTCAAAAATAGGTTTCGAATGTCCATATTTTACCATACCCTTTTGTATCGCTATTTTTCCCGTTCGCTGATGTTGATACCCGTGGGAGTTTATGCAATTTTTACATCGGTATTTTTTGTTTGAAATTTTAAGTAGCCATGTTATGAAACATGGCAACGTGCGACGTGATGGCGTCGCTTCCGTTGCGTGTCGCTAACGCGTCGTGGCAGCGTCTTGCGCATCGCTGGTGCTACCTTTTAGGCCCTGCATTCCTCCGACCTCGTGGTAGCTCGAGTTTGGGAATTTCACCCAATTTTGTGGGGATCGAAATTTTTTGCTGTCTTTCTCAGTCGTTTTTTTTCAAAGTTTTCACTGTGGTAGACTTACCACTGTTGGGTTCAATATGTTTTGAATGGATTTTGTTCCTCTGTTGAGTTCAGCTTGAGTTTTTTCATCGTTCACGTTCCAGTCAATCTTTGGAAGGAAATATCGGCATCTTTTCATTTATTTTTCAAGTGGAGGCCTTGCATCGTGTGAGTAAACTGATCTTGTGTGTGAATCTTATTTTGTTTCGCATTTATTTTCCTTTTCAATATTGTGTGCTTTTTACGTTTCATGTCCACGTTTTAATTTTAATTGAACCTGATCAAACATCAAAAACTGAAGTTATTTTGCTGGTGTCGTGGGTTCAAGTTTCGAGAATAGAACCATACTTTTGGCTTGTCTAAGCCGTCCAATCTGCCCTGTCAGATCGCTTTACTCTCTTGAATGTCTTCCGGTTGAGCTTAAAGCCTTCTCTCTTTTCTCAGCTTCTTGGGGTCCTTTTCTCGCTTGATGTCGAGCGCGTGTTGCGGCATTCTGCACTTAGCGTTTGTTTGTTGGAACCTACTTTACGTTTCCAGTGTGATCAGTTTTATGATCGCTTGTAGATGCGGTTCTTAAGTGCGAAGTTCATGAGAATAAATAATACCTACTACCATTCGGGTTGTGCAAAAAAATTTCGAAGAAATTCGTTCGCAATTTTTAACTACCATAAATTATTGAAAAACGCAGATGAAAGTGGTATAGATAGATACATGAATGGTTTCATGTTTTATATTTAATTCCAATCCGTTTAAGGTACTCATGAGCGCTAGCAAAAATCTCAGTGTTCAGTATCGATTCAGTAAAATGTCATTGACATTTACATTTAATTCTGAAGTAACAGTCTCTCGATCACTTATGAAGCGTGAGTTCTAGGAACTGAGCGCAGTTCCTCAGATGTCATTTTTTTGTGAGGCTCATGTCATCCAAATTTTCCGGTTATCTGCGTTCTCGAGCCTTCATGAAAGGGTGATATCCCCTAACCTGACTGGTACCGATCTCTCTCCCCCTCACTCCCCCTTGTCCTTCTAATGGCAGATCCGGTGTGTCATCAGATGTTACCGGTAAAATTCCTTCAGCCTGCTATTGTTGACACCATTGTTGCTCTCATTGCTATTGTTGTGCGATGCTTATTGTGCTGAAACTGCCGGACACCTTTTGGGGTACCGGTTAAGCACCCATACCACCTCTTGCCTTCCTTCTGTGATCCACATTATACAAGTAGAGCGTGTGGCTGCACTTGCATCTTTAGTTGAAATAAAATCGAGGAAATGAATCGTTTATTCAGTGTACTCATTTTGTATAATTTGTCGGTACTCATTACTTTTATTTTTTACAGATTCTATAAAATGGTTCATCTTTGGAGTATATCTATCTAGAGTCTAGATATCCCAAGGGTCAAGTCTCTTGAGTCTTCCATATTATTTCTCCTCTAGTTCTTGCTTGCTTGCTCAGTCGGTTTCAAGGGATAATGAAAATTTCGGAAAGCAATTGCTCACAAGTTAATTGGTTATTTACATGTGGTTTCAAGCTTGTAAAGAAGGATTTCGGAGTGAGGAGTTCAAATTGAAAGTAAAATCTTGAGTTAAATAGTCACTGACTTCAAAATGATTGTACTTAAAACGGATCGACCAACGTTTGTTGTGTACAATACTGTACATGTAAAGCATTCATTGTCAAGCAACCAAATCTTTGCACCGAGGCGTTCGAGCTCCATTTCTTTTATTTTTCTCATAGAACTCGGTCCATTTCGTTCCATAGCCTTTGCATGGTTTTCTTCATAGAAATAATCATCAATCAGTGCAGGCCTCTTCAATATTTGTTTAGGTGAACATCAACAATCATCAAGGATACAAAAGCGGAGTGTCAACAACCATTGGGCCACCTCAAACCTCTCACTATTTGTTCGCTACCGTGAATGCATCATCAGCAGCACCATTATACACCGCGCTCTTGAGCCGTCGTCGCATTTTACCCTTCATGCACGATTATTTGAGCTGCGATCGCCCAGTCAAAGCGTGGATCATTTGTCTTGCTTTTGTGATAGTTTCTTCGGCTCTTGTAGACGAGTTCATTAATTTTATTGCTGGTATCGCGGGTAATAGGCGTGCAAGTGACGCTATTCAGACCCTCCTGCAGATATTTCTGACCACCGACACTTTTTATTTGCTCTCAAGGACTCGCTCAGCTCAACTTGATGTTGATAGCGAACTAGTTTAGGCTCACTTCGAGCTTTGCCCGCCATGATTTTTAATTGCTGTTCAACTAGTTCAACTGAGTTTATAAATTTCTTGAGAAAAGAATAAATTTTGATGGGATTTGATAATTTAATTTAGCCTGCACTAAGCTTGTTCGGTGATAACTACTATGAAAAATGGTACAGTCTCTAATTTGATAAATTAACGGAGCGGATTTTGTGGAGATATTTCCCTCTCTTCTGTTGGTAATTTTTATTCAAAAGCTACTGAACAAAGTTCACTTGGTACGTTTTCTCCGGCGCGTGACGAGGATGGCCTTGCGGTTGGTTCGGTGCTTGCAGTCGACGATGTAGATATGTTCTTTGTAATTTGTGTAGCTGTAAATCTCTATACTCAGTAGCCATAGGTATTGCAGTTTTTTATAATTGGTTTAGTAGTTATTTTACCATCAGCATTGTCGTTGTAGTTCTTTATAATTAATGAATTGGTTGTGACATGATAGGCATTTGTTGATGATTTTTTATTGCTCAAATTTACATTTATGAGCAACTCGGCTGAATTTATAGCGCTCCAGTTTTATCTACGCGATAACATCTCTACTGAAAATTTTTTCTTACGTGTAAAATTGCCTTCAAGCATCCTAATTGCCCCCAAGGCGTTTGTTGCGGGAGCGCGATTAGATATGCACCCACCGCTGATTCGCTTATCTCGTGGGAAGAAGTGTGATTAGAGAAAATTTCAGCCTTCGTTATCTTACGCGAGGCCAAGCTACACTGAGTGTGTGTAGTTACGTGTTTTGTGAGATTTCATTGCGAGGGTTCACTCGGTTTGCTCTTAAAAGTAATGAATTTAGATTAATTTAAATCTCAGAAGTAATGTATTTCGAAACGAGTCCAGCGAAGTAGTCGAAATAAGTACAACAAAGTGAAACAACTCTTGATTGTCTGATGTATAGGGGAATTTCCTGGTACGAATCTAATGTTTTTAGCGCTCTCTGGGTAGATGTTAGGTATCAAACTGAGGCCGAGGTAGGGCTATTTTTGAAATAGTTTTCTATTTTGCTCCAAAAATCTTTTTTTCGATTTACTGCTGTCCTTTTTCCTGGTAGCCGTTACTTTTTTCATCAACTTTCGTCTTGTTTTATGAACTTCTTTCCAATCTTGTTGTTTCTGTGCGCAAACTGTGGGGAGAACACTTTGTGCAAGATTCTCCGTTATCTCAATGTCTCTCTAGTCTTTCGTCTATCGCACATATTGGCGCACTGGTTACATTCCAACGAATGTACTTCTGTGTTTAGCGTACGAATGAATTCTGGAGCCTGCGTGGAGCTCGATTTGCTTATGGTTGGCGTGAACTCCCGTCCTTGAGTTGCATCGCAGCTGCCGCGGACTCTTGTCAAACCTGTTCTGGCTCAGCTGGTTGCAGTTTTTATTGAAAAGTTGTCTCCACGGAGCTTGACGCTCGAGCTTTAAGACATGAGCTTTAAATAGTTGTTTTCCAGCCATAAATTTAAAATACTTACGTTGTGTCCCATCCTCAACTTGTATTTTTATGGGGATTGCCAAAACTTAAAACGTAGCATGATTTGTCAACCGAGCGTGCAGTTGAACGATATCTTGTACATGCGTCTGAGATCTCCTCTTAATGAACCGAACTCGTTGCATTAAACGAATCGCGCTGCTTCTCCCGTCAAGGTATATATTCTCACGCATGGTCTAAGTTCATGTTGCACCAAACTCCCTAGGAAGATCTTTGCCCTTCATTTGTTTTGAGCGTTTTCTTGGGTCGCACTAACTTGTTAGAAAGCGGCTGCGCGATGTTGCGTCATCAGGTTCTTTGTGAATATTTTGCAGCCGACTAAGCTGTGATTGAGCTTTCGTATCGAAGTTTGAATAATACAAAGGAAAGATTGAAAAGATATCTCGTTTAATTTTTGACTAATTTTCCTTGCATTTCCTCTATATCCGTAGGGATGACTAAATTAGTATGCGTGCATGTGTAGAGATTTAAACGGAAAGTTACCTTGCTGTATATCTAAGTTGTATTTCCTTAGTTGTAATTTTATTTATGAGTTTTTCCCCATCTATTTTGGAACTAGTGATGGATCATAAGAATTCTGAAACGCTTACGAGTAAAAACTGTGTTCACTATTTCATTTTTTATCGAGCTGGTGTGATGCATAAAAAATGACCAATTAATTCTTCCATTTTCAAAGTATTACTAACTTTTCTTCATTTTAACCTGTAAACCGTCCGTGTTCAGTTACATGCTCCTGGTAGATAGTATCGTCACTGTCCCTTTAATTAGCTCACACTAAGTGTTCCCTAATCCCATCTGTCCATATAAGTCGAATCACATTTATTTTTTATCGATCTGTGTTGATCGCTGTCCTCATATCAGTTCTATAAAACAACTGAAGACTGGACTGGACGCAGTGACTATTGATAGGCTAATTAGTGTAATGTATCATTAGTATCTTAAATCCCAGTAGTCATCGAGAAAAGTCTACGGGGTTCTGTGTTACGAATTCATTTACTGGAGTCCGGGACCAGCTTGCGAATCTGTCTCCAGTCTCTTTTCTAATTTTTGCTGCGGTGCAATTTTCATGCAATGTATTTCATACTTAGTCGAGTACTGAGTTTTTTTTATTAAATTACCTACATTTTTCGTCTCTGTGACACAAGTTACCGAGTTCGAACTGCTTGTGCCGAAACTCATGTAACATCGTTGCTGCATTTTGAGACCCGCAATTTTGAGACTTCCTCATTTTGGCCTTTTCTGTTCCCTTAAAGTGCGTCCCATTTTAACTTGTGTCGAACTCCAGCCTCTAACAAGGCGGGAGAGGCAGCGTTACCACACTTCAGGGACTGCTATAGACGTGCTGGTCGCCGGAGTTCATCGTTGTATGCCCTGGATTGCCTTCACGTTACCTTGTTCTCGTTACTGTCCACTTGTTCTACTAAGTACGTGTTTTTTCTTCTAAATTTGAAGCCTTCTAAGTTGATATTGTTTTTTATTTGATGCTCTGAAAACTCCTTGCAGTTTCTCCTGACCATTTGGAAATCATTGTAGCTTCTGTTACCCGTTGAAACTTTTGGCTATTTTTTTACCTTGCTCTTATCTCATGTTATGTTAAAATCAGTCTTTTATCGGACCTCTTGATTTTAACTTTTTTTTAACTATCCTCTGCTAGGTAAGGTTTCTCTGCCCTCTGTTCCCAATAATTTTTTAAACGTGTGGAATGAGACGCCATGTGCACAGGGATAAATTTTTCTGAGCTCCATAGTTACATTAAATTGACTTCAGAGTGATATTACCTACAGCGGAAATTCCAGTTTATTATTGAAAAATAGATCTCTGTTTTCTTGAGCTAGATTTTAAATTTGAGCTTTCTTTTTAATAGATTTCATTTAATACAATTTAGGGTACTTCAGATTTGCAGTGCAGAGAAAAAGACACGATTTTCGACCGTCGAGACAGCACACTGCCGCTGAGGCTCGTGCCATCTAATGTTGCTGTGGCACCGGCGTTCCCGTTGCCGCTCTGATGGATCTTTTGTCTCCAGAGACTTGCCCTTCCGTTGGTCTGCCCTCGTTTACTTTTTAATGTTTTTCGGTATTTACAAATTTTCGGAAAGTTCTCTCAGACTGATTCGTAAGCTTTCACTTTGTACATGTAAACTATGCTTAGAACTCGTATAACTCGAAACGTTTTGGAATAGTGTAATTTTCATAATTAGGTAGTGCTACTTTTTGCCAGCAGGGGCGATTTTTAATAAGTTATGTTACCGCTGTGAAAAATATTCACCGATTTGTGATCGACTTTGAAGAAGATGGGGTCTCACAAAATAGCCCCTAGGGACGAGTGGAAAAAAATCGGCTTTGTACTACACATCGTTCGACCAAACTTTTCAACCTGATTATTTTCGACGTACGAGTTCATTTCCTTATTGGGTTCTTTGACCTCTTTAGTGCTAATTCGTGCCATGACGAGATTTCAGAAAACAATGTGGTCTAAACTCCAGTGCGCACACATTATTAGAATTGAACTTTTCTCCAGCCGTAGGTTCATGTCGGTGGATCAACGTTTCCTTTGTGTTTGCCGTGAGCTGCCACTTCCCGTCACCTCTGATTTTCCCACGTAGAAATCTTGCTGTTTCCTATACCAGCTCCGCAACCCTCACCGCACATGACGGCAACCTTCTCTGCCTCGCGTTTTGGAGTTCAGCTCGTGTCTGTGTTAGTGCCACTCCGATTGTGGATGTTGTGTCTTCATTAGTTTTGGGTCTAAGAAATGGAGGTTTTATTGCACAATATGTAGAGGTGAGTAGCGCAGTGTAGGTTGGAGTAAAACAACACGCTATTTGAGGTTAATTTTGCAACGACACAGTGGAGTGAGTGATGGAAAGAGGGAATACTTGGTCACCCATTGGTCTCCGATATGAACTCAGGTTTTGAATTGAGATTTAAAGTTTTGTCAGCTACTTTCAGAATTTAAGGTAACGAAAATCATCTTGGTTCAAACTAATGTGTATACTCTTAAAAGACATTATTTAACATATTAAAATAGTTTCAGTATAAATTTGTTTATTCAAAGTATAAAATTGTTGCCAGACAAGTGAGCTACAGAAATTCTTAGGGTTCTGTATTTACCTCCTCCAGTTTAGGCATATGCAAAATTTCAGCGTTTCCCACGAGAAACCTACTCCATTAAATACTTACTCTTCCTATTCGCTTTGGTACATCTGGTTTTTATCAAATGTTGTTTTGGTAACGCGTGTCTTTGTATTTCATTCAACACGATACCGTCGTAACACTTGATTTTTATCATATGTTGTATTTATGAGACGTGTCTTTGCATTTTATTCAACACGATACCGCAGCCCCTCGTTATCTTGACGTGATCGTCGGCATGAGGATCGTTCGGTGACGAGGGTGCGTGCATCTGGGGCCTGGCTCTACTCAGTCTCTCGCCCTCACTCAATCCGCACTTCTCTGGCATTAATTCCCCGACATGAGAAGTGTGCCGATGCTCATTAATGGTAATTTATGAACTTATTTTCCCACAGATGTCCCACATGATGCTCATCACTCACTTTCTCCGTCATGATGGTGCTTCATCTCGCGCGGCCCCTCTTTTGGCTTTCCCCTCTCCTTGTACGTCAACTTACCCTCTCTTTCCTGCCATTCTCACGCCTTTCATGCGGTGGCTTAGACACTCTCCTTATGAGGTCTTAGGTGTGACGTCTTCCGTACTGTTATACTCGTTTGCTGAACGCAATTATCCAAACCTTAGTTTTCTGTAATGACTTTTGAATTTTTTTATGTAATTTGTGAATTTGAGTTTAACTAAGCTGTGCGTGGAACTGTCTTGAAAGTTATATAATTCCATTTTTGCTGGAAAATGCTACGTATTTTTTTTTACCGTAGTTTGGTCGAAAAAATGTCTTGCTATTTAAAATTATTGGGCAAGGTTTTGCGATATACTAATTTTTCTTTCTCTTTTTGTAAAGACCATGCACCATTCGTTAGCTTCGGAACAAATTTACTCTATCTTTTGAGAGCAACTCGTGCGCAGAAGTTTTGCTTTCTTCTTCTTTTCCGTATGACATTGTCACGCGTCCGCTGTCCTACGACATTTTCTGCCCAATTTTTCACTTCCTCGGTTGTGCAAAGGCCCGCATTTGGGACGGTTTCCTTTTGAGTCCCCGCCTTTTGAGAGACCCGAGTTTCTGTTACGTAGGCCTTCTTTGCATTGTTGCCAGCCTCAATTCCCAACTCTTGCTGAGCTGCTTTTCTTTTCGTCAGCTGCATGTGCTTTATTTGGCCAGGCACGTGCTCCTTCAGCTTAGAGATCTCCAGTCCGACATTCGCAGACTACCTCAACAACGTACCTACGTCTTGAACCTATTTTGCTTCTTTTCCGCTGGAAATAAAAATTCAAGATCTCTGACATAGGCCGCATCACCTTCTGTTAAAGAAATTTAACAAATAGTGAAAGTTGTGTGTTTATTCATGTATGCACATGGAGCGTGCCTCACCTTCAGTATTATTATACTGGGAAACTGTTCTGGCTGCAGACTTTGTCTCTGCTTGCAGTTCTTCTGTTTTAACCATAATTGTTACCGTTCAATAACTTCCGTGCTTTCACGAACGTAATCACATGCAGTCATTTATGAGGAACCCCTGACCTTCATTATACTGGTTGTACCCCAAAAACCTGAACTCCGATATTAAACGACAGTAACTCACTACTTCAATAAAGCACACACACTTTATGTCTCTGTTTTGGAGGGAGAAATGTATCAGTGATACATCATCATTATCAGAGCAATTTCAAAGCAGAGTGGGGGATTTTATGGGCCGTCCTGAACTCTGATATTAAATGTCAAAACTCAGTACTTCAATGAAGTACATACCTTATATCTCTGTTTTTGGGGGAGAAATATATCGGTGATACATCATCAATATCCGAGCCATTTCGTACCAGATGTGGTGATTTTATGACCCGCTCTGTGCAAGACGCGTTTCACACCAAGCACGTGTGCTGCAGTGAAGTTCTGGCTTGTCTTGACTTCATATTGGAACCCGCCACGCGTGCCCGTGTTGAAACCTCTTGTCATCTTCGCCTCCTCCGCCCTAGGCCTAGACAATGGCAACACTGAGCCACCTACTGTTCTTATTCTCGCTCTAAATCATGGTCTCTTTGGTTTCCTTACAACCTCGCATAGAAAGACATCGTTTCAAATGATTTCAGCTTGTAGTACCGACCTATTGCTTCTGGAAACAATGCGGTTGCCTTTCATTGCTAATGCTGTGTTCGATGGAAATAAATTTCTGTGTGTAAAGTTGAAAGTTCGTTAAAAATGTGAATTTGTTGTGAAAAGTTAGAGATCATTATTTCCAACTTGTGTGATCGTTGATACTTATTGATGTAATGCCTCTCTCACATCAGTAACTTTGATCTTGCTGTTAGTTTCTTCGATTAAAGTGCGTTATATTTGTATTTTGTTTTTGTTCCTGCTTATTGCGTGGAAAGTTTTTAGAAGAGGATGATAGGATATTTAATCTATTTTATGTTAAACCTAAATTTTATCCATCAATAAGGGCTCATTGAAAACTTAGGAATTTTGTTTTTAAATTTTTTTCCGCCCTGGAGGAGAGCTAAATGACATGTGTTATAGTTAAGTGAAACTCGATGTGAGTTCGGCCTGAAGAGAATACATTTCTGAACTTAGGATCATTTGTTTAACGAAGTTGGGGACGTCGTTAGGCGGAACTTGGCGGCTCGTTTTTTGAATCATTTTGGGGTTAGTTAAATGGACGTGACCGTCAGCTTCCCTTTAGCGGCCTGCCCAGCTTTGTGTCTGTGGTGAATGCTTTCCTCATAGGCCTACTCTTAACTGCTCCTTGTCCGGTGCAGCAGTAACCTCAACATTTGTTAGTTTTAGCTTAAGTCTTAATCCCCGTTGGTTTCGAATCTTCACCCTCTCTGCAAGCGAACTCGTGCTTGTCTCAGTGATAGGGCTCTGCATGCCCTTCCTTAATGATCTCTAGTAAAGTTCGATCTCTATTTCGTTAAACTTATTTAGTGTAGATTTATCGTATCTGATATACGTCTATTTTTTCTAGGGATGAGGGTAAAAATATCTTCTAATGAAAATTGCGAAATTGTACATCTGAAAGAATGAAATGATCCATGAAATGAAATTAAGAATTAGAAATACTGTCTAAGTGGCGAATGATAATTGTTTCATTTTTGTCGTGATATTTTTCAAATATCTTCTACAATGAATAAATTTTTTCGTTCTTTCGACATTTTCTAACGGAGTGACACTTTCTAAATAAAGTTCCACTGCGTCCCACGAAAAGCTTTTGAAAACTCTACTCGTATCACCTCCTTTATAAGAGACGGCAATTGTATTAAATGAGAATAAGCGCGCTCAGGGGTTAAACGTGAGGTCCTGAGGTAATGGTTAAGTAGTCCTTCCCTTTGTTAAAATAGGTAGTTTTGTATTGTCACAGACAATCTTTTTCAGTTCACTGTTCTCCTGTTTTTTATCACTAATTACTTATTCAACTTTCATATTGCTTCATAAATTTCTTTCAATCCTGCTGTTTCTAGTCTTGCGCAGGGCGTGGAAGATACACCTTGTGCAAAAATTCCTCGTTCCATCATTTTCACACCGATTACGCCCTTCCACCTTCCTCTCTCGGGAACACTTTCGTTGAGGTTAGGGAGGCTTAAACTAACTAGTAATCTTATCTTCGTTCGTAGTTTAGGGGGAAAAATTTCCTGCCTCGTTTGGTGAGTGGCATTCACGTGTTTTGTGCTGGCGCGATTACGTGCACGCGTAACACCTCCAGGAATTCGCTTCAGGTCTGTGTGGTCCTTGAGCTCTTGGTGAACTCAACTTGGATTTTGTTTTCAGCAACGACGTGTGGACGGATACGCGTTAGCGTAAGGTAAAACCCTGCGTCTTGTCTTGCTTGTTAGGATGTGTGGCTTCTTGTGTGTTAGTTTTGGTGAAGGGGATAGAAGGTGTCTAATTGATATTATGCTGTTCAATTGTGTGGATTAAACTGGCCGATGTGATTTTTAATCTTGATTGAAAATGTGTTCAGATTACATGAGTAAATTAATTAAAATGTGCCTAATGATACTCAAATACCAATTTTTAGATGTTTTTCAAATGGTGATGAGCTTCGTTTGGATACCAAATGAATTTTTTTCCATTATCATTTCTAATTTTTTGATTACTGAAATATTCATTGAAAGCTGATATTTTATGATTACTTTCCTACCGAAGCATTTCATAAATAATGCTATTACGATCTGTCATAATTGCACCTATCTGTTCAGTTTCTTGATGTGTCCGTCGACGATCTTTTTATAAAACTTTGTTGGATAGCGCATTAGATTTTGTTGTAAGCACCATTAAATATGCCGTGTTTACCTAAGGGTTTTCACTCACGACGCTGTTTATTAGAGTCTGTGCTAAGGAATTTCCGAATATTTACCCGTGGTCTATAAAGCGCACACGTGCCACCGATTGCATCATACGCTTGTTTTAGTCGTGCCTGCAGCTCCTCAAGCTTGTAAGGCTGCTTGAGATAGCGTCATTGCAGCCGTTGTCTTTATCTCTGGCGCAGCACTAAATAGAATGCGTCACTCCTGTGAACGTGAAGAATTTTGGGGTGTGAGCTTCCCTTCCTATTTTACGTACTGGCCATGACTGAATGCAGGGGAGCACGAAATCTGTTTTTTAAAATACTTGGCCATCTTGCGAAATAACTGGTATCTAGGTTACGAAATGAAAGTTAGCTTGTTATATTAGCATTTCTTGTTGTATTTGAAAAATAGTAAAAAGTTGTTTTTCTTGTATACCTATCATTCTTGGTTCGTTGAATACATTTTGAGAATTACTACATTGTTTACGTTTGAGTGCTTTTGACGCGTGTGCTCTGTGCATTTTGACGAGTGCTTCCTGTGTGTAACCTTTCATTTAAAGTTGTACAAGTTAGATCAGAATCTATAAAATTATTCAGCACCTCTATTTGCTTTTCGGATTTCATGCGCCGCTTTCATTGAACCGTAAATTCTTAGGGTAAGGTTTATTTAAAATATTAGTTTTCGTTGGGCTTGAAAAGCATGCATTGTTCAGTCATGCAGCAAATTAGTTTTTAGCAGCGCTTTTCGTATTTCGTTATTCCGGTTTGCGACAGTGACGGGGTGCTGTTGCGTTTCTAACGTACGGTTAAACTGCTGAATGATTGTAGCAGACTGTGAGTGGCCTCCCACTTGGACGCCCTCGAAACTTCGAACTTTTTCAGGCACTTGGCATTGACGAGAGCATTGCATGCACGCATGGTTACCAGGGCGGGTAATAACGCTTCGGTGCGCGATCACTTACGGCTCTGTGGTCAGCACATGGTCGCAGCGTGGTGGTCCATCTGTGTGTGCAGATGAGTTAGCGCGTTCACTGCGATGGGCTGAACTTAAGTTCAATATTCAATTCAAATTTAAAGTTAAAAGTTGCTAGCAATTTCATAAACACTAAGCATTAACTGGGTCTATTATAAACTAGTACTTTTAAAAGATTGTTAAAATTATTCAAACGACCTATCGATGGGTTGTTTCGCAGCTTTGAAAACTTGAGCACGACCCATCGATGGATCGTATCGCGAGCAACGTGGTAAGTATATTTTTGAACCTTTTTAAAAAAAAATTTCGGCGACAATGAGAATGATTTTTCGGGAATCGTAGTTTCCTAATCCGTGCTCGGTCAATTTAGCGTTAAAAATGGAACCTAACGTGAAAGGAAAAGTTGTGAGTAAATTTCGGTATAGCAATCTGCAGATGGGTGGAATTTCCGTACGTAGAAAAATCATCGTGTTTTATTTTTTTCTTATAATTACTTGTTTGGTGAAAAGAAGCCTCCCTAACCGCAACAAATACGTTTCTATCTGGATTGAGACAAATATTTAACTCTTGCTGCTCGGATATCCTTGTCGTTTCCCATCGTGATGATCGTATTATTTTCGTTATACGGCAGTTGATGTATTTTCTTGTGGAGGTTTCAAATTTGAGGTTATTCCACGATAGTCTTGGACAGCTTTGCATGATTTCGAACACCAGCGAATCTATGCTAATACTACTACTAAACAAAACTTGATTTCGAACAAAATCCGATGTTGGTTTGAATGAAGTAATTTAAACAATGTTGAAACTCGAGTGTAAGTGTGAGCAGTGATCTCTTGTTTAGGATGAATTTGATGAGCTGTGAAGTCTCTTGAAAAAGTATTAATATATTTTGAGGGTTGCTTTCGAATGGCTAAGTTTTTTTCGTGGTTTAGCGCTACCATGGCCATTTTGGCTTAATAACTATCATAGCTGTTTTAAACGCCTGAGAACGGAATATCTCTCTCAAATTTATGCTACTTCTCAAAGATTGACTTAAACATGGAGGTTAATGAGGTGCTAATCTACCGAACTAAAAGGAACCGCTTCTCGCTCCAGCTGTGTCGACAGTGAACATCTTTTATTTGCAGGTTTCATCGTGGGTGATAACTGCTTGGTTAAAAATACTGTTTTAAACGGATTTCAACTTATTTACTTTGATTTTGTTCTTTTAAAACAATCATAATTTGACAGGTATAAGTCGTAACTGTCTGAATAATTGGATTGAGTGAGACTTGTCATATCATACTTTCCAGTGGTAGGCCAGCGGTTTGATTTGCATCGTTAAATTGGTTAATCCTACTTACACTCAGTATGGTTCTGCGTTAACTCAACTGCTTAGCTCATTTTGCAGTTCCAAGTATTTTTGTTCTCTGGATTAGCCTGTGGATGTCGCAAAATTTTTATGGATAGAGTTGCTTTCTTGAATTCCTTCACGCTTCCTCTAATCAAAAAAGTTTTTATTTCTGTAATCCTATCGTTCTTGGTGCGTTAAACACATTTTAAGAATCATTGATGAAAGTTAGGTTCTACACTTGACTTTCTTCCACTCTTTCTTTCTTGCGAGGAGGGAAGGTGTTCCATGCAACTGATTTCTTGTACGAGTACTTTCGATGCTCTCTTGAATTGTCTGTAGCTTCATTTCTCACTTCCGCGTTGTAGAGGTACACCTCTCCTTTATGAAGCACTTTCATTGTTCAAAACTTAGGTAAGTATTTAGATTAAAAAAAATTTTCTTCAAAGTACAAGTAGATATCAGAATAAAAATTCTTTTATTTTCAAATACTGTTTTCCGAAAGCTTTCAAAGGTGCCTGTCAATGCACCCTTTTAGCGTAAAACTAGTACTTCACTCCCGTGGTGTAGAAGTTGGAAAATTTTTCATTTGGGTTCAAATTTACAACGCCATTTGTAGCATATTTGACTGTTCTAACTCAGTGCAAAATATGACTCCTGGACTCTAGAACCCTAATTATAATCCTTCTTCCTTTAGGCCGCATCTGATCCACTGCCACCCGTCACTTGGTCCATAATCCGTATCTTTCTGGCAGAGCTCATCCCATTTAACGACTCACTCCCATCACTGACGACGGCTCGTGCGCCTCACTCTTATGATGTTCATACGTGTGTGTTCCCTCTCCTGATATTCATACGAGCTCCCCTCGCTTATTGTCTGTTGGGTGCGATCCATATAATCCTCGAGATGATCTACCGAACGTGATCATGCACACAATGTGAAACTTTGAGTCATCAATCAGCATAATCAGTGGTCGATGAGCAGTTTACCTTTTACCAGAACTTTCCATTTTTACATTTTCTGTGTTATTTTCGAATTTCAGTCTAGCCTAACAAGCTCTTTAGCTGTGTCAATTTGAGTTTTCGATGCTGAGGTATATTTTGTGTTGCAATTGAACGGCAATAGGACGAATGCTTTTTAACTGCCACGTAGTGTTTTGAGATTTGCATATCCTTTGCGCAGAATAGAAGGTCCATGTCTTTCTCGGTCCGTTAACTCCTCTGAATATCGACCATGATATCTTTTCTGTGCGGGCTCACTCGCGTAGAAACTCTTTGTATTCATTCATATGCACTTGGACGTTTATTGTGGAAGTTCGGTTACCTGAAGTAGGTTGAAGAGGCTTGCATTAGTATGTGATGAGCTATTAATGTAAATGTGTTCTGGCATACACGCAGAAGTCCTGTGAATGAGCGCGTGCTAAATAAAATTCTTTGTAGTTGGAGGACTAAACGACCTCCAAGTGGACTAATCTTAGCGATCACTTCAACTGAAAATGAAGATGTGAAATGAACAAATTCTATGAGACGCTGAAAGGAAATGAATATTTGTACATTTGATTTCCGTGAAAAGTAATGTTCTACATTACGACACACTGATGAAGTTCAATAATACATTAAAACCCAATTTAGTTATTAGGTAAATTTGTATTAAATCACGCTGGAAGTGTTCAGGTTAAAATTACGTGTCAGCTTCATAAGTTGAGCCGAGTATCAGCACTGCGCGATGATACATCAGTAGCCACATTTTGTCTCCACTCCTTTCTTTTATTGCGTCGCCGCGATCAAATGCGGTTGTTACTTTCTTCGCGATATGTTATTACCTGCCCAAAGTTCTATGGTGTGACTCATCATTCTCTCGTCTGCCATTGTAAGTGTATAGTAAAGTTTTCGCAAAACGACTTGATTGATATTGAAGATCGATAAAGGCTGATGTAGGACACGAGAATTTCTAAATATTTCTCGATTTTTTATCGATCGTCCGAGTTTCGAATGGAGTTGACACTTTGAGTCTGCTGCACGCATATACGACGCAAGTTTTACATTCTTGTTTGTGCGGTTTAGGCCGCGTACATACGCTCCCCAAACGCGTCGTTAAATTTAGTTGTTTTTCGTCAGTGTTCAAGGTGTTTGGAAGACTAACAGAATAATAAAATGTTTCTTTTTGTGTGATACAGTGGGAATCACCGGGATGTATGAGTGGCTGAAAAAAGTAGAAAAATACGGGGAAGCAGTTAGATGATTAACTGCAAATTTTACTGCAACAATTTTTTCAACATTGATAACGTTATGTCATCTACGTTCATATTTTAATGATTGTTATCAGACTGGATTTCCAATTAACTGAAATCTATGCCTGTATTGATAAACTGATTCTACCTCGTTAAGTATTCAACTGGTTTTGCCGACCTTGTTGTGGACTTCAATTTTTAGCTCGGGCAGAATTTCAAAACCGTTCTATCCGTAAATCTTCCTTGACTACTTTAATCGAATGTATATCAGTTCATTACGACTGAGATATTTCCCTTCTTTATCGAATGTGTAAGCATGTGTTTTTTTTGTCTGTGCATAAGTCGCATTTCTACGAAGCTTATATCAAATCTGTGTTTGGGGATTCATTTGAAACATGGCCGCAATTTAAATAGCGTTTAAATGATCGCATTTTTTTTTCGTTCAAGCCTTTTAAATGTGCACTAATCATCAGTTTTGAGCGTTAATTGCGATATCAATATTTTGCCGAGGAAGTCCCTGTTATTGTAAACTGTGATACTTGACATCGACTTTTTGAACCGAGTTTATGGCCTTGAAATATATCTGATTTCTCCGACACTCATAACCCTAATTTATGCAGAAATAAAGTTTACCGCATAGTTTACTGCACGTATCGCTCTACGTGCTGTATAAATGTTGTAATATTCTGCCAGCATTTCGCTAGGGTATTGATCGTTGATGCGCTCGTAGCATTGTACCAACACTGAATGAGTCCTTTGGAAATATTTAGGTGGGTATTATGTGCGTTAAAATGAATGTAGGGGAAGAAGTGAAGACTTACGTATGTTGAAGTTAATACCTAGTGAATTATGTTGAAACTTCGCAATATTCGCGTAAAAATCGCCGAGAAATTTGAGAGCAGCTTCTATATACGCTTATCTCGTTTGAGAATATATTTTGTGTTTTCATAAAATTCCGTACTGACAGTCGATTTTTATGATATTCTGCTTGCTGAAAAAAATTCTTCAACAATTTATTGAAAAACATTCTCCCGCTGCACTGTTATTAATTTTCGATGCTAGAGAAATACTTCACATTTACGGAAATTGCGTGAATTTTCGTGGATTATGTAATTCACGAGCATTAACTTCTTCCGTATCATTTGTTTTTAGAAGAGTGACCTCGTAAATTAGATTTATTCAATTTCCAAATTTTGTACAGTACAATGGGTCTGTCGTAGTATGGGTTCTCCACTTCCATTCCGCCTCAGACGTCAAATATGAAATTAATAAATGGTTTGCTGGGCAGCCTCTCGTGTGTTTATTGCTCTTTGGATCCGACTCGATTTGTGATGCCGTCGTAAACGTTTTATGGTATTTGCTATAAAAAGCGTCGCTAGTGCCCATTTCTTGCACTGTATTTCGCCTAAACTGCCGCTCCGCCGCCTTTCCGCATTCCCTGAAACTGCTGTGCTGCGCTTTGTGCTCGATTTGATCGGTGCTTTCCTCTTACGTCGAATGGTGCCTTGATGGCCGATAAAACTGTATTCTGGTTTGTTTTCTTCGTTGTGGAGAATTTTATTTTAGTCCGCTGCTTGTTGATTGCCCATCTTAAGCTTTATGCGTTGCCTCTGGTGGGAATAGTTGTTTTTGAATATTTTCGGGCGTTTTTTTAGTGTATTTAATTTATGTTGAACTTTTTATTCATTTACCGCTCGCAATGTTGGTGAAGTTTTGATTGAAGCATCATTTCATTTAGTTTTTAATAGTTCAATAATGGTCAACAACTGAATGATCCATTTCACCCGTAGGTTTGCTCTGTAAGAAATGCATTGAATTCAGTTAAATACAGATGAATTTACCTCAAACATGGTCAGTATCTTTCGACGCGACGTAGGCTGCCGCTGCCAGTTTTTGTGATGTACACACACGATGTCCGTTACCCGTGACCGTTCTTCATTTTTTGCGGAGGTTGCGAGCGATGTACATGAGTTATGGCATGGCGGTGCTGTTGACATTACGGGAGCAATGCCCTGCATTTACGGTCATCTGTTGGTGTTCTGCCTGGGGCCGAGCGCTGATCCTGTCTTATTGCTAGAGATGTTGATATTTGAGTCTGGATGCTTCTCTCCCTACAGTGAAGCCAGCGATACCCAAGTTTTGTGGCTGGAATGTTTTCTTTGTATGCCATTAGAATCATTTTGCGCATGTTGCTTCTTTCTACTTGAAATATTCTTGGTGAATTCACGTTGTCTCTGTTGAAATGCATTTCAAGCAAGTTTTTGTTTTTCATGTGTTGCATATATTATGAATATTTATTTAGGGATAACTGAATATTACGATCATAAACACTGCCTTTTGCATCATGCTATTGCAAGAAACTTGAAAACTGATATGTTTTGCGTTGGGCTCACTTCAAAAAAATCGAAGGTTTCCAATTACTAACCTAATATTTACTTATAACCCAAGGTCAGTGTATCTGCTCAACCATTATTTTTCGTCGCTCTCGCACCCCACACCACTAGACATTGAAGTGCAGTGTCGCAGCGCTGTTGGCCTCAAAGTTTACCGAACCAAGTTTGCTCTCGGCTCACGTCTTATTGGACCAAGTTAAAAAAGTGCATTCCCTTCACTGCGCGCTACAATTTATTGACTTTAATGGGTTCCGCTTTGGTGTGAGGGAACAAAGGTGTGGTCATCAGAGCGTGAGGTGCTAAAGAACTTCCAGGGGTTCTATACTAGTATAGTCCCTATGTTGAGGCTTTCAGATCGTGCTCTCGTTTTCGTGATTACATCGCTCACTTTTCATACCAAGTTCCGTGTTACCATTTTTGCACGATGTTACCCTAATGCTTTTTGTTGATATTTTAGACTTCTCTTCACTGGACATCATTTAACTTCTCTTTAATTTCGTTAAATCTCTTATTCACCACCTTTATTTCACGATCATTCTCATATTGGTATTTATAATTTAAAGAAGTGCCAAACTCTTTCCACATGCGCGTCTACATATGGCGGCATCAATTTTTAACCATCATTAGAGTTTCAGCTCAGCTAGCTCGGAGCTCTAGTTTTGTGAACAAGATTCATTTATAAAATCTTTCACTTCAGTGAAGCTTGATTGAAATTTAGCAGTAAAAGGATATTTTGACCTGGATCGATGGTTTAAACCGCGTTTGCTTTACGCTGCTGCCTCGCCACAATTGCGCCAATTGAGCTGAAAATCTGACGCTCGTTTGAAGCGATGGTGTCGCTTGATCTAAATCACAGCTCTTCACCGAAGTGTGGTTTCAAAATGCAGAGTAAACTAATGGTAGTGTTGAGTGAGCATCTTCGTGTAAGTTGTTGAAAAATTCGCTATTGTTGAACAATTCTTGGAGACTTATATTGCCTTAACTCCTTACTAAAGCGTGTCTTCCTCTTTTTTTCGCTTTGAAACACCTCTGTTGTGGCAATGGGTGCTTAACCTACCCTATGTAATCTAATCATCTTAAAAAAACATCCTGGCTAACGAATAATTTTCATTCGTTTACTTCACTCCTGCATTTGTGGCTACTGTGCAAGCTTCCAGCGGCAACGTCGTTTCATTTTCAATTGTGTCTCTGCCCCGAAACGCTCTTTGATATCGACCTGCAAAGTGTGCAATGCGGACGACTCAGCTGCTCCTTTTTGCGCAGGTTCTCTTAACGTTAATGAGTTGTTCGCTTGCGACCGGTGCATCCTCCTGTCTCTCCCGTTCATTTGCCTCGCTGTTATTTGTTGGTACCTGGTTTCTCCTCGTGCTCTAGTTGTTCGGATATAATCTGCGCATGTTGCGTGTATCTTTTTTTTTTTTTTTGAGATATCACTTAAAAGCGAGAAAAAGATTATTTTTAAAGGTATGAAAAAAAAACATTATGCGAGTATCCTCCATCAGCGCCTGAACCGGAAACACACACGCAATGTCTCAGCTGTATCTCAGATATAGCAATTTTGCTAGGGTAGCGTTCAGTTATGATGGCACAATGCATATTTCATGAAACGTCATGGTAGCGCATTCAATGAAAGTACTCCATAGCGATTCGTTGAAACGCTTTTACTGTGTAAGATCATTAGAAGAAATTAACGATTAATTCTGTTTAATCTAACTATGTAAGATTAGACAGGATTAAGACAAGCAATTAGAACAATTTTTCTATTATGTATTATAGAAATAGACCATCAAGTTGCTTAAAACCTGTCGTGACCATGGGTTACTCTTGATGCATTGGGTAATCATGGTACCTCCTGCCGTCGAGATTATTTCACGTATCATGAGGGGGTTCACCTCTACCCGACTGACCACCGCATATTATACCAAGCTAATTTCATTGTGGCCCTCTAAGCCAACTGTTAACGTCACTATGCGCTCGTGCGATCGTTAACCGGATGCGCATTAGGCTTTTTTGGCGCCTTCCGCCCGTTTATGAGAAAAACTATGAAATTCCTCATAAAAACTTCGCAATTCCTCATGGGATCTGCTTTCCATCTCTTTGGTATATCTCTCGCGTCGCCGGTCCTAATATAGTTGCGCAGTCATCACTGGGATACAATAGTAATTTCAATTGGTTGGCTTGATTATCACTTCTATCTCTTTCTTCATAAAAGTTTTTTTTAGATATATAGCTTGAGCTTTTTCGCCTCCTTGACTCACACTTGTATGTTTTCCGTGCGATGTAAACCCTTTAGAGCATAATTGAGAACTTGGTACAACATGCTTAAATTATATAAGCAACGATTTATTCCCTCAAAATTTCCCCCGACTGACACTTGACGTTGTCTGTGACTATAAAAACTTCTAACACGCTGTTATTTATTTTCATTTTTACGTTAATCAGAGTGCGTTTTGAGCGGGTGGTTTTCCATCCAGTTTTTCCATTACGTCATGACTGTGATTATTACACTCCTTGGTGCTACGTTTCCAGCGTGCTGACGCAGAGCTGCCTGCCTTCCACATCTGGGATCGGCCACTACACTGCCTGAACTTCCAGGCAGGCTCGCCACATGGGCGGTGTTTTCTGACCAAAATCCTCACGTTCTTGCGGTGACGACATCACTGTGTTTGCGAATATACGCTTGTCTCCGTATGATAATTTCATGGAAAATAGTAGGAAATTTCATAAAAACTCTTGAAGAAATATTAAAACTTTTTTGAAATTCTCACTGAGAAAAATAGAATTTTCGTTGATGAACGTGCTGTAGAATGAATGTTTGTTCCGATTACGAGCGCTTTATTCGACCCTAATAGTATTTAAGTTCATTTTTTTTACTTGAAAAGTTTTTCGATGTTCATTTCAAATTACCGAAAAGATTCGATTTCCCGTTGGAAAGTAGTTATACTTCAGAATTAATTTCCAAAGAACTCACCTTGTGAATAGTACCCTAGTATATTTTTTGCTTTTTTAATGATGTTTTGTTAAATTTTGATATTTTTCGAACGCCTTGTCGTAGGTTTAAAATTCTCATAGGACTTGTGTACGTTTTGCTCCGTCGTGTACCATTCTTTTCGCGCAAATTTAAATCCATTTTAATATCGTTTCTACAGCAAGCTTTATTTGCCGGGTTCAAGTCCCGGATGACTTCACCATTTCTCTTGCCCTAGCAACTCCACACAGCATACGGCTTTCCCACACCCTACGGTGGGGGGCCTTTGCCCCCGCTGAGCCGATGTCCGCACCCATTGTGGGAGATCACTAAATATCTGAAATACCGCCCCATGTTTATTCCTGTATTGGCGTTTGATGAGAAGATGTACGCTGAGTGGGGCTTCAGCACCGCAGGGAGTGCAGTGCTTTCCGCATTCTCTCATCTCATCTTTTATTACTTCTGCTAACTACACCAACTATACTTTAGCTTGAAGTCTTCTGTTTTTAGAATTCTATGTTTTTCCAAGACCTAAGTAAATTTTTATTTCTGTCTTTTAGTTTCACTATGTTTTTCCTTTGTGAGATTTTTATTTTGAGAAGCCGTTGTCCGCACCCATTGTGGGAGATTACTGAATCTCTGAAATACCGCCCCATGTTTATTCCTGTATTGGCGTTTGATGAGATGGCACGTTGAGTGGGGCTTCAGCGCAGCAGGGAGTGCAGTGCTTTCCGCATTCTCTGGTTCGAAAGTTTTCAAAAAAATGGGTTCGCTCTTAATTTTACGGTTAGATCGTGACGAAGAAGACTATTTCGATTCGGTGCGTTTCCAAAGCATTAATTAGAGTTTGGAATCACGGGTAAGCCTTATGTTCTGGATTTGATTATTGATGTGATTTTGTAGGTTCTTAATTTTTTGCTCCTTATGATATTGGTAAACCTCGATGCAAATTTTGACCTCACCCTCATACTTTGAGGAGCCGCCATAAGCCGCGGCCCTCGTCACTGAAACCGTTGCCCGCATGCGACATGCAGTTCTCAGGACGGTGTCGAACACGGCTTTGCCTGGCACAGATTGACCTAGTGTTCTTGTCGAGAAGTATATTGCTGATGTATTTTTGTGTAAAAGTGCTCAGTATTTGGAGTTTTATTTTAAAATGTACGTTTGGTGTTTTTTTACTTTCCAATGCTGCTGGGAAATATTCTGTGCACCATGTTCTTTTTTATGTAGCGATCTATGAGACGTTTTCCCTCGGATGTTTTGTTTGTTCGTGAAAATCCACCCACAGGAGCTAACCTAACCTAAATTGCTAGATTCAAACGTATGAAGTATTTTTGACGAGGTGACGTAACCTGTCCGTTTAATACAATTTTTTCTCTCGAGGATTTTCAAAGTTACAATTGGGGGCTGAAATCACTTGAAAAACACAGATAATTGGGGCCAATCGGTCTAACACTTTTTGTACGTTACTTAGTCAAACAAGTGAGGGGCTAAAAAATATTTCATCATTTTAAGCAGCTCTCTCATGCCACAAACGTACGCACCAGCAAGCGCTGATTTGTGGAAAAATATGACTCCTGAACGTTTAATTCTCTCTAAAATTACCATAGCTTCCATCCTACTGGCGTGATCGGTAAAACATGAAGTCTTATCGATATTTAATTACTCTTTTCCGATTTCAACACTTCTTGTTTCCAAATATGTATGATTTGCAACAAAGTTGTGTTAAAAGCATTATGTTTATAATATACCACCTATGTCTCTGAAATACTTCGAATCAGTCCGTCTTGTGTTTTTTCGAACACCCAATTAGGATTAATGTGCGAATCAAGATTAGGATCTCGATTCGAATTTCTGCTCTGACGATGTTCCTAGAAACGCGTGTATGTTTTCCCATTACCTCACCGCGTTAAGCTTGCTCACCAAGCAGCTCATAAATACTCTTTCTTAAATCGAATGAATGAAACGAACTCCATTATTCTAACGCGCATGTGCGACTGAAGCAGAGAGCGGGCGCCCGCATGCTCACTGTCCCATTGTGCGCATGCGCTCCATTTATCTGTTACATTACGACCGCAATCTCTCCCTCATCTTGTGAGCGTTCATTGATCGCTCGTGCTCACGACCCTCGAGCCTCACTCAGAAAAATTGACGGGTTGAGTTCAGTCAACGAGGCGATTCTGCTCCATTTACCGTGGCTGCGTGCACTGCCGCCTTGTGTCGTGATTGGCGTGAACTGCATAATTGCATTTGTCAACTTGGAGGAAATTTTACACGTTGTCAATCTTTTAAGTGCGAAGCGAGATGATTGGAGGAATTTTTATCCTGAAGTTAACGTGTTCTTCTAACGCACCTAATTTGTCTGATGCTCGTCTGTTGTTACTTTTGCAAATAACACCAACTGTACTTTAGCTTGAAGCTCCTGTTCTTAGGATTCTATGTTCTTCCGAGACCTAAGGAAACTTTTATTTCTGCCTTTAGTTTCATAATATTTTTCCTTTGTGAGATTTTTATTTTAAGATGTTAAAATTAGAAGAGTTTAAGTAAATTATGTTTTCGAAATTCTTATATTGATATCACATTTGCTACCAGTTGCGCTTTCTTAATTGTAGATGTGTGTTAGTGTTCACTTGCATTATTCAGTCCCATGGGTTTTTAAAAAAATTCCGGCATCATTTTGGATAATTCTGTATTTCTTCATACGTTATTTATTCATACTTGAGATACACAAGAAGTATTATCCTTCAGAAAATTCACATTTCAAGAAATCCAGGGGCCTTCCTGTGCGTTTGTCCTTTTCTATTTCCGTGTACTTTTTTCTTGAATTTTCCTCTCTCTGACACTGTTGTCAATATTGAAACGCCTTGGCGGGCAGCGGTAGTGCAGCCGCTGTTTGCAAGGAAGAAGCTATGCAAACCCAATTCTGTTGCGCGCCTTCTACTGAGGTTGTTCCAGTTGTTTTTTGTGCGCTCGAAAGAGGCGTTGCCGCTTTCCACTATCTCGGTACTGCCCTAAGGGTGGAGTCACTCGACTACTCTGCTTGCTCCCTCAACACGGCCTCTTCAAACGAGCCCAAATTTACTTAGACAAAAAATATGCCGCACCATGTCAGCCATGTAAAGAATCTTAAAGTCGCTGTGGCGAAGTCGGTCTCTCAGTGCCCTGCTACAGTGTGTCCTAACATGGCTGGGTGACTCATCACTCCAGTCTTGGAGAGTTACATTCATTCCCGAATTGTAACGTTGGATTTTGCTGCTTTTGTGTCTGCGTATCACTCCATGACTTGTCTATTTATGGTTTAGATTATAATGTAAATGTGTATATCATTAAATTTAGTATGTAATTTGTTTCAGTATTTTAGTCTTGTTCTGCGCAGAGCTGTTGACTGATTTAAAGGCTGTGTCGTATATTTCAAGAATTAGCCATTACTGAGGTTTATTCATGGTGATTGCCGGGCATAAGTGTCGCGCTTTTATACTGCTATTGCTGGAGTAGTTTTCTTCTACTGATAGCATATTGTTGTCGATTACCCCTCATGTTCGTTACTCGTGGGTTTATTTTACGCAGTCTTCAAAAATATGTTTTTTTACTTGGAGCGAATTTTGACCTCAGGTAAAGTGCTCCCACCACTATTTTTACGTTGGACGCATTTCAACATCAAGTCAAGTGCTCTCATCACTTCTTTAGTTCATCTGTTGAATTTCAACGCATAATTGATGGGCTGGTCCTATGGTTTTCCTCTTGAGAATTTCATGAGTTACTGAAGTTTCTTCATCGTTCCATTCAGAATTTATGAAACTGTGCAAGTCAACTTCTGCGCACCATTTGATTTTTTTATCTTAAATTAATTATTTATTTCCACATAAATTTTTTTTGTAAAACTAACATTTCAATTGATATGTCGTTTTCAGATTCGTTTGTGAACTCTCAAGAATGGACTCTGTCGCGGTCCGTTCCAGACCTGCGGCTGGGCATCGTGGGGTCCCTCTCCAGCGGCAAGTCCGCCCTAGTACACAGGTCAGATGTTCTTCGACTAAGGTATCTTATTTCCCGTCCTTTTAAAGTATTTGAGAAGCACATTTATACCTATTCACTCTGAATTCACCTTTGAGATTTTTTGCCAAGTTCAAAACTTAACTTGCAGTTCTAAAAAAGAATTGGTTACAAGTTGTGTATCAGTTGATAATTTTAGCGTTGTAGTATTAACTTTAAAATCCGACGTGTGTTGGGTTACCTCTCCCTTCATTTCGACCCTAATTCTTCTTTCCAACATTCAGGGACTTTACCGAGATATACAAATTATTAACTTGTAACATTGACTGGCGTTTTTTGGATGAGCTGCGCTATCTATAGTGATGTGGAAGTGGCCTATATTTCCCTCATGTCTACTTTCACGTTAAACTAATGGCTTTTTTTTAACTTCAGTGCCGAATTGATCCTTAGTTCGTTGATAGGTCTCCATAGTTTTTATTAATTTTACGTGCACTTTTTGTTAGTATTATTTCAGGACTGTAAAAGGACTGTGATGCGTAGGACGATAGGAGACGCATTTGGAGCGACGACTTGTAAGGGCAGTCTGGTGATCTCCCAATTAAGACGAATCCGAATACAGGCTTCTGGTCTGATTTAGACTTATGGAGACCATGAATGTATGACATTCTCTTTATTACTATCTGCTGAATGAGACGTGTCTCGTCCAGGTTTTAGTTTCTGCCCTAATTTGAATGGAACTCTACGTTTAACTTGCCAGCTCAGCCCACGTAGGTTTAGCGTCTCAAGAACTCAACGGTGAACGCAAGCAGAATAATAATTGTGCTTGTTTTTTCCATTAAATGCTTGAGTTGAAGGGATTGTAAGGCCACACTTCATTCTTCGGTGGTAAATTTTATTTTAAATTACGACGAGCGCCTTCCCTAGTTTTGCTAGTAACGGAGATGTCTGCCCTAATTAAACCAACCAATCTTGCATCATTATTGCTCTCGTTCCGTGTGTTCACGGTGTCGGTACATTGAGAAGTTTATCAAATAAATAAAAAAATATCTTTGGGCCTCCAATCATTTTTTTGAGTTGTTTGTTCGACTAGCCATTAAAGCGTTACGTTTGAAGGTACGCTAAAAAAATTATTTCACCATGTACATGAATGTGTTTTCGAGACATCAAATGCATTATGAAATGCACTTGGAGTCTTTTCCCCATGAATTGAAGCATAATATAGATATTCGTATGTGCGCCATTCACTAAGTGCGCTTTGAATACCTATCTGGTTACTGAACTACCTGCGATAACGACGGTATACCTTCACTTTTTGATGAAATTCAACATTTTTCAATAAAATTGCATGTAGGTCATTTGCTTGAGAAATGAAATTTGTGTGGATTAGTTCATGTGCGCTATGGTGTTCTTGTGGTTAATTTTATTGTAAATTTAGTACACATGTATAAATGATTCTTCGTGTGTTGTGTTGAGTTTGTTTTCTGGTACTTGATCAGATATTTGACGGGCTCGTATATGCAAGAAGAGAGTCCCGAGGGCGGCAGATTCAAAAAAGAAATTACCATCGATGGCAACAGCTATCTGCTGCTCATCAGGGACGAGGGAGGGCCTCCCGAACTCCAGGTATGATGCCTAATCTTTAGCATTTACCTGTACAATTGATGTGTTGCGCATAGAATTACCAATTTTATTGATAAATAAATAAATTTAATGATGAATTAACGAATTAATAAACTTAATGATGCGTTACCTTTAGCATTTACTTACTGAATTAATGTGATACGTATAGAATTAATGAATTAATTGATGTGATACGCATAGAATTAATAAATTAATTGATGTGATACGCGTAGAATCAATGTATTAATTGATGCGTTACGTATAGACTTGTCAATTTTTAAACTGTCTAGAAGTTTTAGTTTCCATAATTGGTGATATATTGCATAGGTTACTGTTCTCTGTGTAAACTTAGCATCACTAGCTAAGTAAATTAAACGAGCCATAGAACTTTCTATTTTTGAGCAAATTGAAGTTTTGAATTTCTATAATGATGGTAAGTTTTTTATTCTTGATTAAAGTTTAAAATTACCTTCTGTCGTTTCGGACGCAGTAATGTTGTTGAGAAAAAATGTTTGATAAACAGTCATACCTGTTAAGTCAAGTGGGTTCATTTCCGCGGTTGTGAGATTTAGCTGCTATAAGGTAAGTTTTTAGTGTTATAATTAGCACACTCGCTTTGAATTAAAGCTGTTCATCCCATTGTTGTTGCCTGCGTATTACACGTCTTCTTGAGCTTTGTAATAAAGGCTTCACCCAACGTTTGTATATTGCTCAAATCTCCACGAAATTCGTCTTTGTTTATTGACATTAAATTCTTTTCACGTCTTGAATTCTCGAGCTATCAACGCTTGTTCAGTTGCTAACTATTTACTTTCTCGACTTGCTAATATGTGCAAAGGGTATCAGAAGTAACGGTGGTCACACCAGAATCTTACGGTTCTTAATTTAGTCTTCAGTTTTCTAACGTCGTCATAGACAAGTCAAATTTCTTGTAGAATTTACTGTTAATTAAACATCCATCTATCTGTTCATTTTCTTGCGTCTTTTTAGGTATCAATTCACGTAAGATCGCTCTGACCAGATTTCAAACTGAGATATTACTCTGAAGTAGCCGACTGAGTTTCGCCTATTGAGAGCTTTGAATTTGTTGTGCTTCATCAGCTGCTGCTGAAGTGCTGCCACAGCCCTTCTCTTCACAGCTTCAGTTCGAGTGTTGAGTGCTGCCCTCTGTATTTCTTGCGCCATTTTAGTCATTTTAGCTCTTCTCAATATATTCTTAACACACATTAATCTTCGAGTCTTCCTTTTGTGACGCTCGTGTTTGTTCTTCACACATGGCATTGTCGGCTCTGAATCGCTTGAATGATGCAACTGGGGAGGGACCACGCGCAAAGGCTTAAGATTTAATCCCTCACCCTGACGCCGGGGTGTCGATGCGTCTTCTCAGGAGCTTGACCAGGCTACGACGACAGCGTGAACCCGTGTTGGCGGGGACTAAATGTAGCCTCTCAACTAAACCCTCAACTAATTGAAAAAGAGAATGTTACATTTATGTGCACTGTCAAGTTGATGTTTAACGAAGTGTAAATTTTTGAGGTATCATTCTGCCATGCAAATATCAAACATTAAAACTGCTCTGTAAAGTGACTGCAATCGCTCAACTCCTTCCTCAAATTGGACATCGTTGTATAACTTAAGTAGAATAATTAGACGTAAAGTTCCTTGCAGAAATCCTTGATTTATACTTCCCAAATACGTTTCAAAAGCGAGAAGTTCAAATTGAACATATTTTCTATGTCGGTGTAGCTGAGTGCCTTATGTAAGCAGAGAAATCATACTAAAAAATAATTCATAGTGAACTTCGTATCGATTTGTTTTGAAGGAAGAGTGGAACTTTCTAGAGACGTGTAATTATTTTTCTGGCCCCACTTGTATTGTTTACAAGTCCTTCATTAGACGCGCTCGAGTGGGTTCCCTCAAACGAGCTACACTCCGGGAATACTGGTGCATGGCGCTCAACTTCACTGGAGAGCTCAATGGGTGAGGTTCTCCCTCTCTCTTTTGTTTAGCGCGCGTGCACTCACCGAACTCTTAGCGACTTGTTGAAGAGTTGAAATTTGTTCAGTGTGTTTCTTAGAGAGCGCGCCAACCCATTACTGTGGAAGGGTAATGTTAAGTTATTTTTGTAATTCTTGAAGGGGCAAGTTTACTAATCCATGGGTCACTGTTTTACACGGATATTGTTTTCCGTTTTTCATTAGTTACTTACGCAAGTTTTACTTGAGTTAGATAAAACATAGTATTAATTTGACATCAACGTGCCTTTTATTTATCATGTTCTGGATTATTTTTATATATACACACAGTCATCCTGTAGACGCGTGATGCCCTACGCTTTTTGTATAGTTCTTATTTTGCTCTCAAGTCTGCAGATTAGTGAGGGAGCATTTGGCTTCTGTAAGAAGTCCCGTTGGCGTATCCAATCGATACGTCTCTTGTTCACGTCTGCTCAAAAATGCTTGTGTGTGCGTCATTGCACACACTTCTATTCTAATCTGCAATTTCATCGAACACTTTTTCTCCCTTTTGTGACCATGGAAGATGTTGGTTTGTCTAAATGTTTAGTTAGCATTTCGAATCTTTTCATCGAAATTAAACTTGTTACAATTGAAAAAAAAATATTGCACACCTGGTAAATATGTTGCAAAGCTCATTAATTTATTACCGTGGATGAACTAACCCTTCAAATTTAAAACGTTTTCGTGTGTACATTTTCCAGAAAGAGCACTGAGCTGCGTTTACCATGGCATTGTCAGTGATTGGCTGATAAATGATTTCTTACACAGCCTGAATGAAAGACCACCTTATAAATGTTCTCTTGTGAATGGCGAGAAAACGTGCATTATTGAATATTATTGCAATTCCTAAAAATGGCTCTAAAAACGTTATCACATCAAGAGCACACACTAATTGCACTTATTTAGGGGTCAACTATCCAGGGTCGTGATTTTTTGCGTATGTTTATCATACACTTCAATTTGCCTGTCATGTGAGTGGCTGCTACGGCAAACCTCAGTACCCTGCCATTGTAGTGATATTGGCAGAAGTTGAAGTCTCACACGAGCAACTCATAGCGAAGGGTTGATTTGCTCGTAAACAACGCATAGGCACGTGGACTTAGCATCCCCGCCCCACACGGAAGTGCATGTGAACTAGTGACTCCCAACCTGCTCACTCAGGCTTGACCCAGGGCCGCTCTAAACATTATTTCCTTATTCATACATAATTGCTTCCCCTATGGCCGTGGTATGGTCCAGCCTCGTGAGTGTCCTGCACCTGCGTTGTAGAGTGAAATATTCTGGAGTTGTGTTGTCGTTGGATGTGTCGTGTGGGTCGTGAACTTCTTGGCAGAGAAGCACGAGACTTCAAAAAATAATTTCCGTTTGATGGTTTTTAAATTGTCCAACTTTGTCGTCCTATTAAGGTTATTTGTGTATTTGAGCAAATTTTCATTGCAAGGACTATGATTGATGGGCTTCGCTGTTAATTTTGCTACAAATTCCGAGTTGGAGACGCAGTGTACAAAAATAAAAAAATCATAAGAAAGGACGCTCACAAGAATGCTGGAGAAGATGTAGTTTTGTCATCAGTTGCTTGTTGCGGGCAACGACTCATTCGTCTGCATTGTTTTTCTGCCTCACAATTGTTGTCTCCTGACGAGGTGTGAATTGCTGTGCTGGTGATGCTGTCAGCCCGTAATACATGCTTTCTATTGCGAGTTGTTCCTGTAACAATGAACCAGTCACGAAGGATCGACAACTTCTGTTTATCATCTTGAATAGGTGCGGAGTGTTCAACGATTGTCATTGGGAAAACCTGCTATTTTTTTGTAACTTCTATTTTAAAACAGTCTGACGCTGACTTGTTGTACCCTAAAATCTTTACTACATCTTTTTAAATTTTTTCACACTTTTAAATGTTCTACTTCATGCCGGTAAATTTTCGAAAGTTCTGGGAAAGTTTTGTCCTGTAAAATAAACCAAAGCGTTTTTCTCTGGGTTAGTCGTCTACCCCCATTATAATTTTATCGAATTGCGAATGAAATGTCTGTCGTGGGTCTGCAAAATATTTTGCGATTGTTTTGAGTTTTTCAATACAGAAACCTCATGTTTCAGTTACGTTGCCGTATTCAAGTGCTAACTATTTACCTTCATATGGAGTTCAACGTAGTGCGTCAATTACCTTGATTAGTGGGTAATGTGGACCTTGAAACTCGTACTGAGTGTTCAAGTAAAAAATATTTGCAAGTGTTTGTTCCAAAAAAACTTGGCTGTTGCAATACATGATTGTTTGTTACGCTATCACCTGGCTAGTACATCATAATTTTAAGGTTGAAAAAAGTATGACTAACGCTATGTTGTGTCTGGATCAGTGTCACAAAACGTATAGTTTTACTGAATCTCATTAATTTTGCTTTATTGATAGAATGCTAAAGTATTCCATTTTGAGAACAGTTGGGCACATGCACGTGTATTTTTGAGTACACCTACTATACAACTATTTTTACTTAGTCTTACGATTTTGCGCTTTCTGTAGCATTAAAACAGAAGCGTTGCGACCTCGTTTTTCTGCTCGCTCTGTAGCCCGGAAGTTTTCGCTACCGCGAGTGACATGGTCATGTCAAGTTACCAACTGAGAACGTGTCCTGATGCACATCTACGCATGCAGATCCATCACTCAACGCCTCTTACATTGTGTGCATCTCACTTTACGGAGCTGATTAGTTAAGGAGTGACGGGCTCATTTCCTCCTCACTACAAATGATCTTTACTATAGTGCGAGGTTCCGCAGGATGCGTCTTTTATTTTGAATTAGCTAATTATCGCTCCAGGGCTCGTTTTTTATGCTGGTGGATGCTTCAGGAAGTTTCGTGCCAATTTTCACGGGTTTCGTGCCATGGGCATTTAGAACAACGAGCACAGATTTTAGTTTGGATTTTTTTTGTTGTCAATATCAAAAATATAAACGAAGTGTCCTCAGTTATATTGACGTTCTATAAAGTATGATGAGTATTAATCTGAGTTTCTGAGGCGAAGACACGTTTTATTTTTGGTGAAAACCACATCTCTGTGAAAGTTACAAAATCTTAATTACTTAATTACTTAATCTTAATTCTTAATTCACGGCAATGATTTTTATTAGGTGATGTGATGTTTTCATTGATATTTACCGTTTGATAACTTAGTTGAGTAAATTGAGAAGTGTTTCAGGTCCCTTGAAACATTCGATGTTCTGCGAGTACGAATATCATTCATGTGTTGAAGTATCTACCCACAACTGAGGCTTAACTTTTCTCATCCCTTGATAGTGTATGCCATTATGTCTGCCTCATTGCTGGCTACGAAATGATCTTTCAACGCTTGGAGAGTGTACTTGACACGGCAGTGTGTGAAGCCTTGCCATGGGAAATTGGCAGTCGGCAGTTTGTCTTCTCTGATAAATGACGAGCCTGGGGAGCAAACAACTCACGGATGCTCCTTATTGGGCGGGTCAAAACCTGGCATCAGATTTGGGCTATCCAGGAAATGAAATGTCGCTGGTGTGCGCCTGAACACTTCTTGGTGTTTGCCGATAACCTGGGTGTGGAACCTGGTGTTTGCCTGGCTGCGTTCCTTTACCACTCACGAAAATCCCTTTTAGGTGATGAATGTTTCGTAAGCGTTATTTTTCAGCACTTGCTCTTGATTGTTCATTAGTCGGACTTGTTTTCATCTTCAAATGTATGTTAGGAAATTAGCGTCGCATATGTGTTGCTAATAACAAGTTTGGTTTGTTCTGTTAGGCCCCTTTCTGTTACATGGACGGAGAGATCATATATTTATGAACGGATGAATAGGAGAATTGGTAATTTTAAGGTAGAATATTTTTGTAACCAACTCCGTTGTCGAATTGCAAACTTGATTCTCCTTTCCCCTGTGGGCAGGTGTTGAAATTAGTTAGATAACACGATTGCTAATTCTAATGTGTGTTGCGCTGTGCTTTGTTCTGAAGAAATTTCTGCGTCCTTGTGTTTTCATGATGGGTGGGCTTTAAATTTTTTTCCTAAATTTTATGTGGAAGCTATTTGTCATATTGAAACACCATTGCTGATAAGAAGAACGTACCTGTATCACAGCGCATTTCTTTAAAGGGAATGAGATTTGCTCCAATTTTTTCCTCGAATATTTGATAGCGTTGTACAGTAGGGGAATACTTGGACCTATTTTACTTGAAAAAATAAAAATAACTTTGGAGTAAAGCAACTGTTCCTTAATTATCATCTGGGATGAAAAATAGGGTACAATTTCTTCATCGTGCTCTAAATTGCTTCATTAGTAAGGACAAATCGTAACTGTCTTGCCAAGTTCGAATTCATGATTGATGGTCGCTTGTGATGCTCTTGAGCAATCGCCCCTGAAGCGTGCTGCTTAAATTTTGTTAGTTTGTGAGATCTTTGCTCTGAAGCCGTTGAAACTTGAAATTTTTCTTTGTTATATTTTTCTAGCCTTCTCACACGATCCCTATCATACCTCTACATCCCCATCGATTGATCGATAAGCGCCTTACGTTTTTCCATTTACAACCGCTCGTCACGGAACTCTTCTACAGCTTAATATTTTCGTCGGTAATGCTGGTGCTGGAAATGGCTTAAGCACTTCGAGATTTGGAGTAGCTAATGCGTGATGTTGTTCGTGCTTTTCGCTGTTGTTCGTTTTGTACACAATATTAGTCCCTGTTGATGATCTGGACAACACAACGAAGGAATCATTAGCTCATAATTACTGCTGGTCACTCAAACATGCTAATTTATGGTAATTATACTCAATTTCGTCGTCGAAATGAGGACGCTTAAGAGGCCTCTACACTGCGATTTCTTCTAATATGATGTAAGCATAATTCCTGATCCCGAGAAAGGTAGTGGTTTATAGAACCATTTAACTGAGTACATAAGATGAACGAAAATATTTATGTACTCTTCTCTTTATCCTTTTGTTCTTGAATAAGATGTCGAAATTTGCCCTGCTGTGCCGATACAAAGTGTGTGTCATGCGTGCTTCCGAGTAACGATCTCACTCAGAATTTCATATAGAGCGCAGTTCGATTATTGGATGCAAACTATTTGTCTGCATTTCTGCTAAAGAATGCTGTTGCACATTGGCAGAGTAACGTCAAGTTTACCTTACGATTTATAAGCTTTCAAATAGCGTTAAATCACATTTAATTACTCGACCAATTTCCGACTCGCTTGTACTAGACATCGCCTCTCCCTCAATTGGTCGCTTGTTTTGACCTTGTTCTTCATTATCCTTGCCTGCATTTTTGGAGTGATCACGGTGGATTACTGGCTAGGGATGAAGTATCGCTACACAACAGTTTACTCGTTATTATGAGCTCAGAGGGGCGGCTTCGTGGAGATAACATCATCAATTCTCAGGGAGAAGCTTTGCCATGGACATCATTTGTGGTGAACGTCTGCTTGTCCGCCTCTTTCATGTTTCTTCCTTTGAATCTCATTCTCTTCTGGGTAAATTCGAATGATTCTGTAGTGTGGCGTGAACTTTCTTCGTTTGTGAAATAAGTATACATACTTGCAATTCTTGTTGAAGCCTCCGGTCCTCATTGCGTTAACTAACGCGAGGCATGCTTTTACATTTGCATTGTCCTGTGATGTGTTGTTTGTTTTATATCAGTGAAGTGATTTAGAACATGTGCAGCGTAACTGTAGCAAGTTACGGTACTAAATGCTTAAATTCTTCAATCGATGTAAGAAACATGGTCGCAAGACAGTGAAGAGAGCATATTAGCACGTCTTCGGCTAATGTTTATCACGAAATTAACATTGCTTTTACCACAAGGCAATATTAGCTGAAAGCAGATTGTAAATAATTGCATTGCCGTACGCATTTTAACCTCATTAACCGCAGTGTTCACGCTTTAAATTTTCATTTTAAATGAGTGTCATTACGATTTTAGGTGTTACAAATCGTGCGTTTTTTCATTCTTTTCCGTTTGAAGTTGGGTGTGCAGGTAAAATGTTACTGCCGCCTACACTGTAGGCCTGGGGATTAACGACGCCTCCACGTGCTGGCAAGTATAAGTGTTTTATGGACGATTAGATTTGGTCCCTTTTATTCTTGACTGCCTTCACGCCTCGTTTTACGCCCAGATTTGTCTTCTATCCGCTGCATGAAGACCCGAAAATTAAAACATTCGTGTGCCAACTTCTTGCACAGCACGTGGTTTCCTTACACAGTGGAGTATGAGCATCCATTATTCAACCTATGTCATTGCGCAGCACGTCATTCGCTTGCTCCTCATGCAAAAGTAGTTTTTTTTAGGTGAACATCTTACAGGGACAGGATTGTCATGGAATGTTTTGTGACAGCTAACGCTTTTGTCGGTAGTTCTAGTAATTTAGTCGGTAATTAATTCTGCCAATGAAGCGTTTGACTGTGGGACGAGATTATATGTATTTTTTATTTCATTATTGACATTACTACCTTAATGTTCAGGATTTTTGCTACATATTTCATTCTACCATAGCCTCTAGGTTAGAAATGAGTTTCTGCTGACATATTTTTGGGGTTTACATTTAGTTAAAATTTAAATTCAGTGTGCGTCTACAAGATATTCCCCCCGAATTTTTAAGTATAATGTCGTATACTTGTCGCAGTCGTTGACTTTGGTGCTGAGCTTCTTTTCAGCCTGTAATCCTCTTCTCGCTACAATGTAGGTAACAATGTCACTGAGAGCAAACAATGGGAGTCTAGAGACGCGCTAATAGGATTAGTGGCTCAGCAAGTCGTCGCTCTGTTCTGAAAATCCGCAAAAAACGCATCCCGACCACCTTAGTGGAGATGTTCCTCAGATTTTCGAGGTAGCCAAGCACCAAGATTTTCTCGGTGCTAAAAAATTACGATATGATTTCAAATCCTGTCAAAATTCTAAACTAAAAGGAATTCTGTCGTTAAGCATGTACCGAGTAGTAATTCTTAATTAAGTTACATGTTTAGCAATAAATAATAAATGGTTACGATTGATTTCGTCTACAAATGATATAGCGAATGCGGATGTCCCGCGCGCACCGTCTCGTGAATAATTGTAGCCTTCGTGCATGTATCTCAAGTGAGACGAGCTATGCTCCGAGAGTTGGTCTTCATTAAAATTTTGGCTCATCCCTCGTTTGGAAGTCCTTCGTTTCCTGGCTTCAATTTTATCTGACAATTGTTGAGGTTTGTTACGAGGTGTCGATCTGGCTAGAAAATATTTGCTTAATTAAGGTACGAGATGTTTGAGAAGTAAGAGATGAGGCAATTTGTTCGCTTACGAATTTGTGCAGAGGAATTTATTATTCTTCGTATATTCTCTTTCAGATATAGCAACCATTCATTCTGTTGATGTCAAACGCGTTTTCCAACTTTACTGTTTATGCTAGGTAGCTAATTAGATGGACGATATTAAATAACTGTTATGCATGAGATTTTTCAGGTCAATTGATAGAATTTACTCCGGGATATTTTTCATGTAATTTAATTTAGCTTCACAGATTCTTGCTGACCCTGAAACTGAAGGTCCGGTTTATGCAGCCGTTATTTCCTTCTGCTCTTTTAAATTATTTTTTATTTCAAGCCGCCTTTCTTGACGTCACTCAGGTTTTTTCCCTGGTTGGCTGCACAGTGGCTTTTGTCCTTAGTAAATGCAATGTAGGCGCAATGAAAGCCCCTCAGTTGGGCGTTTGTTCGCGCTGCACGTCTTGCACGCACCTTTTGATTGCCAATATAACTTCCACCTTTTGAGCGCCTCCAGCGCTCTTGTCTGAATCCAGCAGTTGGCGTCTAAAAGAACGCATCGGGGATCTCATTGATGAAATTCTGGCAAGCCCTGACTTTGTGTTTATACTCGACTGACCCTTGAAGCCTCGCTCAAAATTTTTCCCAGCATCGAATTATTTTGCAATCGCTGTATTCAACTTAGACTTACGACACTTGTTACTAACTTGACATTCACACAAGTAATTAGAGTGATTCGTGGGCAAAGGCTGGAAAGTGCTGTTGTACATGCTTGTGGACGGTTACGGTTTTCCACAGCTAGAAGTATAGTTAATAAGGTTCAATACATTAGATCTCATTTTGGTCGGGCAAATATTAAAATTTCTTCAATACGTTATCACCTCTCATGAAACAACTTTGACTGAAGAAAGTAAAATTTGTCAAGTGTATTTTTTACGCGCTCCTAGAGCTTGTCATGCGAGTTACCATCGAAATATTGACGAAATCAGTGTGCGTGCTGTGACGAGTGTCGCCCGAGCGATTCAGCTACAGCTACTCAGGTCGGAAGTGCAGAACAAACTGCGCTTGAAGCACCACTTGAGGCTCACAATAAGACGCTCCTTCACGTCCTCTCGTCTTGACAATAGCAGCGACCGGTTTGTGTGCACGAAAGTGAACAAATCCCATTTATATCTAGTGGTTCCAATGAGAAATCGTTTTATATGGTTGCTCTCTAATGCAAAAACCTTGCTCGCTGCTCGCGTGACGACCAACCGAGCTCGCGTAGCTTGATAGGATTAAATTATATTCGTGCTCTTTCTCAAAGGAAAGCTCACTTCAAATGAATGCTCCGTGTTATGACTTGGCTTACGTGTTGGCGTTCGGTTTAAAATTTGGGATGAGGATTAATTGTTGCTTCCTAGAAGTATTTTAAGAACACGCTGTGGTACACTTGTTGAGGTTATCATAAATTTGGGAATTGCGTTTTCAGAGAAAAAATATGAGGTCCCGAGATGGTATGATTTTTTGTTGTTGTTGAAATAGAAAAAGATTCGAATAAAGAATAAAATGAAAGAAATTAAATAGAATCTATGCACACCTTGTGCATTGATTCTGCGTTTCCGTAATTCCATACTAAATAGTGCCTTCATTTTTCGTTTTTTTTTGGAACGGCTCAGTCGCGGTTAGGGAGACTTAAACTAGCTCGTATAATTTAGTATCATATGATCTTATCGAGTGACCAAAAAAATATAGGCATTTTTACACTTCAATGCGAAATTATTCAGAAACATTTGAGACTGATTTTGAACAAAAAATTTGTGCATGCAAGTATATAGGCCTCCTCTTTTTTAAATTATTCAATTCGGAGCAATGTATTTATGTTCGATATGAATATGACTATTGTATTGAGAATCATACAAGCTCTTATGTCTTGTACTGATGCAATTTTTAATCTGATGATTTTACTAGAGTTTAATAGCTAATTCATTCACTTAGAGAAGTCTCCATATTGTACGGGTTTAAAACATTTCTGCAGTTGTGCTGGTGCTGAATTAACTCCTCTTGTCAGGGTCCGGTAGAATTTTCTCCTTTGTTTAGCGACAAGTCTGGTATTGTTTCCGTAGGAATGTACAGAAGAAGCACCAAGAGAGGGAGCAACAGAGGATGGATATGCTTTGGTCATCTCCACGCTGGAGGGACGGCGGTAGTCGAAGCCAAACAAACCCAGGCCGAGCAAATAGTTGTCTTTGGTGCCTTGTTCGCTCTCGGACTTCAAGTGGGGTATTACAGTCCTCTCGAGTGTTTTATTGTCGCCTTTGTACCAACAATCTTGTCCAGTTCTGTGCTAAGTAATTCAATGTTTACGAGCCTATTGTGGTCAGCCTCGCAGACTCTTGTTTCTGTGAACACAATTCGAAAAATTTTTGATGGCGTGTAGTTCCTTATTTTCCTATCATTCAACCGCAATTCTTCCATTTTTTCGTAAAACAATATATGTATTTCGGAACATTTGAATTAGGGCGATGATCCTCTACCTAAAAAGGACTGGAAAGACTCTCGTCTCCTTGCAACGCATTGTGGCGAAAATATTTCTTAACTAAGGTGCGTTTTATCTTTGTCTGTGTCTAAGCATTGTCTCGAAATACGCGAACATAGTCCGCGGTTCCCGATTGTCTTGCTATGCTTTGTTGCACGCGAGGCTAAGATGCTTGCTTGAATTCCTTTCTGTTGTACGTTTCCTCGTAATTTTTTCCCGTAGCTTCGTTGCTGCATTGTCCAACTTGAAAAGCATCTCGAATCGTTTCTTTAACACAAAGCCGCCATAGTCTCAAACTAAAGCCTAATTCTCCGAACGTTCTATGTATTTTTATTATAAGTTCACGAGACTAGAATACTCTTGAGACAGATCAATTGTTGCAAGATCATCTGACCAACTGAACTTAGACCTTGGGAACGCTTGCAATGCCATTGTCCGGTTAGATCTCTCGTAGTCATTGTTTTTATTTTTAAGAATAGCCAATATCGAGTGATCCAAGAGGAAGAAGGACATCCTTGGGGATTGGATGCTTCGCTCAGAACTTTTTTCTGCGAACGTTAGTGGGAATGAATTTTATGCCAGTATCAAACTTTTTTCGATTTAGGTTCTTATTTTTAATTTTTTTATTCAATAGCTTACCTTTTAGAGGCGGTTAAATTATGTTACAATTAATCTGAAACTATTTTTGGTTTGGAGGGGGTCAGGTTACTGGCGTGTTACTTCTGCAAAATAATTTGTTTCATTTATTTTGGATTCATTTTTTGGGAAGAGGTGAGATAGTTCAAGCGCCCCTATTACACCCGAAGTTTAGTTTTTTAGTTCAATAGTAATGCAGAACTTAGTGTTGGTTAAAATTTTCAATTCAGTTCATGTCACTAATTTCAGAAATGGAGCACTGAATCAAGTGCCTATTTGTTCTTTTCCATCTCAACTGAGGATAACAAGCTTTCAATCGGAAATATCTCCGATATCTAAACACTCACGCGTTCACTTCAGACGTTCGACGGTCTTGTTGCTGCAATTTTAACCTGGGAACAACTTTTTTTACGTGAGTGGAAAGTTCCTCTAATTATTCTATGTAGGCCTGTCTCTTGGATTGAGCGGGTTGTCTTTCATTGCACACAATCGCTGCGTCTCCAGACCCTTGGTCTTGTATGACAGCGTTGGGTTCCTCACGGCCTTCCTTGTCATTGGGTATTCAAGGATGTTCTTATAATAATTAGATGAACGCTAAGCAAATCAGTGGAGCTGCGCAGGCTCTATTTGAAGAACTGCCTAGTGGAGTTGGGTTTTCAAGCACAGCGAGTGACGTGAATGAAGGCTCTCCGTAATGTCTTCATAATGTTCTTACATCAATAGTTTTCTCATCGATTTTGAAGTTTTGTTTATTTTGCTGTAATCCCCAAACGAACAATTCTGATATAGAGACAGCAAACAAGTGGCGATGAGGACAGTATGACATATTCATTTTTACAGAGTTTATTGTTGTATTTTTTTTTGGCAAAATACTATGGGCTTCTTTGCGCGAGTGTGCGTAAACCGTTTAATGTAGTTATGGTGCACGTTAGAGTGTTCAGCTTCGTGGCTCTTAATAGTTTCGTAGTGATTTAGCGTTCTTCCGGGATATGTATCTTAGTCTTACCACTCTAATGGCACTGTAAGCTCAGGTAATGGTGCGAGGTGTGCTTATTTTCTAGGCAAAGATGCTGCGGTAATTGGTAAGTCCTGGCTAACTTTATTTGTGTGTAAAATTAGGTTTTGTAGTTTGAACAGCGACAAAGTAGCATCGTTCTTTTTAGTTTCAAGTGTCTCTTCGAATCTTCCTTATTCCTAGAATTCAATATCGAAGCACAACAGTCAAAGTTCAATTTAAGGATTATGCCCAATTATCTGTTGTGCTGTCCATTGTGTTCCATTGAGGATATCTCTCTTAGGGAGATACATCTATGGAAATTAGCGCTCACAGGAGGAATACGTGAGATCCCGAGCTCCCTTTTTTAAGGCCTTCCTTTCGTTGAGATAAAATAAGTTTTTTGTTTTGTTACGAACAATCATTTTTCGGTTTACCGCTGTCCTGTTTTCCAGCGCTTAAAAATTGATTTTTCAACTTTCATCTTGTTTCATGAAATTCTTTCTTAACTTACTGTTTCTATGCACCTTGTACTTAGATTCAGCTTTCACTTAACTCCATACTAAATGGTACCTCGCTCCTCCCCGTTTTTGGAACGCTTTCGTTGCAGTTAGGGAGACTAACGTCTAATCCAATCCATTGAGTGTATCCGAGATTCATATTGTAGTATTTTATAGAAATCGCGAGTATTGTGTGGAAATCGAACAAAGTGTACGTTTACAGGCTTAAGTCAACAATGCATATGCTTGGTTTAAAGCTTGGATCGCATATTCATTGATGTGTTGCTACTATTGAGATACTGCGCGTAGACCCACTTAACTTATAACGAAAGTTCAGTGAAGCACAAGCCGTACGAAAGTCAACAAATGCAAATGCTTCATTTAAAGCTTCATTTAAAGCTTTGATCGCAAATTCATTGACGTGCTGTTACCATTGAGATACAGCGTGTAGGCCCACGTAACTCTTCAGTGAAGCTGGGAGATGGAACGAAGTGAGGTCCTTGGACTGCCCTGCGATCCTCCCACCTCGCCTGAGCTTCTCCTTAAAAGAATCCTGCGAGATGGCAGGCAGGAGGCCTGCGCTGCCCATACAAGGCGTCTGTTGGCCGCCCATCTTCTGCCGTGACGCGCGCTGCTCTCGCTCCTTATTGGACTTTAAATCCCCGACCTTCAATATACTATAGCATTCATCGCTGGGTGCTTTGGTTTTAGGTTTTAGCGCTTTGACCGCGACATCAGCCACTGGTGGCTACGGAAGGGATTTTCACAATGCTGCTGATTGACCAGTATTTACAAATTGTTTTCATAAATCCTTCATTATAGCTAAATGTAAGCGCGATCCAGTTAATGTTTGCTGTTTTCAATGTTGTTGAATGTATTTAACTTTATATTTGAGTCGAACATTGAACTTCAGTTTAAACAATTGTATTTAGCATGTTAACTAGTTGGGGGAATAGAGTTGTCCTGACATTGAAAAATCACCCGCTCTGGCCATCTTTGTAACAAAAGAGAGGTGTTCATTTTAAGCAAAGACGGGTATTGGCTGTGGTGTCGTATCCGTCTTTTCTGACGCATGATTTGTGCAATGAAAAGTTTGTATGCTGAAATTAAATGCATCTTTAGTTGGGCTAGAATACCACATATCTTTGTTCCAAGTTTCCAAAGCTAATCGGGGGATTACAAGTTATTGAGGATATTTAATTTGAAGCAGAGTTAACCCTTTCGCTGCTTCTGACACGATTGTAGGTATTGTTTCTCGCAGGAGGCTCATCACTCGCAGTGAAGGGGTTAACTAGAATATTCTTTTGGGGAAGCGTTCACCTGTTTGAATGCTCGTACGATTTATTGTTTGTATGATTTTGTTCTATATTTATATAATTGCGATTAATATTTTCAATAGTTGTGGCGATTCGTTAGGCGATTAAAGAATGAGGACAATGTCAATAGGCTGTATTCAACACGTTTTCGAGTACGTTAATAGTTGTGTGCTCTCGTTTCTGTTCAATTTATTCATCTCTTTAAACGAACGTTCTTCGTTCCATGTGTCGGGTGAAAGGTCATAACTGCAATTATAATTACGAATCGTTAGCCGTCGAAATTTAATTATTTAATTGCTGAGTACAGGTGCATTGAGCACCAGTGTTGTTGTAGAGCTTTTGTCCTTCCAGCGCTCATTGTAGTGCTCAACCGTCGCGCTACCGTGCATCCTATGCCGTCTTTTGTGCGGACTGCTATGCATGATCTGTTCAACTCATGCACGTTTTGCTAGCTAATTAAGTGCGAGTGCTCGCAATCGTACTCTGCATTTTGTAAAATTGTATTAACGGTGGAATGCGGGTGTTTTATGAGTTTAGGTAGGTTTTACTTTTTGATCATTGTTTTGAGCGTGATAGTATGGTGGTAGTTATCAAATTATAAAAGAGATCTTTAAGTCTTTTAGCTCATTAAAAACTTACGCGTGTTTTTCACAATTTTTTTGTAAATCAAATGCTCCCATGTACAGCATATGCTAGCCTTTGTTACACATGTGGGAGGTATCCACCTAATAATGAATCTCGACCTCTCGCTGTTGTATTAGATTATCTCTTGAAGTTTACTGGTTTTCTATGTTCTTCTGTCATCCGTCTGTGTTACTTCAATAAGATTAAACCTTTTTCTGTTACCGTCATTTTGCTACACTTATTTTTCGAAAAACATTACGAATTATGGTGCATACAATAGTGGGCGAAGATAGCAATCAAGTATCTGTGGTCGGAGTTTACACATGTACAGCATTGAAAACAAACTGTGTTTAAATGAGTTAGGTTCAATCAAGTCTCGTTTATTCTTGGTGTATTTAAGGGAAGCTAAAACTTTCTTAAATGGTAAATGAAATGATTCTTGGTGTATTATAGTTCTTAAATTAAGAGGGAAAAAATTAACCGCCGAAGTTACGAGACTCGAAGACAGGAAGCCTGCAGGCGTCCTGACGATGCTCTTTCATCCTGCAAACCTCTGACCAACAGAAATAGCCATTAAGACTTCTGAAGACATCGTGCACGTGCTCAGAATCGGCACAAGTTTCCGTTTCAAATAACGCCGCGTGTGCGCCTGAAGGCTCCACTGACGGGCATGCCTTGAGGCATCACTACTGGGCCTCGGACGTGCCCAGCATGCTATGCACAGTTCGCCGTCCTAGCAATAGACATATCATGACACTGGTTTCATTGAGCTATGAAACCAGTGCGGGGGCTTGGCTAAATTGATGGGATCTTCGAGCCGTGTGTTTGTGGCTGTGGCGATTCCAGCAGCATGCAATGCACGTCTCATGACACTGGTTTCATTGAGCTATGAAACCAGCGCGGGGGCTTAGCTAAGTTGATGGGATCTTCGAGCTTGCCGTGTGTTTGTAACTGTGGCGATTCCAGCAGCATGCAAAACACAGTTCGTCATTCCAGCAGCAGACATATCTTGGCACAGGTTTCATTGAGCTATGAAACTAGTGCGGGGACTTGATTATATTGATCGGATCTTCGAGCCGTGTGTTTGTAGCTCTGGTAATTCCAGCTCATTTAGGGCAAGCTCCTCGAGTAGAATTGAAGAACCTTAATTCTTCTAGGATGCGGTAATCGAAGCCTAATGTGAATGTTGTTGTAATTTTTATTTTCCGTTTTCAAGTGTTCAAACTTTGGCATAATTTGGTCGTTGTTAACAAAAATTAGAAATGCGATAGAAAGATGAATTGTGGTAGACCTAAAGTTATTAGCAAGTTGAAGTGTGCCCGAAGTGTCGCGAAAAAGATCCAAAAATCAGCTGAGGGGTAGGCTGTTCAAGTGGCTTCTTGTGATAGTTCATTTTGTTAATTAGTATCAAGTATTAATTAAGAAACGAGTTATTTTTATGAAAATTCGTGCACACTTGCACCAAGTACAGGTGTTGCTGTGCGACTGGTTTATGATACTATTAGGTGTGTTCCTCAAAGCTGCATTGCGATACACCCATGCAGGAGTTCTGTGTACATGTGGAGGCCCTGTCTTGCAGCTGTCATTTAGTAATTTTTTGTTTTCTTACCTTCCTTCACTCCTATCATTGAACACTTGTTCCTGGTGCAGTTGGTAACACACTTACTTGGTAAGAAAATATGGGTGCTACTATAGCGTGAGGTCTACCGCCAAATATCGCCTACCCAGGTGCAGTTTGATATGTTCAAATTGTTTATCGCTGAATTAAATGTATGGAAATAAGTAATATCCATTAGTAACCTAACCTCACGCTATAGTACTAGCTAGAGGTAGATCTCACGCTATGGTGTGGCAGACCTTACTCTTAGCAGCACCGAAAATATACGTGCTCCTTTGTGTTCAGATACTTTCTTTTACTCCTCCACCAACAACATTGCTCGCGTGTTAATGCAGAGAAGTGCTTTCCTAATCAGTGATGTGTCTATACTCTGATTTTAAAGCTATTTCAAGTGATAAAGAGCTCATGCAGTCCACTTCATGAATACAGAAAAACATGGGAAGCTTTGACCTCGGGCTGAAATCAGATTTTTTTTTATCGTTCTAGAGGCAAAACCTTTTTCTAAAAATTACGTTGTGAGTTGTACATCGAACAATTTCGAAGTGCCGTGCTCGTTAAGCATGGACGCACTTCCTCGGTATCTTATTGAATTTTTTTCAGACATGTACTTAATTTCATACGTGAAGCGCCAAGTCTTCAATACGTTGGCCTCTTCAGCGTTCGCTCAAGCTGGTACTAGAAAGTTATGCCTTTCACTTGTGTTCATAATTATGTAAGAAATGTGCTTTAATTTCAATTTCGGGAGGTTGTTTCTCAGCAACGCTTGCAGTATCATACTTACTATGCCTTCTCACCATGTGGTTGTACATTAAATATCATGAACAATCCGAGCAAATCGCTACTCCTTCTCTCACCGAGGAGAGATTTAGTCAATCTTCGAACGTAACATGTTCACAAATGCATACATGCTCCCACTATGTTATTTTGAGAGTATCGTGGCGCAAATTTGGCATTACGTTTCGTCTGGACTACGATTTGTTCTCCATCTTGGCCTAAAATTTGTTCACAGTGTAAAATTTCTTACGCAAATATACCGCTTTTTTTTACGGAAGAAAATATTATAACGCCAAGCTAAACTAGCTCTCTTCCTCATTACAACCTCTTTATATTATTACAACGACGTTTTATTTGTTGTTCAGTGATCGTGTCAAGCAACGCATATCACTTAGTTGAGTGTCTATCTGTCCCCCTGTGTACAGACTCGTTTACGTCAAGGCCGGAGCGAATTCCGTTCTTCCGTCCGCTGGAGCCCGCAGTGCAGGTGTTGTGTGCCGCACTGCAACCGCTCTGCTTCGTCGCACAAAACTTGGATGCTTCTTAAATGAGAATTTACTCTAGAAATGAGTTCTTTGATATGACGTTTACTCAGTTTTAGTGAATTTTCAAAAAGTTTATCTGTTTGATTTTGGTCATTTATGTTTTTTTTAATGAAATCGTTTCTATTTGGATGGTTTTGGTGATTTGAAAGGTTCTCGCTCACTTTGCATTGGAACGGGAATTGTATTTATCTTGTAGTTTCATCTTAACCGGAATGTGAAAGGATTAACACAAATTACACTACAAACAATTTGATGTGATGTGTGTGATCTTCACCGGTAGTGGAAATGTTTCACTGGCTTTGAAAATTTATTCTCCAAGTTCATCAGTACAATGAAAATTTTTATCTTTCCACATCACTGTATTGCAGCAACGACTTGCAAACAAAGGTTTTTGCTTTACGAAACAGCTCTGCAGACAACAGCAGTTGAAAATCTCATTTTATGTGACTTTATCTTCTCCGTTGCTGCAGCGAATAAACTGATTGCGTACTTCTGTAGACATTACCGTGTTTAATTTTTTCTTTGATTCAATACTTGACTCCCGAATTTTTGCTAACGTTAGAAGTTAATTTTTTTGACAAAAGACGCATTGGATTTTTTTGACCGGTGATAATAAAACCATTGAGTTACGGCCTTTCTTCAAGACACAAACTGTGTTCAGTTTTTGTATTCTGGCTGCAACTCGACGGCTGCTGCTGCTACTCCTCCGCTGCTTCTGTGTGAATGCGGTGACGTGCGTAACGAGAATCACGTACGATTTAGCCAAGACTCTTGCATTATTCAACACGTGATTCACGTATAGTAATTCCGCTGCTAATGCATGAGTAATAATCTTACAGATGATGCAATTTTCGCTATTCCACAGATGTTGAGCTTATAGCAATTCCGTATTTGATTTTCATAAAGTAATTCTGTAGATGATGCACGTGTAGCTGTTCCACAGTTATTCCACGCTTGATGCACGCACAGTTATTGTACTGACTACAAGTGTAATAATTCCACAGTTGATGCCCGTGTAGCAATCTTGCACATGGTGGAAGTGTAAGCCGGCTTTTGAGTCAGGGGCACTCAGCTGCCCTGGATTGCGTGCTGTGAGAGCCGTCAGTAGTGTGGGGAACGACTTCTCTTGGAGCACGGAGGATGTATTCTGTGGTGCAAAATAGCTCGTATTCTCTCATTGAAAATTCGGTGAGGGAATAGAGACTTCAAAAGTTCGAGCTAATATGTTGCATCCCGATGAAGTGCTATTCTGCGCGTGTGAATTAATTTCATTAGTTGTCTTGAATTTCATTATTTCCTGTTTTTTTCGATCAATTTATGTATCTATAGATAAATGTAAATGACTGGTAAATTCCTTAGTTGACTGACTACAAAAAGTGTGTAACTGTTCTACAATTTTAGACCGATAATCTTTAAGATTAATAAATCATTTTTAACACAGTAATTTTTTTATTCTTCAGAGTTGTTTTTCGCCGGGCAAAATCATCGTTATTGCGCGTTACATGCACTTAAACTTACTGGAGTTTGAATTTTCAGTAAGGTATCGAGGTTGAACAGTTCATTAGATGCATCCAGTAATTAATGCTGTGAAATTTGATACCACAATTTACTCCTTATGATTTTTCTATAGTTTATATTTTCAACTTTATTATTATTTTTACGACTGTTTAATTGCAGAAGTTTCCTTTGCACAATCACATTCTTCTCTTCTACAGTACAGATATTTCGTGCATCTCGTTTCCTGATATTTAACATTTCCTTGCTATTCGCTACGACTTATTACCACGTATTTGTTAGAATTAATAAATTCTCAGCACTTTCAGTTTATTGAAGAATATAGTGTGTTATGTATTATATATTACAGCTATAGCGACGTTCTAAAGTATCGTCAAACAATCATACTGACAAATTAATGCGCTAATCTGAATTTTCCTGGATGCTCAGCAGGCGACGCTGGTGTTGGGAACTGTCATGTTCTGCCTGCACTGCAGTATTCACGCATAAGCAAATGCGATGACGGATTATTGACACTTGCTTTTGTCGCCCTCATTATGAGCTGTCGCTGGACATCGAGGGCGCTATCTTCTGGTCATTGTGCTGGTTGCAAGCGTGCCCTCGTCACCCATTGTTGACAGTTTAGTCGGCTACAAGCTTTTATTGTTCTCCCGCGTGTTTACATGCGTGTCATTGATCGTCCTGCCAGGGCTCTGCAAAACCCTGCTTCATTGGCTCTATGCAATCATGCATCGATTGTGTTAAAGTGTTCATTGATTTTTCCAATTTTCGTTATTTCAAATTGGCTTTGAGGGAGCAAGCGTGCGTGTTTCCTATTATCCAAGCGAAGTTGTTATTGTGTTTCTATCCATGCATTGCAGACACGAGGTACTTCGATTATCCGGGCATCGTTTCTTACCGCTTTCGTACATTCGCAACTGGTGGGATTTTTTCATCTATATTGTGATGATTCTTGTTGCTTTATTTTAATGACATTATGAAAGATTCATCTTGTTTCGTTCGGATGCATGTGTAGACATTGTTCTGACATATAGACATCGGGTCTTATATGCATTGAGTTCTTAATAAGCGTAATATCAAGTAAGAAAATATTTTTATTCTTTGTTCCCTACTATGTTCTTTCGTATTAGCGTGTTACATTATGTTGAAGTTTTACTGTATTTTTGCTTATTAACGTTGCCTTGTGTAGCCATTTAAACCTCTGGTTCAAGTAGCTTCTGTTCGGTAAATATTTCCTGGTCTTGTTAACTCAACACCTATGTAGCTTCAAAGTTTCATGATGCTAACAGTAAAACACGAAATCGATGTCGTTATTGAACGAAACTGACGTATTCGAAATTTTCTATTTACCCGATAAATTGGAAATTCATGAAGTATTTATAGTCGCGTTATGTAGTCCATAGAACACTCTTAATTATTCTATTGCTCACATTAGTTTGGTTATTCTTAAAGACGCGACCACATGCAGTAATGTTCTATGTATTCATCTCGCTGAGTTTTCTGAAGATTTACATTTGACGTGTTTGCATGATGCGGCGGCCACCATGGTTAATACAGAACACTTGTGTGAATGATCGTTCGTGCATGAATTTCGCGGCGTCTTTGATAATTATCGCTAATGGCACTCATCGATTTTGAGGGTGCATTTCCTGCTCCAATTCGATGTTTTAAAAAGGGAAAGCGAAAAGCTGCAAGATACTGCAGAAATATCGCGTGTTGGGCATGGATGCCGCGCATGTGCTGAACTAACTTGGCAAAAAGTCTCTTGTCTGATGGTGTTGCCTGCATTTCTTTGTGAGAAACTACCATGAGTTCATGGGGAGTCGCTGTTTCGAACTGCGAAGTAGACCACGATTTTTCCATTGCCCTTTATGAGTAATTCAAACGTGAGAGTTGAATATTGATTTTCGGAGCGCCATGAAATTGTTTCATTAAAGAATCTTGCATCTCCATTGATCGCGTGCATTTTCATTATCATTGAATTCTTTGCTAACTTCGTCGTTCTTTCATACCTGAATTCTAATGATGTGCTGTAAACTTTTTATTATATCACTTCAAAATGTTAAATAAATTCAATGAGTAATAATTCTTAGTACTGTAACCGCACAGCACATTAGGACACAGCTGTTGTATTTATGTGAATTAACGGTCTCGAGCTGAAGGTTTAGACTTCCCTTTGTGTAAGTGGAATAGTGTTGCTTATTATATCGTAGGCCATCCTTTCTTTCAGTTCACTACTGCCCTTTTTCAGCACCTGTTACTTTCAGGTTCAACGTCTACATTCTTTCATAAACTTCTTTCAATCTTCCTGATTGAACGGTAAGTGTAAGTGCGTACGGTAAGTGTTGGGATACACCTTAGATTCCCCGTTCCCAAATTCCATACTGAAACACCTTTGTTGGGGATAGGGAGGCTTCAACTAACTTTTTATCTAATTTAATTAATACTTTTCAAAAAATTTATCATCTTAAGCATGAGATAAATGTTCCCGAGTGATTCGTAAAAAATGTGAAAATCACTTTAACAACAATTAGCTGAAAGTATGTTCTCTTCGCTAATCATGTAGGAATAATGCAATAGACGGAGCTAGCAGATCCTGCGCAGATGGGCTGTTTCCTGTGTGTGACTTGCATAGGATGACCAGAGCGACAGCCTGCATTGTGACCCAATAGTCATAATCATGGCCTCTAATTAGAGCTGGGTAGTTTCATAGATACTTTTGCAGTGCGTCTTTTTGCTTTCGTGCTCCTACTAAGTCATGAATTGCGAGCTCTTCAAATGTGAATTGATATCTAGCGGCTGAATTTATTATTCATATTCAACAGCTTGCTGTAACATGTGTTCGCTTAGCAAAATCTATCCATATTTTAGTGGAGTTTAATTTCTCTTTCTCTGAGGTTCTCGTTAAATTTTAAATCTGCCGTACTACACTGGATTATTCTTAACATAATTCTATTTTTTTCTCTAGATTTCATGTCAGTTTATGTTTTGAGTGTGAGTACAGTGAAGAGGAATATTTTTCTACGTATAGCGCTCATCAAGCTGTGGGGAATGAATGGAGTTCAAAGTTATTACTCTCAAAGTGCGCAATCACAGTCTACCCTAGTTTTCGTCCTTGGAGGATTCCTCGGAAGTACTTAGAGCTACCTAGGGTAAACTTAGCAGCTAGGAGTGCTGAAAATTTAAGCCTAGGCGTTTAGTGGTTACTTTTTTCATTTTTCCAATTTGTTTATTTTGTAGAGTAAGTAACGTGTCCGTTAGGGTGAACTTTTCTTTAGAAACAGTCATCCTCCTTTAATAATTCTCCCATTTTTTACATTTTGAATTATTTTTTTACTGGTTAAAAGGCTGTTTTCGCGGCCTCTCATCATGATATTAAATATTTTTCACTACACGCGATGCAGTGATGAGAATATTTTTGTGCTGCCCCACTTCCCGACCGAAGTTTTCTACCACCCTGCCTAAGTTGGCCCCTTTACAACGCTGGCATGTCAGAGGCCGAGTGATAAATTACGGTGTCGGCTTGCATGTGCAAATAGAGTCGCTTCTTATACACTGACACATTCGTTCCAGTGCTCGACACTCAATGAACTCGGGGACAAATTAGAGTGACTGCATTCGTTGCACTCTTCCGTAATTCCGTCCTTCGTACCGATGCCTTGTGTCGATTGAAAATGTTTGGAATGTGACGAGTCTTACTTGGGTTAATGATAAATGAACCGAGATGTTCGCGCTGTTACGACTTCGAAGAGACTTCACAGAAGGAAATTGTCCTTTCCAGTATGCGTAGGAATTAGGGACTAAATGCTTCTCGAAGGATAGACATGGTAGCTAATGATACTTGAAAGGAGTATGCTTACAATTTACATGACAGGTATTCATTGCAGGTATACCGAAAAGAATTAGCAAATAGTGTTGGTAATTCGGTATTCATTGTAGAATGAGCCTTTCTCGTAAGAACCCTCCTTAGTTATTTGCCTTTAGTTTTTGCTTTAGTCTACTCTCTTGGAAGAGGCCAGTAGGTTGACTTCTATCACGGCTGCGTTTTTCTGGTGTGCTATTTTTTATATTTTACTTTTCCGAGCGTGTGAAATGCTTCTGCTATAGCCCACCGCAGGGGGCTCGGCGAACTGACGAGAGCTGTTTGCTCTCACTTTCGTTACTGCGTTATGTACCTCAGAATAATATTATAATATACGACGTTTCACCGGTGTATTTCCTCTACCGTTGTATAGGTGTTTCATCGGTGTATTCTGTTTACCTCAGAGCCCACGGATGTGTACTTGAGTACCGTGTGGAGTGAGTGCGATGATTCATCTGTAAAAAACAAGAAAGATGACGATATAACCGATAAATGTTAGGTAGGTCTTCCTTTTGTTGAATTAAAAGTTTTGTTGTGTCAAAAATCAGTTTTTTAGTTAACGGCTGTTTTTATTTTGGAGTCTATTACTTTTTCCTGAAAACTTTCATCTTGTTTCATTAAACGATTTTCAATCTTACTGTTTCTGTGCGCAAGGTGTACCAACACACCTTGTGTATGAATTTCCCGCACCCCTAATTCTATATCAAATGGTGCCTTCCGCTTTCCCTAAATTTAATGATAACCTTGCGTTATTTTTGCTACTAACTCACTTATTCACATTAATTTTGAAAAGCGTTTTTAACATTTTCGTTCTTTAAAGTATTTGGCCTTCTGAGGCTTTAGATCTACCTGGAGGAATGAAAGTGTCGGCTCTACTTCTTAGGTGTCAAAGCAAAGTTCTCGTACTTAAGAGCTTGAGTATTTCTCCGCCGTTCTTCTTTCACTCACGGATTATCTTCAGGCTGCTTTTTCTCGAAACTCAGTTCCTTTTACTTTTTCACTTTTGTTCATTGAAGCCGAGAATTTTTCTGGCCTTGAATAGGTCGTGGATTTTTTAGGCCTCGTAATTCAGTGTTGCGTGATTCGTTGTAAGGACGGCATTTTTGGAGAGGCGATTCATCATCGCGGTTGCGGTTTAGTAACTCTGTTTCCACCACTCATTGTGCTCGCTTATGTAAGTCTTTTTCTCGGCGCTCGAGTGGACACCTTTGGAAGCCGCTCGATTTTGACAGATTTCGAGCTTCGTACAAAAGATAACTTTGATGTCGACTTACACACCTCCGTGCTGAGCTGGTATGTCCCTGTCGTCGTACAACTTCTCTAATTCTTTTGTCGCAATAAAGCCTGAATACATTTGTTTGTTTTGAAAAACATTTTTTAATTGGTTTGAGCTCAAGCAACTTCCGCGTATTACGCGAATTCTTTAACCTTCTTTAAAATTTGTCCTACTGTTTTTCCTTCTCTACACATATTCTGCGTTTTCTCTTGTGTAGTTTTATTAGTTCATAATTTTGGTCTGCTTCCTGCTTCTCCGATTACTGGTTGTACAGACTTGTCAAGATTTGTGTAGGTGGAGTTTCAAATTCAGTCTGGTCCATCTTATTTCAATAATTGTTGAGCAAATGTGTTGTGGGTTTGTGTTGATAAAGAAAGATTATCTTTTCTTTCCTATTGTTCTTTTGCCTCCGGGATAATCCCTCTTCTCGCGAAAATTAGAATGTATTCGAACGTCGAGAATTGTGTTGAGCATTTAGAATGGTGCGGCTTTGTGTCACTCAATGTTGATTATACAAGAATATTTTTTTCATTCCTTAAGCTTCCAATTTAATTTTTGTAGCTTGTAATAGCTTTGCGTTTCATTTAGGTTGATTCGAAAGAATACTCGCAAAAATAAGGTCTCTATGTTATTTCATTTTTAAATTTTTATATTATTTTTTTTTTTAATTTTTCAACTTGAACGGTGTCGTTATATTAAATATTGTTGGTGCTCAATGATCTTATTTTCATAGGCAGCAATTTTGGGGATTTAGGTTACAAAAATCCATTTTGTAGCTAAAGCAAAGATCGCGGAGACAATTCCTTAGGATTTATAATAACTATCACTAATGATCCATGTTCCTCCTAGTTTGTTTCAGGTTGATTCTTTATTACTGTCATTAGTGTAAAAATTAGAACAAACCATCTTATTTAGAATTTTTTCTTCATGAAATTTAATTTGGTTCATTCCACAGAATTTCATCGTAAACCGTTGAGCAGAATTTATGAATTTATAATTTTTGTTGTTCGTGTACTTAAATAGGTAGGTACATGAAACATATATGTCTGTGAAAATTTATGAACTGGAGTGCTTGTACTTTGAGCAAATTTTAGTTCTTTTGTCGTACTGACCACCAGTTCTACATTTAATGTATTACTGATGAACTTCGGAAACAATTCATTAAACTACGAACAAAAATCGATCTCTCGAGGGATATCGCCTTAAGTATTACCTTGTTTTTGCGAACTTATTTTCTTCTTGCTACTGTTTTGAAATTGAAAATAATTTAAATAATTTGGAATTTTTACTGTGTTTTTGAATATGTTATGTACGATAGTTGATTTTAATATTTTTCGTCTATCTAAATACTGGATTTGCTTTAACGAGAACGAATGATGTCGAAGGAGCTGAGTTAGTGGTCGAAAGCGAGTCAAAGAAAACGAACCAGTTCTTCTATTTAAGAAAGTTGATTTAAGGGCAACTAACTCTTTTTGGATTTGATCTTTCAGTCTCTTTTACTAAGGACTCAGGCAAAACTTAATGATGAATAGATTGGAGGTAAAAAATTTTGATACAGTTTTGGGACAAAAGCGCTGTTCTTCAGTGTGGAATTTGAAGAATTCATTTCAAAGAATTTCTTGGCGTAGTGCTAATGATCGAAAGGAAAAATTCGTACGTGCTTTGGATGAAAAATTCGACTCACAGCATGAGACCCGAACAACGTAGTTTTTTCGTTAGTGAATACTTTACTTAGTATGGTTAAGACATGTAGAGATCATTGGCATCGTTTGTTGCAGTTCACGGCGTGGGTGGACGCGGTGATATTCGTGTTCAGTCTGGAGAGCGAGGCTTCGTTCAACGCCATCTACAGCTACTACGCCAAGATGAACCACTACAGGTCCACCTCCGAGGTGCCTCTCATCCTCGTCGGCACCCAGGGTGAGTCACGCTCAGCTTTGGCAGCACCGCCTTTACTTTGTGCTCAATCATTTCTGGGAAGCTTAGCTGGCGGTGATGAGTATTGAGGTTCTTGAAGGAATTTCAAACCCTCAGAAACAAACATTCGTTAGGTAATAATGTGTTATTTAAGTCTCTGATTAGAAAATTTTTCTGTTAATAGGGGTTTTTCTCGTGCGAGTAGTTAGATTTTGATATTTTCACGATTTCAGCTGTGTCAAATGAGGAGTAGTCAAATACTTGACGGAGTATTTTTCTTAGTTCGCAAGCTTTAAAGTGGCTCAATGAAATTTGAACTGAATTTTAACTTTCAATATTTGAATTACAGTAAATCCAAAATAATAATATCCAAAATGACCAAGTATGTAAACTCATTCCTTTTGCGTATATTTTTCTGATTAAATCGAAATTGCATCTCGCGGCTTCGATTTTAATGATTTTTTTCTCACCATGGCTTCAGTTTGCGTTAAATACGGTAAGGCATTCATTCTGGTGAAACATCTTGGTAATGATTTTATTCAGATATATATTATAAAACATACAGGTTTTATATATATATAAATAGAAAATATGGATTATTTTACCTTTTTCTCACATAAGTATGTTTATTTTTGTGTGCGCATGCTTGCTTATTCATGCGTCTTATTTTTCAAGGTTCATTGCGCTTAATTATACGACTTGTTGGCCTGAAGAGCAAAAAAAAAAACAGTGCGGTCGAAGTTTTTGTCTCATGTTGTAGATGTTAGATATGGTCATGTACTGTCAATGATGAAAGCGAAAGAGTCGTTTGCCATATTTTGGAGACTTTCATGATTTGTCTGAGAACTGCAGATCAAACCTTGTAGCAATTCGAGTAAAATTTTTAAAAAATCGACCGGTTTGCCTCAAACGAGTTTGATGTTCGCGGCAAGTGAATGTGAGAGAAGTAATCAGTATTAGCCTACATAAATACATTATGATGAGGTTGGCCTGAGGCAGTTCTTGATGATGGCGTAAATGTTTCATAAGCTTTGAGGTGAGAAATTCAGTCCCTTGTCTCCAATTTTCTTCGTGCCTCGTGGTTATTTCAGGAAGAAATGTTTTATTTTGTGCTTTACGCATCTGAGTTAATTTAGTGTGCTCTGTAATTTAGATTGACATTTACGCTTCCAATCATGAAGAATACTTTACCTGTGATTGAACTATAGCAATGCTAAAAAACATCTGATGTTGTTGTGCATGACCGTATTCACTCTGTCTAATTTTCGCCGTAAAGAGGATTCCGAAAGTTCTGAATGAGCCACTGAACATCGTAAATGAGATGTTGAACATATCTGGCGTTACTTAAAAGGTGTACTCGTTTTTCTTAACGTGGAACGCCAATATTTTATACGTGCGTGTGTTCTTTTGGTTGTCTGGCGGAGCAATTTGTCAGCATACTTCAGAGCCGCGCGAGTTCCTTCCCTCACATTTTTTGCCCTCTAAAGTCCCTCTGTTTGCTGCCGTCGACGGAAATAAACCCGGACCCTCGAATCCGAGCGGCCCTCCCTTCCGTCGTCCTTCTTCCTGCCCCACAAGATCGAACCGTCGTCGCCTCAACTCTGTATCGGGAACTTTTGCTCAATTTTGACTGACGGGAACCTGTTTTTACGACCGCGGTTTTTTTATTTGCTTTTAGCGTGATAGTAATTCTTTGCTAGGTCTGTTGCGTTCCTTGTGGCCTTCTATTTGCTTGAAAATCCTCGAAGGGTCATTGCTATCGTTAAGCTGTTAGTATGATAGTTTTGTTCTCCAGTTGTTACCAAAAAATAGAATTTTACTAACGATAGGTTCTATTTAAAAGCGTTTAAATTTGTGCGTTAGAATAACTGTTCATTCAACATTTCTGGCCCAATCCTCCAACTTGTGTCGAACGTATAGTGTTACAAACTTTTAAAAACGGAACAGCGTGATAAAAACTCCGTGCTAATCGATGTAATCCTTGATGTAACTCCATAAAGATCATGTACTTTGTACTATCAAAATTTATTTTGATCAGTAAGATGGGATCCTACAAGATATGGCGGCGATCATGGCACCAAAGTGAACATACTGCTGACGTTATGCTTGCTTATCACGTGTAGCTGTAGCCCGTCATCGATGTTCGCTGAAATGGAGCGTCCTGAGGTCAAAGAGAGCAACAACAGCTGCAAGGACGGGGAGCGGATTTCGGACACTGAGCGTTTATCCAAGATTCAGGATGAAGAGGGCTGCTGTCAGGAGAGCTGCCAGGACTAAAAGAGAGTGAGGTCAAAGAGAGAAGCCTGGCTGAGCATGACGTGAAGGATGGGGGGGTGGGAGGTGGCAGTGAGCGCTGTATACCCAGGAAATAATCCCGTCGCTGCGGACCAAATGAGCCCGGATGTGCAGGTGGATATTGCTCCGGTATTGCCTGCCTCGGTTTTATGTCGTCGTCTGGGCACCAACGACTCTTCTTTAATGTGCTTGTAGAGCGATCGTCGCTCTTATGCTCGAGTTGATGCTCGGAATTTTCTGCGCCGTTTAGCTTCGTATTATGGTGCGTTCACGCTTTCGGGTAGCGCACTCACATGTACCTTGGAAATTATATTCTTCGGTTTGAATAATAAGCGCTTTTTTAAAATTTATAGCATGTAAAAAATGTGGTGTTTGTCTCCGATAAAGTTTTAAAAGAAACACATTTAATGTCATATTCTGAATTTTTAGTTGACACGTCATAATAGTTTTTACGCACGGCAAATTAGCTTAAATTTTTTACAGGTAGCTTAATTGCAATTTATTCAAATTTGTATATCATTTGTTTTACTTCATAACATCTGGCTGTATAGGGTGCAACGCAGAGAAGCAGGGTTCTAATGAGTGTCTAAATTAAAATAGCCGGGTTACGTGTCCCACATTGGCCATTGACGCTCGCTCCATTGTTGCTGCAGCACCTGCGACACAGTGCATGGCGAGCCCATTTTTAGCAACCAGATTCAAGCTGTAGCGCGCCACTCCAAATTGATGCTTATTTTGTACGTGAATGTGACACTGCAGTTGTCAATGTACAAACCCGGATGGTGTGCCGACATTGCTAACATTTATTTTGTGGCTGAGTTCATTTTTTGCTCGTGTTTTTACTTTATGAAACGCGTGGGATTACAAATCTGCGTCGCCGTAGAGTAATTTTTCAGTGTGTTTCATTTTAGGTTTTGGTCATTCTTGATTTGTAATGTTCTTTTTCCTCGTTGGGGAATAACAGATGACGCTACCTCGTGCGCTAAGAAATGTTATCGAACGCTAACAAGTTATTTGGTTACATAGAGAAAAGGTAGCTGTGTGTATTTAACAAAAATTTTAGCGCAAAAATTGACACAACGCGACAATGCTTCCAAACCCTGAGTCATGTGAAACCAGCGAGCGTGAATACGAATGAATGTGACTTATTTTCTGACTACCCTTCAATTAAGGGAAGAAAGAGACGTAGCGCCATGCTAATACTATCTCATGTGAGCGGGATGGCTTGAAGCAGAGGTTCTCAACCAGGAGTTAATTTACCCCTGTGGGTAAAAAATTATATAGTCGGGGGTAAGTAATTTAAGAACCTGATATTTAAGAATATATTTCAATCAAAGCTAATTTTGTAAAATGAAAGAGAGAATGCAAAGCAAGTGTGTGTGTGTGTGTGCTTTGCATGTGAGTAGGGGTAAATAGAGAAATACATAGAGCAGAGGGGGGGAGGGGGGTCAATGATGGAGGAAAGATTGAGAACGGCTGGCTTGGAGTGACGGGAGACGGGGGTGGTGGTGACAGAGCTCCCCCCGCCGAGTGCGGACGGACCGCCGACATGCGGCCTCGTGTCAGTAGCAGTGGGGCAGTGTCCCGCGGAGGTGTTGTGTTTTCTCCTCGGCCTCGCACGGACCTCTTTATCTTCCTCTCCTTCCCTCCCTTCTTTTTGGACACCGTCCGTGACTCGCGAACTGCGTTGTAATCGCTATTGGATGCTCGGTAATGTCCGCATCATAAAGTCCTTGCAAGTGCTTTCGTTATCGATGGTGCTTCCTTTCCTCACTCCGAAGCACTGCTGTTCGATATGATGTAGCCCAACGTAGACTTCGATGAAGGTTTGTCCTAGATAATAAACATTCTTTATCTATGGAGTCTTTGATGGGTGTTTCTTTTTATTATTCTATACAGTATATAGTAACCAGGTACGAGATCTTGATCAATACTTCTATATGTCCAAGAAGCTTTATACGAGCTTTCAAGTCTCTGTTTTCAATGAAATTATGACGCTTTAATCTGTGATTATTGTGTGAATTATTTTTTAATTCAAACAACATCTACTCAATGCGTCATCAATAGTCGCTTCATGCTTGGTTTCTAGGGGATACATTGAAGGGTATCGTCATGCACATCCTCTCAAGGAATTATCGCCCAACTTGAAATTGGGGCGATTTCTTAGTGTTCTACTTAGTGGGACCGCCCTTGTTGTCGGTGTTGCTTAGTAGTAGTACCCTTATCACCCTCAGGATCAACAACTTCAATCGGTTATTTCTCTCGTTTTGTAATAAGATTTCTTCTGCCTTTTTTTTCGCTCGTCGAGAGAACTGACGTTCCGTAAAACCAATTTTATGATTGTCTTCAAAATCTATCTACTTCGTTCCTTTTTTTGTCTCGTGGTGATACTCTGTTGATAAAACTCCTCGGGCATGCGCAGTGATAAACTATTACAAAATTATGAATGAACCATGCATTCTTGAAGCTGTTTCAGGCTTTCAAGCTGATCATATTTTCAGTTTTTTTTTCGTCATATTTCGTCATAATTCGTTTTGACGACCATTTTCCATTGGTTTGATTTATTTACACGCTTTTTATCTACATGATAAAATGCGCCCAGCTTTCTGTAAACGCTGGAAGGTCGATGTGTAGTCTCAGCTGAGAGAATTTTTACTACATTGGTATGAAAACACATTAGTGAAGGCATACGTTATGCTTCAGGTTTTTACATTCGTGTTTTTGTTTGCACAGGATCGATTTCTGTTTTTTTACCATAATATTAATATTATAACTATATTTTCAAATGACCCGTCATTGCACTTCAATTGTTTTTGTATTACGCCTTACATTCTATTTTTTCACTCGTGTTCCTCGAATTTCGCGCCGCATGTTTAAAAACTGAGCTACTCACCCACCAAGCTATGATCCTGTTTGTTTTTCAATATTTTAAGCCTCGTTAGCTGGTTCAGCTTAGCCTCGGTGGAAGACAAAGAGCGCCTCAGCTTAGGTGAGCTCTTCATGCTCTTTTGTCAGCATACATAGTGTCTCGCTTTCTCTATTGCTGTAAAAAGTTCGTCTTTATCGTATGTTAGTTATGCCAAGAGGCTCGCAGTAGGTACGACGGGTAAACAGGGTAGATAATGAATTGAATGAAGTGTTGAAAACGTTCAATTTAGTAGAATCAGGTATTCAAAGAAAAAGTGTCTTTGTTGTCTCTTCCTTACACGTTTGTTTTGTGTCTTGTTTCATCAGTAATTAATTTATAAATTTACTAAATTTTGCTGTATTCTTTTACTATTAGGCTATTGAAGGGTTGTTGTTTTCACCAGTTTTGGACGGGAATTCAGTGTTTTTTTTTGAAGCTATGATCGTTTTTAAATATTTAAGTTTCATCATTTTCTTGATGATTCTAGTGTAGGAGTTTTGCCGCGACCTTCCGGAAAATATTTTATATATATAGTTGGCTTGTGGAAAATTGCACAAGAGTTTTTAATAAAAATGTTTTGTTCGAGTTCCATGGTCTCAATTTCTATTTTAAGCTAGATCGTGTGAATGACTATTATTCATTGACCAAACAATTTTGACATTTCTTCTTAGAGAGTAGTGAAATTTGTTTCGTTGCAAATGTTTTAGGTTTTACGTTGACGTGATAGCAAGTTATTTGATAAATATTAACAAAATTGATTTTGAACGTATCCCATTTCACCATAGAACGTGACCTTTCCGTCTAAAATTCAGTACGGGCCAGAATACTGTTTTTACACTGGTGCTTCTTTTTATTCTATGAGTAAGATTCTCGACGAATCGCCCTATTGAAAATATAAATACTGAAAGTGCACATGTTTTAAGCGGTTCTCTAAAATTTATCAAGGAACTTTTGACTGGCAATGCATGGCACGGAGGTCGTCACTGCTGAGAACTACCCGTTATGCAACGCCTCCGCGTGTTGGTATCGCATTACAGCTGCGTAACGCATGCCTGCTCTTGTGTCTGCAATTTAATGAGTGTCACTGGTCTACATTACTTTGTTTCGTTGTACGTGTGTGCGACAAATTAATGAATGAGAGTGACTGCCTGCTGAAAATACAGATGTGTTGAGCGTAGGGGTACTATTTCAGGAACTCAAAAGTCTAGTTACCTCTGTGGGTTCTGGTCTGACGGGTAACCCTGTATTGACGCTATGTAGCCCTGGGCGAAGGCAGTGAGGCCTACTATTCAGCTTTACGGTTGAGTTTAGCCCTTCTTGTTGCGCTGGCGTCAATAGGGCGTCGTTGTAGACCGTATGGATCTTGATATTAACTTTAATTTGATATTTTCGGTAAGCGTTTATCTTCCTGCTTACCAGTAACTGTGTTTCATTGTCGTATCGGACGAGTGAATAACAGCAATTTAACTCGTGAAATTTTTATTCACTGCTTTTGCTGTGAAAATGTTATGTTTCGATTCAGCGTGAAGGCTAATTTTTTTTGCTTTGCAAGATGTTGAGCCTATATTTATTCGTAGGAAGCCGGCCGGTGAACGATCTCGGATTTTTTTTAATCAAATGAAGAAACATTCAATACACGTGCTGTGTTTTTTTAGTCTTGGATATAACTTTTCCCGCACGGTGTTCGTTTGCCCTGATTGCTACACAATAAAAAAAGTATATCAATGTCTGTTAATTGTGCTAGACACTCGGAAAATCAATGAGGTTCATTTTACTTTTCAGAAGGTTTAGTTTTGCACGTACGCGCCATTCTATTTTTTACCGTCTTTTTTTTTTGAGTTGTGAACTGCCCTAAGTGTTTTATAGGTGCTTTCGTTTGTTTTTCTGTCTGGTTTTCATTTTATTTCATTTTTTCCCTCCTCTTAATGGTTACTTTTTTGCATGACAGACATGTCGTTTGAAGCAAAGTCTGAGAAGTTTTCTTGCTTGAGGTGCCACTCAAATTAACTCTTCACGAACAAAAGTTATCCTAATGGATCTAAAACTATGATTAAATCATGCATCTAATAATGGTGTCATTCCTAATGAAGGCATTGTTAAGTAGTCAATTTATCGGAAAGGTGTTAGTTATATATACATTCAATGGAAATGTTTTAGTTTCTCGTCTTCGCTCCCGACACGCTTCTCCACTGAACGTGCGCGAGAACCTAGTGAGACACACGTGGCCAAATGCGAAGACAACAACATCAATGTTGAGGACTTATTCAGTATTTAATCCTATAAGTTCTGAGTTACTCCCATGTGAATGAAATATTACGTTATTTAGCATCAGTTTTCCCACTTCAATATCTTGCTTAATTTTATTTGGGTTTACAACTCAATTCGTTACTCGTATTAAATGCAACTTTTTTTGTAATGTTCGAATGTGGTGGCGATTTTCCATTTGAATTTTCAGATTGATGAAAATAAACTCACGTGAATCCCGAAAAGTTTGTTTTCAATAGAAAGTTTAGCATGATATGGTGTATTACGCAATTTTGCAAATTTACCATTCATACTATGCAATAAGCGGCGAATTTTTCTACAAGACATTTACAGTAAATGAAATGCACAAATTATTCCTGATGTTCTTCGTGAATGAAGGAATCCTTACTTGAACAATAATCTTTACTACTCCACGTAGTCACAATCTGTCGTTTTTGCTACATACTTCGAAAATGCAGCAGCGTTGTCTTTTATCTTTGTAATTAGTCAATCCGTTGTTTGCTTATGAACGGGTTTTATTTACGTATACGGTGTACAGAGCTTTGTTGTTGCATCATAACGTTTAGTAATGCTATTTTAACACTAGTGGAAAGTTTTGAAGAGGCTATCCTGCTAAAAATTTCGTTTTCTAAAAGATACAAATTATAATGAGAAAGAAAACGTGATGAAGAGCAAGAGTGACTTCAATATTTTAGGATCCCTCAACAGTTTAGCATCATAATGTTTAGAATGCTTTTTTGACACTAGTTTAAAGTTTTGGATTAGTCATCCTGTTGAGAATTCCGTTTTCTAAATGATGCAAATTAAAATAAGAAAGAAAATGCTATGAAGGGCAAGAGAAACTTCGATATTTTACGATCTCATTACAGTTGAAAAATTGGGTTGTTCAAACTCATATTCCTGTAATAGGACATGTCCAAGCTGTTTTTTTGAATTGTTTCAATTATTTTCAAGGTTTACACTTATGAACTTCTCCAAGAAACAATCTCAGTTGAACAATTCTCTTTAATTTTTCGAGGCTTTACTATTCAGTCAAGGTTTCGCATTAAAATATTTTACTGGAGAACGTTTACCCCACTTCATTCTATTTCTATTTTGTGTATATAGAAAACTAGCTTTGTTTAATATTACAATTGGATTATTTTTAATTTAAATTTTCATAAGATAGACGACATACTCACGTGAAGTCCAAAACGTTTGTTCTTGGCGGAATGTTCAGAGTGACAGGGGTACTTCTTAAATTAACCTCGCTAATTTCGGTACAGGATCAGTTTCAAGAGCCAGGTTGCAGTAGTGCTGTGGGCTGATGGGTTGCGATAGATCTTGATTGTTTTTCCTTTAGTTCTAGCAGTGGCCGTTGCGCTCTGTCGACACGATGCTCGAGTTGCGTCGTTTTTGCCGCATCTGGTTGCTCTAGAGTCTTCATTGCTGATTAACGCTACCCTGGATGATGTAAATTTATGTTGTTTGAAATGTAAATTTAAAAATGTAAATTTATGTTGTTTTTGGCTACGTCAGGGTTTCTAATGTTAGGCGTTTAAATGGAACTGTCTAAATATTCATTTATTTCAAAGGGACATTTCTGTGTCGAAAATATGTATCTATGGGAATTAGCACTCCCAGGGGTGAAATGTGAGGGCCCGAGCTGAGTGTTAGGTAGGCCTTCTTTTTGTTGAAATAAAATGTTTTTGTTACGTTAAGGACCATTTTTTTCGGTTTATTGCTGTCCGGTTTTCAGCACCTACTACTTTTTTCCTTCAACTTTGATCTTTTTTCGTAACCTTCCTTCTCAACTTACTGTTTCTATGCCCTTTCTGCATAGATTCTACGTTTCCTTGATTCCTTACTAAATGGTGCCTTCCTCCTTCCTCTCTTTGGATCGCCTTTGTGGCGGATAGGGAGGCTTAAACTAACTAATAATATAATAATCTGGGTCGAAAATATAGTTTTTCTTTCATATCAGTGTGAAGTTCTTAACTTGAAGCTTGGAAAAACGTTTGTTGTATTTTTTATAACGAATAACAAGATAGTGAGTGCGTTTTCCCTGTTTCGTAGAAAACGATGAAGTTATTTCTCGATGTTTCGAATATCGGCACAGAAAATGAACAAAATTGGCCCAGTTTTGCCTCCATGTTTTTTAATTTTTTTCACTTCACGAATGAGTCGGTCTAATTACTATAAGATTTATGGTTGCTCATGAAAACGCATCACGCTTGCGACGTTAATTTAAACTAGTACATCTTCGTATTGAACCGAGATTTGTGGAGTCAAACGCTGAAAACTAGTATCAAAAGACAGCTTCCGCTCCACCTGTTTACACGCGCAGTTGCTTGCTGTGGTCAATGTTCCTCATGAGCACCTTTTTAATCCTACTAAACAGCTCCTGCTGTGACATCTAAGCTCCTGCTCACGTTACTTTTTGAGGCCTCACAGTGTGGTGCCAGTAAGGAGCTGTTCCGACTTTTTTTCGTATTTTTTCTTGTTTTTGTGGCCGTCTTCACTCGTTGTTTAGTTGCCGAACTTGACGCTTACTTCCCATTCCTTTGTGAAATTTTCGCGCGAGTTTTTTCTCCGCATTTCATCCTCCTGAATTCGTCGTGAAAGTTCCTTACACATGAGTGTGTAAATTTATTACGACTCAAAGCCCATTCGTTGATGCTGGCGTGTGAATAGATTAATCTTGGTTATCATTTTTTTCATCTCTAGACATTTCTAACTTCTTCCATTTTGCTTGCATGCCGCCACTACAGCCATTCGACGCTTCAGAGCTCTGACAGTATTGTGCTGTGCACCATTGTATTTGCTTACAATGTACGTTCAACTAATTTTTTTCGTACGCTTGTCAGTGAAATGAAATTTCATGCAAGAGCTTGTGAATACTAGTTTGCGATTCTCGTCGAAAGCTCATGATGTGTGATAAGCGCATACTTTTTTCTCAATTATGAATCAGTATAATGCTGTTTTGACACACTGTATATACACACACCGATATACGCTTGGGTAATCTTCGTTTACCATTAAAAGGAACTCGATCTCCTTGTTCTTTGTTGTTGCTGCGTTGTTGCTGGTAACTTAGGAACAATCATTTTTGCTCATGATGTAACAGTCACTGTTTGGCTTCTATGATTAAAATAAGTAAGTGAACGGGTACTTTAATTTTTAAAGTATTATTTATTCATCTTCGGATGATCAAGATCTTCAGCTTGGGAGAGACTTGCGAGTGAAATTATTCTTTACCGCCTGCAAATTCTGTTGGATCGATTCATTTCGTCTAGAGCATAGTTTAGACTTCGATTTCATACAATATTCAAGGCAGTTTGTTACAACTCGAATGATGAACGCAATTATTCGAATTTCCTTCAATCATTTCACAGCGTGTGTATTACGTTCAATACACACGCTAAAACTTTACTAAACTTTGAAGTGTTCATTTTGTCCTTGAAGTTTTCCTCTAATGAAACACTATCAATTATTTATAGTGGCTCTATGGCTCTCTCATCTTCATTAATATTCCTGGAGGAGACCGTATGGACGCGCCGTGGCAGGTACCCAGCCGGGTCGTTCGTTACCTTAAGTGAGTTATGTTGTATCGCTGCCTTCATGTTGCTGCTCGTCGCAGCGTTGAGAATGATCATTTACTTAAGCGTTCGTTGATGAAGATGGTGATTGGTAAACACCGGACTAGGAATACGGTCCTTCAAGACGTTGCTGTTTATCGATGCATTGTGAATGATCATTCACTTATTCGTTCATTGATGTAAATAATAAAAACACTGAACTAGGAATACGGTCCTTCAAGACGTTGCTGTTCATCGTTGCACTGTGAATGATAATTCACTTACTCGTTCGTTATGGTAAATGGTAAACACTGGACTAGGAGTAAGGTCCGTCAAGACGTTGCAGCTCTTAGTGGTGCTAAAATGGTCATTGATTCGTTTGTTAAACACTGCAGCGTGATGTAGAAGGTAAATGGTAACACCTGACAAGGAATACATTTTTCCGAAGATGTTCCGAAGATCATGGCGTGGCGTATAATAGGAAGCCATTCGTTCCTATACTCGTGTCTTGCTGAAAATGGGAAGGCGGGGAAAATCAGTTAACGTTCTTTGAAGACGTTCATAATGGTTTGCTCCCTCTGTGTTGGCTTCATCATGACAAAAATGAATTATTTCAGACCTCGTGTATCATATTACTTCATCGAGTAATTTCAATTCACTGGGAAGCAGGTGTACTATGAATGACTGGAATTGCATTGTAAAATTGAAAGAGTCGCGTACGACTTTCAGTACGTTTTCTTAAAAATGATGTTTACGTTGCCGTGCACTTCAAATGTTTACTTGGAAATTTTCTTGTCCAAAGTAGTGGTTTTGCTAGTAAACTTTTCAGTATTTTTATCCTTATTTGTTTTGGTATTGAATGGTCTAGTGTAATTTCTGTGATCCATCTTTTCATGGTATGAATTGGTTATTTGCCAGAAGTTAGTTAGGTGACTTACAGTTCCTGCGGTTGTCCTTTTCAGAAATTATTGATTTTTGATTCAATATTGTGTTATAATTTCATCTTATAACTTAAATCAGTAATTGTAAGGTGAAAATAGCGCTAACAATTGTTGGGGAGCTAGTCTAGGATTTGTCAAGTTACAGAAGATATCCGTCCGCGTAGACCTGCGGAACTCAAGTTGCAGCATTCCGCGTTCCTGCTTACCTCTCTACTCCTGTGAGAATTTCATGGCTTGTTACGCGCTTATTGCTTCAATTTTTCATCATGAAAAATTTCTTTGTGTTGTTGCTTTGCAAATTTTTTCCGGATCAAAGACCTTTTTGCGCGCGAACCACCTCAATGACTCGACCTATCCTAGTCTTAACCCTGGCAGACCTTCGAAGGGTTAAGTCGGAACCTCATTTGTCCAAATGACGCTTGTCTTTATTGCGCTTTGGATTATGGAAATGGGTCTATTATGCACTGATTCGACGTCTGGCAGCAGTTGGACCTCCCAAATTAACTGTCACTTTGGATAAGCTTCAACGACCTCATCGACTTATGCTTCCGTCAGAGCGGGCATTGTTATGGCCGGTCAAACTTGTTTCACTTCTTTCCCAGAAGTGTGCTGGAAAAGATCATTTTTCTGTCTATTTTGAAAACTCGAAAACCCTCGAAAGATTGGCAGAATTCTTGATATTCTTTCAAAATTTGCATACTTAAAGTGTCGGTTTCACCTAACGACTTAATTAAGGGGACTCATTTTTCCTCAGAGAAGCTCAGAGCTCTTGTATCGGATTCATCAGCAGTCATTGTCTGCTGTAGATGGTAATTTTGAAGCTAGGTTGTCTTTGTTTTTCTTTTTCTTTCCGCAAGGTGGCCGACGGGTCATTTTGGCTTGGATACAGTCCTGCATTCTTTTCTCGGTGCGAGATGATCCTTGGTCAAAAGCTGCTTTCTAGCCAAGACCTCCGTGTCCATTGTTGTGCATATCTAATTATTTTGCCTCTGTTTTGAAGAAACGGCTAAAGTGCTGCTAGGTAAGTAGCTTATTCTTTGTGTGATCTCCAGACTTTTATTTTTTAACATTTTCCTAGTGGTTGAAATTTTGTAATGCTTTTAGTTAACCATCACTTGAGAGAAATCTTACCACAAATTCTGCATTGATTGACCAATTGCACTGTCTCATTTCGTTACCGGTAGGCTAGTGAGCTTTGCAAAACGGAACGGTCTAGCTCTATCTACTCTAACTCGTTCTGGACTCGTTTTTTAAGCCATATTTTTCCCAAACTCCTAGTACCTGTGAACGGTACATGAGTTTTTGTTCGAGAAGAACTACTTCATTTCCTGTTCTTCCAGTGCATTAAGTTGGTCTCGGTACTTCAGGTTTGCTCATCTCATGCCCAGCAATTTTGTGCCCATCGTGCCATGCTGGTCAGCAGTGTTAAAGGCTGGCTTTTATTCATCACCTGTTATTTGATAGCCGCCGGTGCTTTACGTGCCCGTCCAGACACGCTCTGCCAGCTGACCATGCATGCACCGCCCTTTCTTCCGTGTTCCTGTATGCAGATCTCCCCTTTTGATATCCCTTGGACTCGTTGCTTCCAAGCTTCTATGGGACTTTTATGCAACAGCGGTGGCTACCATTTATTCTTTTTTCGTTGACATAATGACCAGTTGGACAGGCTATTTAGCGCTATTCATGCATGGCTCAATAAGAGACTGCTGCGTGCAGGTTAGGCGTTGCGTGTATGGTGTCCTCTTGCAGATAGATTACCCCGAATACCTTAGATTGTGTGAGCTGTTTGCCATCACTTTAGTGTGTCGATCGGGTGCCAGTTTGTTCTCGCTGCTGAGGTTGTACGTTTCTGTTACTCTTGTTTGCTCGGTTCCTTCATGCTTGCCGTCCTATCTAATTTTTGTATTCTTCTTCAATGCTGAATAAGCGCCTCCATCGCACTGATTGTTGTGTATTAATTCTTCGCTTGTTTTGTCAATTGGTCTGTGTTTTCTATGGTGTTCGAACACTTCAGAGACGCATATGACAAATTAGGGCATTTTGCTTTGCTGGACACCATGATTTCAATTCTTTAATTGGAGGGCAAAATGCAGAGTGGCCTAACCCACAAAACACAGAATTTCAAGACACTCAAGTTAAAAGCGTAGTGTTCATCGCAGGGTTGCCAAACTGGCTTTTCCTAGCCAAGTTACCAACTAGGAACTAATTAGGAACTAGGCCACTCTGTCTGAAAAACATCCACGCCGCTATGAGGTGAAATTATCACTTAATTTGCTCTGCTAGTTTTGACCTCTGATTTGTGGGTTAGGCCACTCTGCAAATTTGCCCTCCAATTGATAGTTCACTTCTCATTCAGACACGCAGTAGCTGCGAAATCTTAGGTGAAAAGTATTTTTAAATTGTTGGATAAGGGTTCTAGATCATTGAAATTCAAAGAATTCACATCATGTGTATCTTATTGTTCTGAAATCTCATTTTGGAAAAACTCTGCACCGTAGCTTAGTGTTACTTAAGAGTAACAGTATGTATTCTTTCCTTTAAACATGAATTTCTGTGGGTCTTGGCATTTCTCAAGGCATTTCAGGTTAACAGTGAAGAAGTAATGCATACACTAGTTTCGTATAACTGAGCCAGGCAGACTTGTATGCGTTGCGAATCGCTTCATAGGGTGCTGCTATTTGCTATCGACCAGAGCTGACCAGTTTCCGTTCTATTTCACCGCCCGTACACCTCCAGATGACCAGTTTAAAGCTCTTCTCCGGGACACAAAAGCGTCCTGTCCTGTCTTCTAAAATATGGCTTGTTTCGTGATCGTTTGGTGGTCACGGCTAAATACTTGATCACGTATTGTAGTTAGCTTAGACTGGCGTGTGTATCTGGGACTTTAAATTCTGTTCAGTATATTAACGCCTTTCATTTTATTCCTCTCATACGTTTATTTATTTTTCAAACAATTGTGTAGTATTGTAGTCCTTTTTCATGTTTCTATGAGTAACTCAGTCGTTCCTATTTAGCTAATGATAAGCTTATACTTGACTGCCATGATATTTAAGATTCCAAAGCTTTTACTTGTTTGATTGAATACGGACGGTATCTCGTTCTATCGTTAATTTATATTGATTAGTTAGAAATGTTCATGAAATTTTAATAATTATTATTTGAGAATGAATCCAATTTTTCTTAGCTATTTATTCAGAGTCGACAACATCGACTGCGCCCATCAGTAGCTTTTGATGAGAGCTTTCAGTCAGTTGCAATAGACCATTCAGCGACCGTGGTAAGTGTATTTCCATGCTCGCGTCGTGATCGATTACCTACCTGGAAACAAACTGGGTAGACGTGCCGCTTAATGCATTTGTTCATTATCAATCATTCTTCTAAAATTAAAATTATTCAATTAGGTGAATGGTAGCATTTGAGACCTGTTCTTGGTTTCTGTGAAATTCAAACGAGCAATGAATATTATTCTGCAAATAATAGCTTCTCCAATGGTCACATGACTCGCTGTGCCTTTCGCAGCTTGGATTTAAAATGAGTACTTGAAATACTTCAAAACTCAGGAATTTTTTAGTTGGACTTTTTTAATAGTGAAATCAATGTGCCATTTACTTGGCATTCTTTGAAATATATTAGATCATGTACTCATGGCTCACTTAGCGACCGATCACTGAAATGCCTTGCCACTCCACTGCCATACTTGCCACTCCATCCATCCACTACACTCCATCTCCATCCACCTCACGTCGGGCTGCTGCCCTCCACGAGCTTTCTCAGTTCATATCAATGGCGGTCTCTGGGCAACCTCACTTCAGGCCCTAACTTTTCGATCACAATGTAGGCTTCGTGTGGAGCTATTCGATCGCCTTTCTTGTTCGATTTCAATATCCCCGTTATGTTCCATTTCAACGGAATTTACTTCCAGCGACTCGACGTTTTCTGTTCTTTTTAGAATGGTAAGTTGCCTGAGGAAATCTTGAAAATAGTCATCAAGTAAGATTTTAAATGCCCATTGTCATTGAGGGGATTTTTTGTTACCTTTCGAGATTTTATATCATGTCCGAATGCTTTTATGTTTGTTTTGTACTGTATCTTTTGGAGTCTTGTGTGTGTTCTTGTTCAAGTTAGTCATAATCAAGAATTTAGTGGCTGTTCGATCTCTTGATAGACTAGAAGAAGCTGTGGTATTCTTAATTTTTATGAGTATTATTATCCCTTACTTTCAAGTGCTTGTGCCAGTGATGTTTCGAGTGCCGAACGCACTAAACTACGCATTAATGAGTAGTTACTACCATTACAGTGCGTCACTAAGTAGACCTAAATGTTGTATTATAATGCGGAACTTTTTTGTATGAAATCATTCTCTGCGTGTGCGTATATTGAATATTTCTATGAAACGGAGAGCACGATAAATCTTTCAAGAACGCAATCGTTCTACTTTTTCATTGTAAGTGAAAAAAATGGTTGTTCATCTCGCCACGTATCAGGTACGAAGCCTACGGAGCTCCAATGAAAAAGAAGACATAAATTCTGCAGTGCACCAATTGACACGTCAGAGCATTACTCTCCTGCCGGCATTTTTTAGCGTAAGATAGATGCACAGTGTAGCCTTGCTTTTGTATGGAGGGATAGACATCTCATGTATTATGGATACTCGTGCCATGTATGATAAATGAGTCCAGGAAGCAATTTGTTCCTCTCTAATTGACACTTTGGGTGAAAGTGCGCAACTTCTACATGTGAAAGCCGGCCTGCTTTTGCCTAACTCATGTTCTCGTTGTTTTGAGTGTAGGTCCAATGTCTTCCTCTTCTGAAATCGTGTGAATGTTTTTCTACCGAGAGGTGTGAACCAATGTGAAAAACATTTAAACGATTTATTTCTGAATACGTACTTTTAAGGAAAGATCAATAAAATGATCTTTTTATTCCACTTTATTGTGAAAACTACCTCAAGAAAGTTCACAACGCAAAATTATTTTAAATACATCCACATTCCTCGGAAATGCAGTTTATGGTTTGTGGATCAAGAGTAAACCCTCATTTACTTCTGGAATTTAGTCTTCTTGCCCACTACTGCTGTCATAAAGTCGTCAACATCAATAGATTTCTCTGACTAGGTCCCGTATTGCATTTCCCATATCTGACGTTATATATAGACCTCTGTATTGAAGCCCCGCTTGTTCATCGTATGCTCTCGATTGTTTGCGGGGGCACCGGCAATGCACTGAGCCTTTTCTTCCATGGAAATATTGGCTCCATAATTCAGCTGGTTCATTGTTGAGACTTTAGCTGCTTTTCCCGCCGTATGTCACTCGTCTCATTTCTCACCTCTTTCACTCCGGCTAGTTTGCGTCCCTTGTACTCCTCTGAGTCACGCAACGGTATGTACGGTCTCAATGCCGTCAAGAAAGGCGCAATAGTCGACTCGAGCTTGTGTTCAAATCAAAGTTGTGCATTCGCTTGATTTCCGTTCGTGTCTTTAATGTTTTACAGATGTTTTTCAAGTTTAAATATCCCTCCCATAGCATTTTCAGTGCGTCCAGTTTCATCAGCAGTGACTTTGTCGCTCGTTGAACGTTTTGTTCCATGGTCTGAATACTCGTTTAGATTTGTTCGTGACTCATTCAATGTTCGAGTGACCTTTAGATTAATTAGTGGAGATGATATCGCTCTGAAGTGATGATACATTTTAAACGGCACTCATTCGAGAGTTTGCTGCAACTTCCTCGCTTTCATAGGGGATTTTAATTGATTTTTCACTGCTGCATTTGTCGGTTGTTCATCTTTACATTGAGGTCTTGTTCTCATGCATCATTGCATGCTTCTTCAAAGCGCATCATGGACTTCCACGGTCTTACACAATGTGGGACGCATAGCTTCGGAAGACACGGATGGGTCTTCTTGCGTTCTTCAATTGTACATGTTGAAAAATGATTTTTTAGTGACTTCTTATTCGCTCTTTATGCATGCTGGGAACCTGCGATGGATCCAAACTTGTTCTCTCTGTGTGCATGTCTCGCGAACAATCGCATTACCGGGACAAAGAAAAAACGCTGCTTCGTTTCACTCGGTCACTATGTAGTGTGCAGTTATCGCGTACTCCTAATTCGCGGACGTTGACATCTGTTCCTACAATGCCATGTAGATTACATAGAAGAGCGGTTATGTTAGTCCGTGTCCGTCTTATGGTTGGAGACTTAGTCCCACATGTCGCTGCATACCTTGCGCTTGGTTCTCGTCATTGTTGCTTCTTTTACTTGTTAGGGTACATACATGTTCAAAAAAAGCATATCGCACACTTTTCCAATTCAAGTTTTTCCAACTGTGCTTTAAGTATGGTGCGTCATCATTTGAAATTCTAATTTGGAAACATTTTAAAATCGCGTTTTTTCATGAAATTACTAGTTTTCTGCATCTACTGAGCCCTAATTATCGGGTTTCCTAAGTTGCACTTGTTTTTTACTTGGTTATTGATATCCACACTGGAATATTTTCTCGTATAGCAACGCATTGAGGGAATGTGATGGATGGGTCTGTTAATTAGGAACATGATTTATGTCTGTAATTATAACGAAGCTTAAAACTTTACTTAGAAATACATGCAGCATCAAGAAAATCATTTAACCTTCAATTTATAATTCCTTATTCTAATTTCCGACCGTCTGGAATATTTTCTTATATATATTCATCGATTTCTTCTATTATATCAAAACCTTTCCCCTATGTACATTGTGGTTGGTCAGGACTCGTGGGAAAGCGCAACATACTTTCCTGCACTAGTAATAAAATCCCACGGTTAAGACGCGCAGGTAAATTAATATCATTATTACATGAGGTTTATCACCGGCTTCCAGAAAAAAATGCGCAGTTGCTTCTGCGCTGACGGTATTGAAGGCCACAGAGGTGCTATTATTTAACTACAAAGGATTTATGTGAGAATATTCCCTGAAAATTTTCTTTGAAGTTTAAGCTATTCTTTGTTGCATCCATTGTTCTCGTTTTATGTAGAACGAGATTCACGCGCATTGCGAATCAGCTCCTGAGCGTAAGGCACGTAGGTCTAGCAATTTCATTCGCATAAAAAATGATTAATAATTGGGTAGTATACTGTGCAAGGCTTGTGAGAAATTGCACTTCCAACGATTAAGCAGTGCTGTTCTTTCTTTATTGCTTGCAATTTTAAACTGATCCTTCAATGAATAGGGAATTTCTACACTTTACCGAAATTTAAAGTAAAAACTCACGTGCATTTATGCGGACCGTTACTATGTAGAATACAAGTATCAGGGTAAAGGAGTAGAACGGTCATCATTCACCAGGGTTCCATTTGTTTGTTAAGGGTAGACCGCAACCGCCACGCTCTTAAGTTCCCTAAATGACCAACCTTGACAAAAGCATCTGCGCTTTTTGCCCAGCCTTGGACTACTTCCAACCACGCTTCCTCTACTACCTTTCTGAGTTGGTCCATTATTGGACACTTAGCTCAGTAATCTCTGCTAAAAAACTTGAAACTTGTGTACGGGAGAACTTTCAAATATGTACGTCTTTTAAGAACTTCTTTTTTATCGATTAGGAGTTCAAATAACGTAAATGGTTGGTAGTTTGATCTCCATTTAATAATTTGCAGCGTATTGGTTTTTATAAATTTATGTTCAGTGTGTAAGTAGCTCATCACGCAAGTCTTTATGTGAATTTTTATTGAAGCCTTATGAACTCAAGAGAATTGCACGCATTTCAATGTATGAATAATGTTACTGTAACCAGAGATTTTGTTTTCCATCTACTTACTCTGCAGGAAATAGGTAATAGATATTTTAGAGTACTTAATTATTTCTGCGATCTCTTTTAATAGGTTCTACAGCATTACAGTGTAAGTTATCCGATTTGCTAACTTGGGACAGATTCGCACGTATAACCACTGGTACCGGCTGGCCTGCGTCTATATGTTAGGAAAAGCTGGCTCAAATCCTTCATTCATCGCACCTACCGCGACAATAAGCATGAGAATTTTTCGCGTTTAGGCCGGTCTCGTGCTGTTTGCAGCGGCGATTTGAGTCCATCCCATTTTATTGTTGAACCGTGCACGGCGCTGGGCCATTCTTCTCGTTGCTAGGATTACTTCCGTTTCATTTCTTGATGACAAAGGGTCGCCTGACACCGTATCTGCGAGTCGCACTAGGAGGCCTAAGGACGTTGTAAGAGTGAGTACGGCCGCCGTTATTGACTTGCGGAATATACGCTCGAGGTTGTTGGTTCTGCGATCGCAAGTTAGCTACCGACTTCGTGTGCATTTTTCTGAACCGTGAACATACGGGATTTCGTGTTCCAAATCTCCTTACGAGTACTTTACTACAAATAATTATTATTTGTGCAAACTTTTTACGCTGTGTTAGAATAAAATATGTCTAGATAGAGATGTACTGCATCGTCGTCTGATTTTCTTGAATAAAAAATCCATCATTCAATGAATAATCAAGTGTCTCGTGATTTGGCTGGCTTTGCATTGCATCGTGACTCCGTGTTCTTACGACGTTGTGGAAAAACATGACGACCTACTGACCGTATTTAAGTGGAAAAGTGCTAGACTATGTTGAGGGTGCAACGGTGCCCGCCTGCCCGTATCTGAGGTAGCGGTTGCCCTGGATCAGGCTGCATAGCGCTGCGTCATCCACGTCTTTCGTTATCACGCTGTTCGGGAGCATAATTCATCGGAAATCTGGCGCATCCCGCATTAAACGCCTTTTAACCGTGTTCTTGTTCTTTGAGAACCTAGCAAAACCTACATTAGAGGTCTCAGATAGAGTTCTCGTTCTTTGGAAACCTAGTGAAACTTACGTTTCAGGAATCGCAAAGGTTTATAGGAAGTGTAACGAACTTCACGTTAGACGGTCCAAATGTTGCTGTGTAGCAAGGTGAATTACTACGTTGCACCATTTGCTTTTCACATGTGAATGATGTAAGCTCTATGAAATTCTACTAACCTCTTTGATACAGTTCGAGTCTAAAAAATGAGATTTTCATTTCATGGAGATTTCTCAATTGAAGGACGAGCGGTTCTGACGTTAGTGTACGTGTTATGTTTTAACAAGTCGTTTACTGGCTCGCAGAATATACGCGTGCAGCGTACAGCAATGGGGAAGAGGGAGTATAATTGTGCACATTAGTTCAGTATATTCAGTAATGGGGCGAATTGTGTATTTAGCTTTCTGTATGTTTCTAATGTGAGTGACTATGACAAGATGTTCTTGAAGGCAACCCGCCTTACAGTTTGAATGATTGCTGCGCGTCCACCACGGGGTGCTCGGTCGTGTTGGTATCGGCCTTACAGGGCCCTCTCTCAGTGCGCTGGAATTTTGTCTCTCTGCCCCCATGAGGGCTTCATGACAATACGTAATTTCGCCGTAGGATTGTGCTATCAGAATACCGGCTCCGGCGATTAGCCTATTCTCTCCTGCAGTCGTTTGAGAGATCTCACGTTACCTCTTCTTTGTGTGCCGCTCGCTTTCGGTTGCACGATGTGTGTTCGAAAAAATTTCTTACGCTTTGTTTTCTATGTGCTTAACATGTTGACTCACTTTTAGTTTGCTTGCATAGAAACTGTATGCACTTTCCCGTCGCTGTCTTCTCAACCTTTCTTCTCTCATGATCTTGATTTTCACTTTTTTGAGCCCGCTGCTTTATTTTCGTTGGTTTGTCGCACTGCAATTCGCCGAGCTTAAGTTTTGCTGTTTGGTTTTCTTTCCTTCCGTAATAGCACCGCCTCCTGCTATTCTAAGGCTGCCACTCCATGTTCTGCCGCCAATTATCTTCATGTGACGCGCTTCGAAACATGTCCTTTGGCTTCTTCAATACTTCTCAGGAAAATTACCTGCCTGACCGACTGGGGGTGTCGGGGCGTTGCTTCTATCTGGACTGCATGCCTTCGGAAAGTTAGGGAAAATTATAGGTTCTTTCCTAAAATCATTTTACTTCTTTTTTGTTTCATTTGTTGTCTAGCCGTGTTTGTGTTGCCCCATTGTTAGCGATGTAATGCTATAACATTGGTTATAATTTTAAATTGAATGAGAAGCGCGAGTTACCATGTTCGTAAATTTACAATTTCAATCTAAACCTATTACCGAGTGGTGTGTGGTTTCTATCCACCCTGAATTTGACGTTTTCTGAGCACGTTGGCCTTTACAACACGCTCTCCGAAAGCAGCTCGATCGTCTCGGATCTAATCTCGCTTGTCCGCTGAATAACCAACTCAGCTAGAGATGGACATCGGCCTTGCGTTGCCCCAGTTTCGTTGAGAACTTTGTTGTTGTTGTCTGTCTGTAGCTATTGTGAGCCGCATCAAGCTACTATATCTTCCTGGTTATGCTTGTAATATTCTCTGCGCTTGCCATTACTGATTTTTATGAGTACTTGTGACAGCCTGCTGAAAAAATTTAGTACGAACAGACGCGAACTGGAATGTGCTGTCGAGACGAGATTTTTGCCGAAAACAGTGGTTCAGGAGAGCGATTCATTTTTCTTACATAGTGACGTAACGAATCTTCTATACTTCTGTTCACAGGCTTTAACGCTAAAAATTATCAGTTGCTTTTTCAATAGAATTATAATTTGCTAAAGTGTTTTTTATTTAGGAAAATGTTTTCCCTGGTGTAACCCCTCGGGGGGATACAACTATTGTATCTATGGGAATTAGCTCTCCCAGGGGGAAGATATGAGGGCCCGAGCTGAGAGTTAGGTAAGCCTTCTTTTTATTGAAAGAAAACATTTTTTGCTATGTTAAGCATCACCTTTTTCAGTTCACTGCTGTCCTGTTTTTCAGCACCTACTACTTTCTTCTTCAACTTTTATCTTGTTTCGTGAACTTCTCTCTCAACTTACTGTTTTTATGCTCCTTCTGCACAGATTCCGCATTCCCTAATATCCCTATAAAATGGTGCCTTCCTCTCTTCGATACGCTCTTTTTTGTAGCTGTTAGGGAGGCTTAAACTAACCTAAAATCTAATCCCTGTTGTAAACGCTTAGAATTTTACGAAATATTCTTTTTCTTTACCAGAGTTTGAAAATTCTTCTCACTATTAAATTTGCTTACTTTTCTTGGCGTAACTACTCCACAGACTTCATTTTTCTTCGATCTGAACTGTATACTTGTTGACCAAACTGTTCAAATTTGTTTCGATTCCCTGTGCTAGTATGTTGCTAATGCTTACATGATATTTGCAGAAGGTCTGCTATACTTGACCTAACTCACATCTACATTTGAGTTACGCGCAATTCTGCGTGAACGCTTTCCGATACTTCCATTTTTCCTCTCCCACCGGCTTTTGATGCTCCCATTCATTCTCTCCCACTACTTTTCGATGCTCCCGTCCATTTTCTCCCACCACTTTCCGATGCACGGATCCATTCTTTCCCACTACTTTCCGATACTCGTATCCATTCTTTCCCACTACTTTTCGATGCTCCCATTGCTTTTCGATGCTCCCATCCATTCTCTCCCACCTCTTTTTGATGCTCCCACTACTTTTCGATGCTCCCACTACTTTTCGATGCTCCCATTGCTTTTCGATGCTCCCATTGCTTTTCGATGCTCCCATCCATTCTCTTCCACCGCTTTTCGACGCCCTTAACCGCTTTTCGATGCTCCCACCGCTGTGCACCTCCCGCTGGTCGGGTGCTGGAAGTGCCTTTGATGCGCAGCTCGTTTGAGCTCCGTAATTTGGTGTCCGCGCGACTGCTGACGGCATCGCGCCCTGGCTCGCGTTCTGATCGCTATCGCGTCCTGGCTGTAAAGGATCGCGCCTGTGCAGATGGTGCGATCGCAGTTGAGATGCCGCTGCACATAGCTCGTGTTCTTCTGTAGTGAAAATTAAATTGGTTATTTGCTCCACTTATTATTCGTTATATTGTTGAAGAACCTTGTGTGAACTACCGAGGTGGGAATGAATCGTTTTTAATCACTGCGGCTATTAGAACAGTGTAAAACTGTAGTGCTGAAAGTGTTCTTAATTCGTGTCGCTGTGAGCTTTATTTCAATGCTACTTACTGATTACAAATTTCGTATCGTAATCAACCACTTGATAGCGTCGAATTTTGACACAATAGGAACTTTCACGGATTAACCTTTAACTTCATTGCATACACAGTTTCAATTTTTAGAATTGTTTCACTTTAAGTGTGGATTACAAATAAATGCCTTCAAAATTTTACATCAAAAACAAATTACCTTCAAAGAGAACAGAAATTAGTGTCGTATCCCCGAGTTCACTGCTCTCCCGTTAATTTTCCGCAATAATTTGGCGGGACTATTTTTGTTCAGGCGAAAACAGGCTGGTGTCAATGCAGAAGAAGGCGCGAACGTGCCGAGGAAAGCTCTGAGTCACTGCATGATCCGACAAAATTGGTCTTTTCTTCCTGACGATCTTGCTGGACCGTCGCTGTAGGTCTGGCATCCATACTGCTAAGTCATGGCTGTCCTGCTGCGTATGCCTATGTATGCTGACATAGTATTTAAGGGACGCGTTAAATTAGCCAAGCGTGACGTAGTTAGATAACTTCATGGATAAAAAGAATCTTACAGCTGTGGGGAAATGCTATAGCTGAAGGCTAATTTACGTTGTCAATTATGTTTGACGAATCTCAATGTCTCTCTCGTTTCTTTGATAAAGGAATACTAGCGGAGGATAATTTCTGGGTGCTTGCGAACATCTGCTTTGTATGATCGAACGCGAGCAGGCAACTACCGCTATGTACTTCCTACCGATCACACGCCTCGTCATTCATATGCTTATTTCGCGTTCGATCTAGGCCTATTGGCTACTGATTTCATTGCGGACACTTCCCCTCTCGTCTTCTCGACTTTCGTTCATCACTTTGATGCGCAGTCTGTGCATGGCTGGCGTTCCCATATCGCATTAGACCTTGATTGATGCGCCCCCCTAACTTTCTTCCATGAAACTAATTCACGACACCATCAATGGTATTCAGACTCCGTACGAATGCGTTCATGGGCTCAGTATCAATGGTTACTTATACTAATGCGCGGCCACCCGCAGGTCTATCCCAGTATTTGCGGTCGCGCTCCTATGTGCGAGCGCGACCAAATTTGTGTAAATTCTCTGTTGTGATTGAAAAAACTAGCTTCCAAATACAACAAATTAGATTATTTCGAAGCAGTTCACACTCCCTTCGCGATGTTTGTGTTTTTAATGGCATGCTGCAATTATCAAAAGACAGGTAAGCAAATTATCGTTAAAATAAGTGAGGAATGTTTTCACTAAGACATTCGTTAGTGAAGAAGACATGTCTTCTCTAATTGTTGAGCTCTTGGTTGAGAGTTCATATCTCTTCGTTGCCAAATTCATTAACACTTTGCTACGTGAGCCATAACTGGTCACTGAGGGAATTTTTAATATGCTGCTAACCAACCAGTAGTCACGAACTCAATAAAAACTTGATAAAAACTAAATGAAAACATGATACAGTTAATGTTTGATATTTTCAACATTACTTACAATAGACTTCAAATTTGAATTCAATTTCAAACTTCAGCTTTACCTACCGCAGTCAAAGTGTTAATAGACATGATTCTCCTTCCAGTGAAAATACCTTATTTTTCTTTTCCCATTTTATTCTAGAGGCATTTTTTTGCCCGTCGTTCCTCTCTTTCATGTGTCCCCTTTTGTGTGAAAGCCTATAGGCTCTGGTGCACCGTTAACAGGCGCCTCTTACAGCACGACAAAAACGGGCCTCTTTCTCTCTCTAAAGAAGTCAGGAAGCTTTTCCTAAGTATGAGTTAAAATATGACGGAGCGACTGCAACTCTATGCCTGATGCGTTCTCCGGACCGCCTCGGCGCTTGCATTGTGGGGCGATTTTCAGTCTCTATAGGCCTATCCTTGTGATGTGCATCTTTGCGTTAACCAGTGCTGGACTTGATTTTTATTTTAATTGAACCATTTTGAACGCTAGTGTTTCACATATTTTTCTCAGTTTTCGGCTGCCTTTAATGTTCATAATTGCTTTGATGACAAATTAGTCTCACATTCTTTTTAAAATTGTAATTATTTTACACATCAGTTGTTGCTAAACTCGCGCTTTAAGTGTAAATGATGTATTGCTAATTCTTTTGGTACAAGGTTCAATCAATTTGAAGATAGTGTCCATATTTGCCTCTGCTCAGTCTTTTAAATTGATATCGCCTAGTGCCATGTTTTTCATGAACGTATCAAATACTCTTTCCTAGCAATTTGGATCTTGATCTATAACTTCTATGGCTTCTTGGAAATTTCCTCTTTTTTCACTCCATCCCTCCACTCCGCTGTTTCTCATGGGACGCGTGCCGCTTCAGTACTGAGTTCTTTTCTCATCGTCCCCGCCGGCCTCCTAAGCGAGCCCGGTGCTTCTACGTACATTCTTGACGGTGCTGCTGTGTTTAGTGGTAATTGTGATACGTTTGCTTGGATGATATTTTCACCTTGAAAAAGGGCTGCCACTGAAGTAAAAATTAAATTTTACATTTGTTTCCAGAGTAGAAATTTTTTGGGTTTTCGATTTTTTAGACGTCTTGGATATTTTTACCTAGCAAGAAGAATATCTTGGCGTTAACGTGAAGTCTGTTGTGCACTAGTACAATTGGTTTTCACTTAACGATAAACACATGTTCTCGTTCATCTTTCAGCGCGGATAAGGTAGAAACTGATATTATTCGTGCTCGTTTGACTTGTTCAGCTATTTCTGGCCGTTCACAAGTCTGCTCTAGGTCTACAGCTGCTCCGGCGAGAGCTTCTCACAAAACCCACAATGGAACCCATTGAAGCGATCGCTCCTTATACTAATTCTTGGAGGCAGCTCCTTGATTTACTGGAACCGCTGCTTGATGCAAGCGACGACTTGTCCACTGCAGTTGCTTCCTCTGTCGGAAGGCATACGAGGTTATGCTTGTGTGAAGATTAAGTTATCAGTATGAAACGGTTCTTGGGTTGCCTGGTAAGATTGTGTTTTCGCTATTAATCAGTGTGGTATATGTTCATACCGCATTATCAGGGAATTGGAGTTTCTGATTCGTAATAGTAGCTGCTCACTGCAACATTTGTAACACTTTGCTGCAGGAGTATGTCCTTGGTTTAGATTTGTAGTTAAGGTGGCCATGTCTTTCTACACTTTTTTTTATCGTGGAGACCGACGTATCGTGCAACTGCTCTTCTGTGCGAGCGTTTTCGTTTTTATGTTCGTTGTTGTTCATATTTTCCTGTCGTCGCGAATTTTACGTCTTTTGCCAGCAAATCGGGTTGTTCCTACCGAGACACTAAGTTTGCACCTTAGTAGTGCTACGTGGACTCATATTGTTGCACTGAGCTTCTCTGTGATCATCACCGTACTTCAGCAGCGTTTATGGAGGATAAACGCTGAAATAACTGAAAATGAAACAATCCTCAGGTATAAGGTTTTAGCGATGGTCCAAAAAACGGTATCAATGTCGTCAATATTTTCTTCTCAGTAGATTGGCCCGTTGCTAGTTGGCGGTAGTTCTGTGTGTAGGTTTCCTTGATGGACTAAGTGAAGCCATGTATAATTTTTACATGTGTTGATGTACCGTAAATTCGATTCGTCTATTTTTTGTGGTGCATAAATATATTCACTCCAGTGGATGTGTATTGTGTATTCTTAATGAGCGTGAACTCTTGTCTTCTTCAAATGCTAAAGTAAAATATAGTTGTGGAACAGCCTTATTCTTTCGAAAGGGTGTATTTGGTTGTTTTGTAAGGCTGAGAAGTGTGACGATGTAGGTGATTTGAAATTGCAGATCAAGTTATACAAGTGATATTTACCTGTACTCAAATTGCTGTACAGGCCTTCAATTCGTCCCTCATGAATGATTGTTCACCCGCTCACAAATTTCTTTCGTTTATCATTTAAAAATTTCCGAACATTTTTTTTAACGTAAATTTTTTAGCTCTCCCATATTTTAGAAGACATTAGCGAAGAAAAATTTTTGTGTTTAAACGCGGACGGACGAAATAGTAAATATATTTACTCCAATTTTCGCGGGTCCGATCAACGCCGGTGTTCACGTTTGCGGCTTCTGTAGAGTTTTCCCGCGAGCCTTTGTTGTGCGAGGTGTCCCAGGTTATCCCATTCCGGAGCTCTTGCATTGCCGCCGTGCCTCCCTCCTTGCCTTTCTTTCTCATAATTCCGTTCCACTGCGTGTGTTACGAGGAGCGCTCCATCTCTTTATACGAGGAGCGCTCGCTTCCTGCTTTTTGCTGTGCTCCCACCTCTCCCTTCTTGCTGGATTTGCACATTTTATGCATCAAACTGAGGACGAAATGTGCGCTTTTTGGTCACTGAGGTATGCAGAGTGTAGCTTCCAGATGCGGCTCCGGAATGGTGGTGTATCGCTCTGTGCTGCAGTGACCATCCAATATTTGTATAAGTCAGAGAGCACAAATGATGATGAAAATTGAAGTGG